>CM064342.1:495000-867682 GCA_032595735.1 Pelochelys cantorii
GCGGCACTTCTCCCACCCGCCCCCCGTCCTGCCCCCCGTCCTGTCCGCGGCACTTCTCCCCCTGCCCCCCCCGTCCTGCCCCCGTCCTGTCCGCGGCACTTCTCCCCCGCCCCCCCCGTCCTGCCCCCCTCCTGTCCGCGGCACTTCTCCCCCCGCCCCCTCCCGTCCTGCCCCCCTCCTGTCCGCGGCACTTCTCCCCCGCCCCCCCGTCCTGCCCCCCTCCTGTCCGCGGCACTTCTCCCCCCCCCCCCCGTCCTGCCCCCCTCCTGTCCGCGGCACTTCTCCCCCCCCCCCGTCCTGCCCCCTCCTGTCCGCGGCACTTCTGCCCCCGCCCCCCCCGTCCTGCCCCCCTCCTGTCCGCGGCACTTCTGCCCCCGCCCCCCCCGTCCTGCCCCCCTCCTGTCCGCGGCACTTCTGCCCCCGCCCCCCCCGTCCTGCCCCCGTCCTGTCCGCGGCACTCCTGCCCCCCCCCCCCCCCCCCCCCGCCCCCCCCCCGTCCTGCCCCCCTCCTGTCCGCGGCACTTCTGCCCCCGCCCCCCCCGTCCTGCCCCCCTCCTGTCCGCGGCACTTCTGCCCCCGCCCCCCCCCGTCCTGCCCCCCTCCTGTCCGCGGCACTTCTCCCCCCCCCCCCCGTCCTGCCCCCCTCCTGTCCGCGGCACTTCTCCCCCCGCCCCCCGTCCTGCCCCCCTCCTGTCCGCGGCACTTCTCCCCCTGCCCCCCCCGTCCTGCCCCCCTCCTGTCCGCGGCACTTCTCCCCCCGCCCCCCGTCCTGCCCCCCTCCTGTCCGCGGCACTTCTCCCCCCGCCCCCCGTCCTGCCCCCCTCCTGTCCGCGGCACTCCTCCCCCCGCCCCCCCGTCCTGCCCCCCTCCTGTCCGCGGCACTTCTCCCCCCCGCCCCCCGTCCTGCCCCCCTCCTGTCCGCGGCACTTCTCCCCCCGCCCCCCGTCCTGCCCCCCTCCTGTCCGCGGCACTTCTCCCCCCGCCCCCCGTCCTGCCCCCCTCCTGTCCGCGGCACTTCTCCCCCCCCGCCCCCCGTCCTGCCCCCCTCCTGTCCGCGGCACTTCTCCCCCCGCCCCCCGTCCTGCCCCCCTCCTGTCCGCGGCACTTCTCCCCCTGCCCCCCCCCGTCCTGCCCCCCTCCTGTCCGCGGCACTTCTCCCCCCGCCCCCCGTCCTGCCCCCCTCCTGTCCGCGGCACTTCTCCCCCCGCCCCCCGTCCTGCCCCCCGTCCTGTCCGCGGCACTTCTCCCCCCGCCCCCCCGTCCTGCCCCCGTCCTGTCCGCGGCACTTCTCCCCCCGCCCCCCGTCCTGCCCCCCTCCTGTCCGCGGCACTTCTCCCCCCGCCCCCCGTCCTGCCCCCCTCCTGTCCGCGGCACTTCTCCCCCCCCCCCCCGTCCTGCCCCCCTCCTGTCCGCGGCACTTCTCCCCCCCGCCCCCCGTCCTGCCCCCCTCCTGTCCGCGGCACTTCTCCCCCCGCCCCCCGTCCTGCCCCCCTCCTGTCCGCGGCACTTCTCCCCCCGCCCCCCGTCCTGCCCCCCTCCTGTCCGCGGCACTTCTCCCCCCGCCCCCCGTCCTGCCCCCCTCCTGTCCGCGGCACTTCTCCCCCTGCCCCCCCCGTCCTGCCCCCCTCCTGTCCGCGGCACTTCTCCCCCCGCCCCCCGTCCTGCCCCCCTCCTGTCCGCGGCACTTCTGCCCCCGCGCCCCCCGTCCTGCCCCCCTCCTGTCCGCGGCACTTCTCCCCCCGCCCCCCGTCCTGCCCCCCTCCTGTCCGCGGCACTTCTCCCCCCTGCCCCCCGTCCTGCCCCCGTCCTGTCCGCGGCACTTCTCCCCGCCGCCCCCCGTCCTGCCCCCCTCCTGTCCGCGGCACTTCTGCCCCTCGCCCCCCCGTCCTGCCCCCCTCCTGTCCGCGGCACTTCTCCCCCTGCCCCCCCCCGTCCTGCCATGAGGCTTCTGCCGACCTTGCCGGGGGAGCAGCCCGTGGCCCCTGGCTTTGGGCGCTGGGGGGGGCCCTGAGGTAAAATGTCCCCCCCGTGGGGGAGTTGCACCCCCCCCTTGCCCCCACCGCCCTGCCTGGGCCGCCCCCCCCCCGACGCGAGCCCGCAGGCCTCACCACTGAGGAGACCGGCTGCGCCGCCGAACTCACCACCAGGGGGCGCTGCCTGCCGACCCGCAGGCCCCCGGCCCCCGCCCCCCCAGCTCCCCCAGCTGGCTCCCCGCAGGCCCCCCAGCTCCCCCAGCCCGCTCCCCGCAGGCCCCCCAGCTCCCCCCAGCCCGCTCCCCGCAGGCCCCCCAGCTCCCCCAGCCCGCTCCCCGCAGGCCCCCCAGCTCCCCCAGCCCGCTCCCCGCAGGCCCCCCAGCTCCCCCCAGCCCGCTCCTCGCACCCCCCCAGCTCCCCCAGCTGGCTCCCCGCAGGCCCCCCAGCTCCCCCCAGCCCGCTCCCCGCAGGCCCCCCAGCTCCCCCAGCCCGCTCCCCGCAGGCCCCCCAGCTCCCCCCAGCCCGCTCCCCGCAGGCCCCCAGCTCCCCCAGCCCGCTCCTCGCACCCCCCCAGCTCCCCCAGCTGGCTCCCCGCAGGCCCCCCAGCTCCCCCCAGCCCGCTCCCCGCAGGCCCCCCAGCTCCCCCAGCCCGCTCCCCGCAGGCCCCCCAGCTCCCCCCAGCCCGCTCCCCGCACCCCCCCAGCTCCCCCCAGCCCGCTCCTCGCACCCCCCCAGCTCCCCCCAGCCCGCTCCTCGCACCCCCCCAGCTCCCCCAGCTGGCTCCCCGCAGGCCCCCCAGCTCCCCCCAGCCCGCTCCCCGCAGGCCCCCCAGCTCCCCCAGCCCGCTCCCCGCAGGCCCCCCAGCTCCCCCCAGCCCGCTCCTCGCACCCCCCCAGCTCCCCCAGCTGGCTCCCCGCAGGCCCCCCAGCTCCCCCCAGCCCGCTCCCCGCAGGCCCCCCAGCTCCCCCAGCCCGCTCCCCGCAGGCCCCCCAGCTCCCCCCAGCCCGCTCCCCGCAGGCCCCCCAGCTCCCCCAGCTGGCTCCCCGCAGGCCCCCCAGCTCCCCCCAGCCCGCTCCCCGCAGGTCCCCCAGCTCCCCCCAGCCCGCTCCCCGCAGGCCCCCCAGCTCCCCCAGCTGGCTCCCCGCAGGCCCCCCAGCTCCCCCCAGCCCGCTCCCCGCAGGTCCCCCAGCTCCCCCCAGCCCGCTCCCCGCAGGCCCCCCAGCTCCCCCAGCCCGCTCCCCGCAGGCCCCCCAGCTCCCCCCAGCCCGCTCCCCGCAGGCCCCCCAGCTCCCCCCAGCCCGCTCCCCGCAGCCCCCCAGCTCCCCCAGCCTGGCTCCCCGCACCCCCCCAGCTCCCCCCAGCCCGCTCCCCGCAGGCCCCCCAGCTCCCCCCAGCCCGCTCCCCGCAGGCCCCCCAGCTCCCCCAGCCCGCTCCCCGCACCCCCCCAGCTCCCCCAGCTGGCTCCCCGCAGGCCCCCCAGCTCCCCCCAGCCCGCTCCCCGCACCCCCCCAGCTCCCCCAGCCGGCTCCCCGCAGGCCCCCCAGCTCCCCCCAGCCCGCTCCCCGCACCCCCCCAGCTCCCCCAGCCCGCTCCCCGCAGGCCCCCCAGCTCCCCCCAGCCCGCTCCCCGCAGGCCCCCCAGCTCCCCCAGCTGGCTCCCCGCAGGCCCCCCAGCTCCCCCCAGCCCGCTCCCCGCAGGCCCCCCAGCTCCCCCAGCTGGCTCCCCGCAGGCCCCCCAGCTCCCCCCAGCCCGCTCCCCGCAGGCCCCCAGCTCCCCCAGCTGGCTCCCCGCAGGCCCCCCAGCTCCCCCCAGCCCGCTCCCCGCAGGCCCCCCAGCTCCCCCAGCCCGCTCCCCGCAGGCCCCCCAGCTCCCCCAGCCCGCTCCCCGCAGGCCCCCCAGCTCCCCCAGCCCGCTCCCCGCACCCCCCCAGCTCCCCCAGCTGGCTCCCCGCAGGCCCCCCAGCTCCCCCCAGCCCGCTCCCCGCACCCCCCCAGCTCCCCCAGCCGGCTCCCCGCAGGCCCCCCAGCTCCCCCCAGCCCGCTCCCCGCACCCCCCCAGCTCCCCCCAGCCCGCTCCCCGCAGGCCCCCCAGCTCCCCCCAGCCCGCTCCCCGCAGGCCCCCCAGCTCCCCCAGCCCGCTCCTCGCACCCCCCCAGCTCCCCCAGCTGGCTCCCCGCAGGCCCCCCAGCTCCCCCAGCCCGCTCCTCGCACCCCCCCAGCTCCCCCAGCTGGCTCCCCGCAGGCCCCCCAGCTCCCCCCAGCCCGCTCCCCGCACCCCCCCAGCTCCCCCAGCCCGCTCCCCGCAGGCCCCCCAGCTCCCCCCAGCCCGCTCCCCGCACCCCCCCAGCTCCCCCAGCTGGCTCCCCGCAGGCCCCCCAGCTCCCCCCAGCCCGCTCCTCGCACCCCCCAGCTCCCCCCAGCCCGCTCCCCGCACCCCCCCAGCTCCCCCAGCCGGCTCCCCGCAGGCCCCCCAGCTCCCCCCAGCCCGCTCCCCGCAGCCCCCCCAGCTCCCCCAGCCGGCTCCCCGCAGGCCCCCCAGCTCCCCCAGCCCGCTCCCCGCAGGCCCCCCAGCTCCCCCCAGCCCGCTCCCCGCAGGCCCCCCAGCTCCCCCCAGCCCGCTCCCCGCAGGCCCCCCAGCTCCCCCAGCCCGCTCCTCGCACCCCCCCAGCTCCCCCAGCTGGCTCCCCGCAGGCCCCCCAGCTCCCCCAGCCCGCTCCTCGCACCCCCCCAGCTCCCCCAGCTGGCTCCCCGCAGGCCCCCCAGCTCCCCCAGCCCGCTCCCTCGCACCCCCCCAGCTCCCCCAGCTGGCTCCCCGCAGGCCCCCCAGCTCCCCCCAGCCCGCTCCCCGCACCCCCCCAGCTCCCCCAGCCCGCTCCCCGCAGGCCCCCCAGCTCCCCCCAGCCCGCTCCCCGCACCCCCCCAGCTCCCCCAGCTGGCTCCCCGCAGGCCCCCCAGCTCCCCCCAGCCCGCTCCTCGCACCCCCCAGCTCCCCCAGCCCGCTCCCCGCACCCCCCCAGCTCCCCCAGCCGGCTCCCCGCAGGCCCCCCAGCTCCCCCAGCCCGCTCCTCGCAGCCCCCCCAGCTCCCCCCAGCCCGCTCCCCGCACCCCCCCAGCTCCCCCAGCCGGCTCCCCGCAGGCCCCCCAGCTCCCCCCAGCCCGCTCCCCGCACCCCCCCAGCTCCCCCAGCCGGCTCCCCGCAGGCCCCCCAGCTCCCCCCAGCCCGCTCCCCGCACCCCCCCAGCTCCCCCAGCTGGCTCCCCGCAGGCCCCCCAGCTCCCCCAGCCCGCTCCTCGCACCCCCCCAGCTCCCCCCAGCCCGCTCCCAACAGGCACCCCATGGCCCACTCCCCCAGCCGGCTCCCCGCAGGCCCCCCAGCTCCCCCCAGCCCGCTCCTCGCACCCCCCCAGACTCCCCCAGCTGGCTCCCCGCAGGCCCCCCAGCTCCCCCCAGCCCGCTCCTCGCACCCCCCCAGCTCCCCCAGCTGGCTCCCCGCAGGCCCCCCAGCTCCCCCCAGCCCGTCCCCGCACCCCCCCAGAGCTGGCTCCCCGCAGGCCCCCCAGTCCCCCCGCCCCCCGCCCCCCACTCCCCCAGCTGGCTCCCCGCAGGCCCCCCAGCTCCCCCCAGCCCGCTCCTCGCACCCCCCCAGCTCCCCCAGCTGGCTCCCCGCAGGCCCCCCAGCTCCCCCAGCCCGCTCCTCGCACCCCCCAGCTCCCCCAGCTGGCTCCCCGCAGGCCCCCCAGCTCCCCCCAGCCCGTGCACCCCAGCTCCCCCAGCTGGCTCCCCGCAGGCCCCCCAGTCCCCCCGCCTCCCGGCCCCCACTCCCCCAGCTGGCTCCCCGCAGGCCCCCCAGGTCCCCCCAGCCCGCTCCCCGCACCCCCCCAGCTCCCCCAGCTGGCTCCCGCAGGCCCCCCAGGTCCCCCCAGCCGCTCCTCGACCCCCCTCAGCTCCCCCATGCTCCCGCAGGCCCCCAGTCCCCCCAGCCCGCTCCTCGCACCCCCCCAGCTAACACCCCAGCTGGCTCCCCGCAGGCCCCCCAGCTCCCCCCAGCCCAGCTCCCCGCAGCCCCCCAGCTGGCTCCCTAGCAGGCCCCCGGCCCCCCTAGCTGCCCAGCCAGCTCCCTGCAGGCCCCCCCAGCTCCTCCGGCCCCCCCAGCTGGCTCCCAGCAGGCCCCCTGGCCCCCCCAGCTGGCTCCCCGCAGGCCCCCTGGCCTCCCCAGCTGGCTCCCAGCAGGTCCCACGGCCCCCCCATGGCTCCCCCCAGCCAGCGCCCAGCAGGCCCTCTGGCCCCCCACATCCCTCACCCAGCTGGCTCCCAACAGTCCCCCGGGACCCCGCCACCAGGCCCCCCAGCCCCCGCCAGCCAGCTCCCAACAGGACCCATGGCCCACCCCGAGCCAACACCCTGCAGGTCCCACAGTCCCCCCCAGCCAGCTCTCAACAGGACTCACTGCCCCCCCCCCCAGAGCAGCCCGGCTCCAGTCCAGCACCCATTTCCCCCCCCACCCCCCCCCAAGGCAGCTCCCCCAGCCCAGTGCCCTCCCCCAGAGCAGCCCGGCCCCAGCCCAACACTGCCCTCCTGCCTTCCACACTGCCCCTGGCTTTGCCTCCCTCCGCTCCCCCGAGCCTTCCCCTCCTGCACCCTGTGCCCCACCGCCACTGTCACGGCCCCTCCCTGCCGCTCTGCAGCCGCCCCTTGCGGGAGCGAGTCACACAGAAAAACACAAACTCGCCCGTAGTTTTGTGAAGGGGCTTCAAAGCTGATCAATTTTTGGAAGTTTCTGGCTAATTTTCTTAGTGTGTGTGTGTGTGGGGTGGAACCACGCTTCCAAAAGAAGACAAAGTGGAAAAGCAGGAGGGAGGAAAAAAGGCCAAAGAAAAGGAAAATCACTAACCGACAAATCTGGACAGAAAAGTCAAAACCAGACACTTTTCTGGGGAACAAAACGATTTATTAAAAAACAAAACCGAGGCTTTTTCTAGGGGGAAAAGATCGCATCACAAAAAACATCCCTTCGTTTTCGTATCTGCCACTTGTTACATTTTAAGGTTCAGAAAAGGGCAACAAAACTGATGAGGTGTTTGGAATGGGTCCCATATGAAGAGAGATTGAAGAGACGTGGATTTTTTCAGCTTAGAAAAGAGGAGACTATGGGGGATAGGACAGAGGTCTGTAAAATCATGACTGATGTGGAAAAAGTGAATAAGGAAAAGTTATTTATTTATTCCCAATAAAAGAACCAGGGTCACCGAATGAAATGAATAGGCAGCAGGTTTAAAACAAACCAAAGGAAGTTTTTCTTCACTCAGTGCACAGTCAACCTGTGGAACTCCTTGCCACAGGACATGGTGAAGGCTAGAACTTCAACAGGGTTCAAAAAAGAGCTAGATAGATTCGTGGAGGTTAGGTCCATCAATGGCTGTTAGCCAGGCTGGGTAGGAAGGGTGTCCCTGGCCTCTGTTTGTCTGGAGGTGGGTGACAGAGGAGGGACCGCATGAGGATTCCCTGTTCTGTTCCCTCCCTCTGGGGCACCTGGCATTGGCTGCTGTGGGCAGACAGGACACTGGGCTGGACGGACCGTTGGCCTGACCCAGTCTGGCCGTTCTGATGTTCTTCCAGCACTGCACTGCTGCTGCTGCTGTTGGGGGCTTGGGGGGACATGTTTGGGGGGGCTGCGTCAGTGCTGGGTGGAGCAGTGGGTGCGAGGGTACCGAGGTGAGCTGGAGCAGGTGGCAGCCTGGGCCTGTTGCGTGGAAACTACCGTCCCCGTCACAGGCGCAGCGTGTGCGGGGTCCAGGCCCTCTCACGTCAGGCCGGGGCGGGCACAGCAGCAAGGCAACCATGCGGCACAGCGGCCTGACACTGCTCCCGCGCGTCCTTTACGCTGAGCCGCAGACAGAACCCCCCGCCCCCCCCGGCTGTCCCGGCGCTTGGCTCCACTGCTCGTACAAACGGGCCCCCACCAAATCCAGGTTTCAAACTGCAGCCCTGCCCCGCCGCTCCCTGCCAGGGGCCAGGCCCGAGCGTTCCCAAGCCCCGGCTGGAGGCAGAGTCTGCTCGTGCACGCTCCGTCTTATCTCCCGCAGGTACCGCCACGGGCCGGGCCCCGCCGAGACAGATGTGAATCGATATTCTCCCTGGGGCAAAGCAATCCCTGTGGCAGGCTGTACAGCGCGGGCGGACGGCAGCCACGCCGGGCCCGCCAGCCCTTCAGACTCTGCACCGCCCCCTCGGGGATGGCCGAGCGACGTGCTGCTGTCCGGCCTGGGCCGCGCTGCAGGAGCCGATCCGCCTGCGCCAGCCCCATTTGATAGGCCTTCGGCTTCTCCGGGCACTCGGGCTGCAGCCACACTGATTGCCGGCTGAGGGGAAGGCCTCGACCAGCCCAATCCTGGGGGCTCCACTCATGGCTGTCGCTGTGCACCACGGGGCACGGAGGGACTCCCCAGCTGGGTCTGACCCTGACGGCACCTTCCCGGAGCCTCCCTGCGGAGGAGCCTGGGAGGGAACCTGGGAGAGGCTGCTCTGCATCTAAATGAAGGGGACAGGCAGTAATGGGGGCGTCACGTTACTGGAGTGTAAGGGGAGCAGCCAGGTCACTGCTGCGCCCATGGGGGAGGTGGTTACCCCAAAGTCTGTACAAAGGGAGCCATGTGAGGTGTCAAACAAAAGCTTGTGTTCTACTGATTGTGTGTGTGCTACTCATGGACTTGTGGGATGTCTGCGTGTGGGGTTATGAAGATGGGCCCTGTGCTGGTACCAGGAATATTCTCTGCCTGAGACAGAGCAGTGGGCCTGGACTGCCTGCTGCAAAGAGCAATTGTTCAGTCAGTGACTGTGCTAATTGGCACGGCCCCAGGGACAATGGCTCTCAAGGTGCCCAATACACACCTGAGGAATGTGTCTGGAGACCTGCAAACCAGCCAGTACCATGGCTGCTGACATGGGACACGGGGACAGGTCACTCGGCCAGGTGACCCGCTCCAGCTTGGAAGGTACCAGCGATGGATATAAAATGCCATGAGGCGGACTCCCATTTTGTCTTGAATTCTGCTCCTGATCCCAGATGCAGCCTTGCAGGGAACCACGAACCGTGGACCCATCCTGCCATCGGATGTACACCAGAGACTTCTAAGCCAGCAGTTATAAGACCTCTACTGCGAGCCTGCGTCGAGAGCTGGGAGATTCGCTGCATGTAATGTACTCTCCTTAACAACCTTACTCTCCACCTTTTCTTTCTTTTACTAATAAAGCTTTAGATTTTAGAAGCTAAAGGATTGGCCCAGCGTGATCCTGTGGTAAGATCCAAAGCATACATTGACTGGGATTGGTGGCTGGTTCTTTGGGACTGGGAGAACCCGTTCGGGGTTCTGTAACCCCTCACCTGTGTGTTAGGCCTGGGGCTGATTGGGGCACAGGGAGAGCTGGGGTGCCTGAGGGGTTTTCCTTGTGAAGGTTCCTGCTGGCTAGACTGGCAGCTGGAGCGCTTGGTGTGACGGGTGTGGAGCCTGTTTGGGAAGGTCTCCAGTCTGGGGCTGTAAGGAGCCCTGGTTTTGAGCAATTCGCCCCGAGCGGACGCCCTCAGCGGTGTCCAGACCGGGCCTGGTCCCTCACAGGGGACATCCCCCCAGAGCACCGACAGCTGGGCCAGCCCTGTGGGAGGGCCAAGGGACAGCCTAGACAGCAGACCTCCCCGGGCCGGCTGCAGCTCTGAAGTCAGTGGGCTGGGCCCCTGCCTTGAGAGAGAAATTCACCTGGCTTCTGGCTTCCTGCCCCCCCATGCAGTCCCTCGCCTGGAGCCCTGTGGCGCCGGGGCCTTCCCTAGGCTTGTGGGACAGGACGGAGGCAGGAGGGGCTGCCGGGGCCCCGGCCCCTCCCACGTATGGGACGCTGGCAGCAGACAAGCAAACCCCTTCCTTGGGGCCGTGCCGTGAGCCTGGGAGGCAGGAGGAACATGGGGCGCTGCCCGCCAGGCCTGAGGCTGGAGGCCGTGCGCCCAGCGTTACCGGAGCTGAAAGAATTCATTTGTGCCCGCAGGGGACAGGCAGGGAGCCCGCCCAGGGCCCTGCTGGGCTGGAGTTTGCCCACCCCGCCTCGAGTCAGACCTCCTGGGTCTCAGACCATAGCCCTCACCCAAAGCAGCCCCCAGCCTGCATCGCGCAGCAGGGCCGTTTGTACGTGGCGTGGCCTTGAGACGCTGGGCCCCCGGCTCCTCACTGTGACGCTGACAGCGGCGTACTGCTCTGCTGCAGCGTCCAGCCCCGGGTCCTATACCGTCGGGCCAGGCACGTAGGGAACTAGCCGAAGCAAACCCGGAGCCCGAGCAGGGTCCTTGGAGAATTCACGGAGGGCAGGCGAGGGAGGGCAAACGTGGCCCTTGTTGTCACGCGGCAGGACAAGGCGCACACACACGGAGCGACTCCAGGAGCAAAGCACTGCCAATCCCTTGTCAGCACCCAGGGCTCCAAGCCCCCGCAGCCCGGGGCTGCCCAGGGCCGCCGTAACAATATGGTTTTCCTGTAAGCGTGTTGGAAGGCCTGTCGCCATACTGGTAGGCCTGAACTAAAGCTTTCTTCTGCAGCCAGAGTGGAGCGCAGCAGCCATTAGCTGGAAAGTCGGCGTCACAGACTCACGTTCCATCTACATGGTATTAAAGTAGCGACAGAGCCGGCTGGGAGAAGGAAACCTTATCCTAATGGCCCCCCACTGTCACCGGATAAAGAAACAGATGGGTGAAGAAAACTTCATTAACAGCATTTCCGGCAAGAAACGGCTTGTCAACAGCTGAGATTGTGGAATCCTCAGTCTCTTCTTGTCCTCACTTTCCTATTGTCTGTGTGATCCCCGTCTGCTTTGGAACCGTTTCTGGCGGCTGGATAATTCATTTTTCTAGATGCAAACCCGCCAAGGTGGTGGGGTATGATTGGTGAGGTAGTTCTGTTACGATGGGGTAGTCAAATTATACTAAAATAATTGCTAAAACGAAAGACAAAGCGACGGAGCATTTTAAAGACTAACAAGATGGTTAATAGGTGATGAGCTTTCGTGGGCCAGACCCACTTCCATCTTGTTGGTCTTTAACGTGCTCCATCGCTTTGCTTTTGTTTGAACAAGATCAGACTAACACGGCTACCCTACTCTAGTACCAAATAATTGGTTACCGTAGAGCTAAGCAGGACTCAGGTGTCACTATATAATCTGGGGTCCAAGGAGGAGACCAGGAAAAGGAGACAAAGCAACACCAAGGGGGAAGACCTGGAAGAACTACTCACCTCCAAGACCCGGCCAAAGAGCAGAGCTGCCAGGACCCCTCTACACGACGGTGACATGCAGCAGCTAGGATCCAGAGAGAGACTGCCCTTGCCTGGCCAACGGGCAAAGTCTGCCTGTATCAGGATTGGTGAGCGCGACACTGCATGCTTAGCATGTGCATTCTGCTTGCTTGGGAATTGTCAATAAAGAGAGGAGGAGATTACTGCGTGAGGCTCTTTCAGTGGCTAAGGAGCCTGTAAAACCCGTGGGAAGTTCGGCCCCCGAGCCCTAGGAACTGGGTGAGGGGGTGTGTAAATGAAGAGGGTTGCACCTTGAGCCCTAGGAACTGGGTAAAGGTGCGTCCCTGCAGTGTGGAAGGGATGGAGAGGGGCGTGCAGGTACCACCGCCTGGTGCCCTCTGGCGAGATTAGTGCCCCAGGGCTGGAAGGGAAGGCAGCTGCACTGTGGTCTGCTGCTGGGAGGGTTCCAAGGGGCCCATGGGCCCTTCTCGGAGCGAGGGAAACGTGGCCTAGACGGAGTTACTAGCTGGGGGACGCTACGGGCTGGAAAACAGAGCTTCGCCCTCCACGGGGTGGGGAAGACCTAACGAGGCCCTGGGCCCACTACTAGTCAAAGCTCTGGGACAGGGAGGGTGGGGGTCCCCTCCCCACTGGGCTCCAAGAGCAGGTCGGCCCCACCAGGCACGCTGGGCTCTTTACCTGGCCCCGCCTCAGCAGGGCAGCACCCCGGCTCTGCTGCCACTGGGCCTCCAGGACTCTCAGTCTCTCGTGGCATCTCAGGAACGTCTCTCACTCTCCCCAGTGCTCCAGAATGTCAACAAGCCAGCCCCAAGAGCTTCACCACCGAGCCGAGCTGCCTCCCGCTTTCTCCAAGGCCTGGATTCCAGGGCCCGGCTCCAAAGGGGTAGGGGTACCGGCCCGGCCCTGGATTCCAGGGCCCGGCTCCAAAGGGGTAGCGGTACCGGCCCGGCCCTGGCTCCGAAGGGGTAGGGGTACCGGCCCGGCCCTGGCTCCGAAGGGGTAGGGGTACCGGCCCTGCCCTGGATTCCAGGGCCCGGCTCCAAAGGGGTAGGGGTACCGGCCCGGCCCTGGATTCCAGGGCCCGGCTCCAAAGGGGTAGGGGTACCGGCCCAGGGGCCCGGCTCCAAAGGGGTAGGGGTACCGGCCCGGCCCTGGCTCCGAAGGGGTAGGGGTACCGGCCCGGCCCTGGATTCCAGGGCCCGGCTCCGAAGGGGTAGGGGTACCAGCCCTGCCCTGGATTCCAGGGCCCGGCTCCAAAGGGGTAGGGGTACCGGCCCGGGGGCCCGGCTCCAAAGGGGTAGGGGTACCGGCCCGGGGGCCCGGCTCCAAAGGGGTAGGGGGACCGGCCCTGCCCTGGATTCTAGGGCCCGGCTCCAAAGGGGTAGGGGTACCGGCCCGGGGGCCCGGCTCCAAAGGGGTAGGGGTACCGGCCCGGCCCTGGATTCCAGGGCCCGGCTCCGAAGGGGTAGGGGTACCGGCCCAGCCCTGGATTCCAGGACCCCGCTCCGAAGGGGTAGGGGTACCGGCCCAGCCCTGGATTCCAGGGCCCGGCTCCGAAGGGGCAGGGGTACCGGCCCTGCCCTGGATTCCAGGGCCCGGCTCCGAAGGGGCAGGGGTACCGGCCCGGCCCTGGATTCCAGGGCCCGGCTCCGAAGGGGTAGGGGTACCGGCCCAGCCCTGGATTCCAGGGCCCGGCTCCAAAGGGGTAGGGGTACCGGCCCTGCCCTGGATTCCAGGGCCCGGCTCCAAAGGGGTAGGGGTACCGGCCCGGCCCTGGCTCCGAAGGGGTAGGGGTACCGGCCCGGCCCTGGATTCCAGGGCCCGGCTCCGAAGGGGTAGGGGTACCAGCCCTGCCCTGGATTCCAGGGCCCGGCTCCGAAGGGGTAGGGGTACCGGCCCGGCCCTGGATTCCAGGGCCCGGCTCCGAAGGGGTAGGGGTACCGGCCCGGCCCTGGCTCCGAAGGGGTAGGGGTACCGGCCCTGCCCTGGATTCCAGGGCCCGGCTCCAAAGGGGTAGGGGTACCGGCCCGGGGGCCCGGCTCCAAAGGGGTAGGGGTACCGGCCCTGCCCTGGATTCTAGGGCCCGGCTCCAAAGGGGTAGGGGTACCGGCCCGGGGGCCCGGCTCCAAAGGGGTAGGGGTACCGGCCCGGGGGCCCGGCTCCAAAGGGGTAGCGGTACCGGCCCGGGGGCCCGGCTCCAAAGGGGTAGGGGTACCGGCCCGGCCCTGGATTCCAGGGCCCGGCTCCGAAGGGGTAGGGGTACCGGCCCAGCCCTGGATTCCAGGACCCCGCTCCGAAGGGGTAGGGGTACCGGCCCGGGGGCCCGGCCCCAAAGGGGTAGGGGTACCGGCCCAGCCCTGGATTCCAGGGCCCGGCTCCGAAGGGGTCGGGGTACCGGCCTGCCGCTTGCACGATTGCCCTGCCCTGTGCCGATCCACCCCCAAGTCCCCAGAGCTGCCTGGAGCCACTGTATTTGTAACCTGCCCCCGAGCTCCGGCTGGCTCAGCTCCCAGCTGGCAGACGGGCAGCCACGGCCAGCCAGGAAGGAGAAGATCCTTCGCACTCAGTGCCCAGAGAGCAGCCGGGATGCAGGCGCGGGCCTGGGCTCCGCTCCCAGGCGGCTAGCGCCCTCCCGCGCAGAGGCTGGGTGAGCGGACGAGCAGGGGCTAGACAGCAGCTAGTGAGAGCGAGAGCTGTCGGTTGGCAGACAGACACGCAGGGCGCATTGCAACAGGGCAGCCTGCGGGCAGCGGGCAATTCAGAGCCAGCATGGCAGGGGCGGGCCGGAGGCTGGGGAGAAGGGCAGCCCAGTTGTAGGGGTCCTGCAATGCCAGGCTCCCCGTGAGACCATGGCCGGTCCCTCCGTGCGGCCGGCTCCAGCAATGAGGAAGCCCAGCCGCCCCGGAGAAGCGAGCATCCAGCTCGAATACCGAGCCAGCCCAGGACCAGGGGAGTGGTGCCAATGCCCCGCAGCGCTGCAGAGGGCCCGGCCCCAGCTGGCACTCGCGCTCACAAGCCCCCCATGCCCGGGAGGTGCTAATGCGGCAGTGAGGGGAACTCCGCTGACCCCGCCGGCTGTTCCAGGCGCCCGGCCACACCAGCCCCCACCCGCCCCCCAGCCCCGAGCGACAGCGCCGCCCGAGTCTGTCTGCGCACCCCACACCGGAGCAGGCTCTCCCCCGCTAGCCTGCGATGGCGCCCTGGGTCCCTGCCCCAGCCCAAGGGAGGCGGCGGAGCTGGCGGCTACCAGCAGCGCCCTGGGCGGGGAGGTGGCGACAGAGCACGCGGAGGCCAGCTGTGCAATTCTCTTTAGTGAGCCAGACGGCACGGCCACGCGCCCGGCCCACGGCCCAAGCCAGCTGGCTCTGGGCCCCGCTTTCCCCTGAGCCCCGAGGCGTGCCCCTGCGCCAGGCCGGGCCGCAGCCAGCGCCTAGCTCCCTGCCCCACGGCTCAGGGAAGCCCCCGCCCGCCTGCATGCAGCCAGGAAACGCTCCCGCGGGGGAGCCGGGTAAGGGGATGGCCCCTGAGCACGGAGGGAGCCGCTGGCTCCCGGGGGGCCCGGCCTGCCCTGGAGGAGGTCCCGGTACAGCCTGAAAAGCATCAGTCCTGGGGGGAGGGCAGAGCCCGACAGCCCTATCACTGCCGGCGTGCCTGCTTGGGTTTCCTCTCCACTCTCGCGGCCGCATCGTGAGCCTTCCTCTTCTCCGCCAGCCGGGTCGCCTGGGGGAAACCGCCGGCTTAGCCCTGCACACGGATGGCCCTTCCGCCCGCCAGCGCTGGAGGGGCCCAGACCCTCCCCCGGGGAGCTCACGGCCCTAGCTCCCCCGCTGCCGAGCGCAGGCCCACAGCTCAGCGGTCGCGGAGGCCCCGGAGGCAGCGTGGGCACAGGGACCCAGCAGCACTGGTGGAGGCTCCCACCTTCCTGGGACACTGGGCAATTCACTGCGTCGGTCTCCCCAGTCGTGAAGCTGGGATGCAGCCCCCCAACTCCCAGAGGTGGGGACCGGCGGGTTTCTGCACCACTCGGTTTCCCCGGCGTGGGGGCGGTTTCCGGCCCCTCGCCAGCAGGCACCTGGCAGTGGGACTGGCCGAGCAGCCAGGCCTTCAGCCCTGCCCCCCCCGTACCTCCCGAACTTTGCGCTTCTTCCCAAACATGATTTTCTGGTACAGGTACTTCTCCCGCTTCTTCATCATCATGATGGCCAGGCGCTTCTCCTCGCTCTGCTCCTCCTGGGCCGCCCGCTGCTTGTCCTCCAGCCGCACCGTGCCCGCCGTCACCTTCACGGCCAGCTTCTGGGGAGCGACACGAGCGGGTGACCTCGCGCCCCCAGCCGGCGCGCGGGCGTGGGGAGAAACCGCATGGTACCAGCGACGGCTGCCCCCAGAGACTCAACACAAAGCAGGAGAGAAGAGCCAGCCTTGCCCAGCTGGGCAGACTCCTGCCCCCTGCAGCCCGGCACAGAGGGGCCCTTGGCCGCCAGCCTCCCGGGGCAGCTGGAGAAGACAGGCCAGCCCCACGCCCTTTGCCCGGCCCTGGGTCACCCAGAGCCCCCCACAGAGCCGAGCAGGGACGTGCCCCTCAGGGCACATGGACTGCAGAGCTAGGCATGGCACCTTTCCCTGGGATCGCTGCTTCTCCAGCGCCTGCAGCTTCTCTTCCTCCTCCCTCTCAGAGAGCTCCTCTCCTTCCGAGCCTTCCTCCTCCTCCTCCTCCTCCTCCTCTTCCTCGCTGCCGGCAGCTGCAGAAGGCAGAGAGCAGAGTGAGCCCGGTGCACGTCTCCCCCCCGATCGGCGAAGGGGCACCGGGCGGGATCCTCGGGGCGGGGGCTCCACTTTACCTGGGCTCTCGCCCCTCTGCAGGGCCAGCAGCTTGAGCTTCTCCGGTGGGACGTAGTCCCCGTCCCGCTCCGCCACGAAGGGCGAGAGGTGCGGGGGCAGCAGCTGGCCGGGGAAGTACTCGGCCACCGGGAGGAGCAGCTTGGCGTTGACCGAGTCGAACACCCACTGCGGCTGGAGGTAATACCTGGGGAGGAAGGGGGGTGATGTGAGTGGGGCAGCACCCGGGGCTGGCACCGCTCGCTGGGGCCTGACTGCACGCCCCGAGGCTGGACGCCGGGGGGCAGGGCAGACATGCCGAGCGCAGAGCCTGGCATCAGCCTCACCTGCCGATCACCTGCTTCTCCAGGCCGGGCCGGTCGACAATCTGGTGGGTGATGGTCGGGTCCCCCACTTCGTAGGTGGCACCGATGCCCACGGACTTGTCCCAAGACACCTCGCCCCCGAAGCAGCTGCCAACAGGAGACCCGCGTGGTCAGGCCGGCCGAGGGCAGGCACAGCGCCCAGTGCCACCTCCGGGAGACGGCCGGACTCTCTCCTCCCTCGGCCTGGCCACAGGCCACAGCCCCGGCCCGGATCCAGCCGTGCTGGGCCACGGCCCCTGCTCTCATGGCTGCCAGGTCTCCAGGGGGCTCGGCCCCCGCCCCGCCGGAGGAGGGGTGCCATCGGGACCTACCGGATGACGAAGGCCAGCGGCTCCCGCGGCACCTCTCTGTTCAGGAAGAACCGCAGCCCTTCGAACAGCTTCTTCTGCTTCTCCACCGCCGCCTGCTGCTCCTGCCTCGCCGCCTCCTGCTCCGCGCTCTCCTGGCCACAGACGGGGGCATGAGAGCCTCCCCCCGGGGCCCAGCCCGCCCCACACGCCGGCCACGGCAAGGGGCGAGAGCCTCGAGCCTCCCCCCGGGGCCCAGCCCGCCCCACACGCCCGCCACGGCAAGGGGCGAGAGCCTCGAGCCTCCCCCCGGGGCCCAGCCCGCCCCACACGCCGGCCACGGCAAGGGGCGAGAGCCTCGAGCCTCCCCGCCGGGCCATGCCCGCCCCACACGCCGGCCACGGCAAGGGGCGAGAGCCTCGAGCCTCCCCGCCGGGCCATGCCCGCCCCACACGCCGGCCACGGCAAGGGGCGAGAGCCTTGAGCCTCCCCCGGGGCCCAGCCCGCCCCACACGCCGGCCACGGCAAGGGGCGAGAGCCTCGAGCCTCCCCCCGGGGCCCAGCCCGCCCCACACGCCAGCCACTGCAAGGGGTGAGAGCCTCGAGCCTCCCTGCCGGGCCATGCCCGCCCCACACGCCGGCCACGGCAAGGGGCGAGAGCCTCGAGCCTCCCCCGGGGCCCAGCCCGCCCCACACGCCCGCCACGGCAAGGGGCGAGAGCCTCGAGCCTCCCCGCCAGGCCATGCCCACCTCACACGCCGGCCACAGCAAGGGGCGAGAGCCTTGAGCCTCCCCGCCGGGCCATGCCCGCCCCACACGCCGGCCACAGCAAGGGGCGAGAGCCTTGAGCCTCCCCGCCGGGCCATGCCCGCCCCACACGCCGGCCACGGCAAGGGGCGAGAGCCTCGAGCCTCCCCCCGGGGCCCAGCCCGCCCCACACGCCAGCCACTGCAAGGGGTGAGAGCCTCGAGCCTCCCTGCCGGGCCATGCCCGCCCCACACGCCGGCCACGGCAAGGGGCGAGAGCCTCGAGCCTCCCCCGGGGCCCAGCCCGCCCCACACGCCGGCCACGGCAAGGGGCGAGAGCCTCGAGCCTCCCCCGGGGCCCAGCCCGCCCCACACGCCCGCCACGGCAAGGGGCGAGAGCCTCGAGCCTCCCCCCGGGGCCCAGCCCGCCCCACACGCCGGCCACGGCAAGGGGCGAGAGCCTCGAGCCTCCCCGCCGGGCCATGCCCGCCCCACACGCCGGCCACGGCAAGGGGCGAGAGCCTTGAGCCTCCCCCGGGGCCCAGCCCGCCCCACACGCCGGCCACGGCAAGGGGCGAGAGCCTCGAGCCTCCCCCCGGGGCCCAGCCCGCCCCACACGCCGGCCACTGCAAGGGGTGAGAGCCTCGAGCCTCCCTGCCGGGCCATGCCCGCCCCACACGCCGGCCACGGCAAGGGGCGAGAGCCTCGAGCCTCCCCCGGGGCCCAGCCCGCCCCACACGCCCGCCACGGCAAGGGGCGAGAGCCTCGAGCCTCCCCGCCAGGCCATGCCCACCTCACACGCCGGCCACAGCAAGGGGCGAGAGCCTTGAGCCTCCCCGCCGGGCCATGCCCGCCCCACACGCCGGCCACAGCAAGGGGCGAGAGCCTCGAGCCTCCCCGCCGGGCCATGCCCACCCCACACGCCAGCCACTGCAAGGGGCGAGAGCCTCGAGCCTCCCCCCGGGGCCCAGCCCGCCCCACACGCCGGCCACACCAAGGGGCGAGAGCCTCGAGCCTCCCCGCCAGGCCATGCCCGCCCCACACGCCGGCCACAGCAAGGGGCGAGAGCCTCGAGCCTCCCCGCCGGGCCATGCCCGCCCCACACGCCGGCCACAGCAAGGGGCGAGAGCGCCTCCCCGCTAGGCCATGCCCACCCCGCCTGCCCCAGCCCCCGGCAAGGAGGGGCTGTCTCACCCCGCCCACCCCCAAAGCCAGCATGCCCAGCTCTTACCCCGTCTGCGGGGAACTCGTCCACCTGTGCCTCGTCCTCCACGCTCGGCGCTACCACCCGGGCCAGGCTGGCGCTCAGCGCCGACAGCTTCTGCAGCCAGAAAGAGCAGCGCCGCGTCACGCCCGAGGGGCCGGCCAGGGGCCCTGCGGGGTCCCTCTCAGCCCGCCCCCAGCAGCGGCCAGGGGTTCAAAGGGAGGCCCTCCATGCACTTGGCCCACTGCATCCGCCATCCAGTCCGGGCCCTGTGCCCCCTGCTGGGGGCAGAACCAGAGCAGCGCAGAAGGGCCGGGCTCAGGGGCCATTAACCAGCGCCACACCGCGGGGTCTCACCTCCATGTAGCTCTCCGAGTCCATGGCGTACGCCTCCCCCTCCTCCGGCCCCCGTTCCGCCTCCGCCTGGCCCTCAATCTGCAGAGGGGAGAAGGGTGAAGGCAGGGCCGGGGCCTGCTGAGATCCTGCAGCTGCCTTCCCCGGCCCCCAGCCGGATCCAGAGCCACCCCAACCAGCTGCCTCCCACCCCAGGCCGGGCCCCCCCCAGGGTCCCGTGAGCCCTCACCTTGGGGGGGTAGAGCAGGTTGAGGGTCTGGTAGAGGCGGAAATTGACGAAGCCCAGCAGGGTGGTGTAGAACTCGGTGAAGGTGGCCATGACCCTGTAGTCCACATCCGTCGGGTGCTGGAAGAGCCGGGGGGGCGCAAGTGAGAACCAGCCTCCTCCCCCCACCCAGACAAGGGCCGATCAGACCCCACCAGCTTGGGGTGAGGAGGAGACAACCCGGATACCTGGGTTCTCTCTGCCTCAGCCCCCCGTCTGGGCATGGGGATCACACGCAGGCCGGGACCCCCGGCCAGCCCCCCCCGGGTCTCTGCCCTCTGCAGCAGGAGCGCCCCATCTCTAGGCAACGGTGGGGAGAAACGTGCTCACAGGATCCGCCCCCAGTGGCGTGTTCAGCTCTCCGCCTGCCGGTCAGGGGGTCACCTTGCGGGCTGATGGGAGGGAGCCGGCCATGGGCCCCACCCAGGGGGCACGATGCCTTCACAGCAGAGTCCGCCCCTACGGGGCACTGCTGGCACCCCACCCCCACGCTGCCCTGGGCAGCCACCTGTCACCCCCACCGTGAAGCTCGGCCCACATGACAGGCCCCCACCCTGCAGCCGCAGTGGCCGGGAGGCTGGTCTCAAAGCACACGGCCCGCAGGGAGGGCTCCCCGGTTCAGTTCAGTGACACAGGGAGGCCCTCTGGGACCACAGAGCAGGCGACCAGCGCCGGAGAAGCCCTGGGCCAGAGCCCTGCGTGGCCAGCACGGCCGTATCGCAGCAGGACAGGCTGCGCGGCGGGCTGCGGGGCCTGGCAGGTCCCCGGGGCGAGGTCACTGATTGCGGAGGGGCACGCGACCGTCCCGCGGGCAGCCAGGTAAGCGTACAAGCCAGCAGAGACCCGGCGCAGCGAGGGCAGCCCCAGGGAGAGAGGCCCCGCCTGGGCTGCCCAGAGACGCTCTCGCTGAGCCAGAAGCTCTGGACCGGTCCCACAGCCAGTCCAACAGATGGTCAGAGGGCCGGTACACTGGGGGGGGGGAGGCCCCACGGGTAACAAGGGGCCAGGCCTGGGCCACCCCCTTCCTCAAATGCTCCGAATGCCCGCAGCTGCCTGGGAGCCTTCTGAGCCAGCTCCCCTCCTTCCAGCCCATTAATGCTTAATTATTTCCCCACACTGGGTGCAAGTGAATGATTTCCAGCCCCAGAGGGGGACAGTGAGCTGGCTGGGCTGCCTGGCACACGCAGGGCGAGGCTCTGACCCCCGACAGGGGCAGGGCCGCCATCAGCCGCTGCTCTCCAGGCCCAACGCGGGGCAGCTTGGGGCCCCTCTCAGCCCCGGGCACGCAGAGCCAGTACTCACGTCGTGGGCAAAGGCGTAGGGCGTGATCCAGGTGATGGGCTGCCCCAGCACCTCGGCCTGGTAGTAGATCCCCTTGATGGACAGGAACACCTGCGGAAGAGCGCGGGAGGTGAGCGCAAGGGCCGAGCGCAGCCCCGCGGAGCCAGCGCCCGGCCCGGCCCGGCCCGGCCCTCACCTTGCGCAGGGAGCGGGAGGCGACCACGTAGTTGAGGAACTCCACAGTGAGGCGGCGGCACAGCTGGACGCTCTGCACGTGGCACTTGCCCGTGCGCGGGAAGGTGGCGAAGAGGAAGCACATGGACAGCGCGTCGTCCAGGTCCCGCAGGGCGTCCACGAAGGTCGGGTACCTGCAGCCCCGCGGGACCGGTCCCAGTGAGAGCGGGAGGGGGCTCCCAAGCGAGGCCCGGGCCCACCTCAGAGCCCTCTGGCCAGCAAAGCCAGGCCGGGGCCGCTCGGCAGGCAGTGCACGCAACCCGAGCGGCCAAGAGGAAGCAAGTGGCAGGGCAGCACCAGATGCACACAGCCCGGGGAGCCCCCAGAGCGCGGATAAACCCCCTTCCCTCTGCCTGACTTGCGCAAACCCCAGCGACCCCCCAGCTCGTGTGCTGGAGGCCACGGCTCTCAGCTTGTGGACTCTCACGGTTACTGGCGTCAGCTCCCGGGCAGGGGCCGTCTCGTGCCGGCTGGCACCTGTTCTCTGGGGCCCTGAGCTCAGCAGAGGCTTCCGGGCACCACGGGAAGGCAGATCAGCTCAGCACATCCGTCACCTTCCCTGCAGTCACCACGAGGAGCAGGGCAGCTCATCCGTGTTAGTCACCCTCTGCCAGGACTGGCTCCGAGCTCCCTCTCGGACACCACCACACAGGGAGCCCAAGGCACTGCCAGGCACCATGCCACCTCCAGGGCTGGGAACTTGTACTCGGCCCACACGGGCTCCGCCCTGCTGCGCCCCATGGACTCTCCATGCCCGGCTCAGAGACGGGCAGTGACCACCTCACAGGAAGGAGCCAGCCCCCTGCCCAGCCCCCACCACCCCTCCTCACCTCTCCTTGACGATGTGGTCGAGCTTGTAGCTGGGCTTGTTTTCTTTCAGCCGCTCCACGGCGTTCCACTCGCTCTTCCCATAGGCTTTGCGGAGCTTGCGCACGAACACCTGCGGCACAGAGGTCGGGGGGGGGGGGGGGGGCCGGGAATGGGATCGTGTGGCCACTTCCTGCGCCCACACGCATCCTGCCAAGGCGGGCAGGGCCCAGCGCTGCCCAGGGCTCCCCTGCAGCACAGCGCCTGCCTCCCGCTTGCCTAAGGCACCAGGACCCCAGGCCACTGCTCTCCTCACTGGCTCACGCTGCCCCACAGGAACGCCCCGGCACCTCCGCCCACTGCGAGTCAGACCCCAGCTGTTCCCTAGTGCTGGCTATGGGCCCCACCACCAGGGCCGCGTCTCTGGGCAGGGTAACAAACACAGCCGCACGTACAGCACCAGCAACGCCCCATCCCACAGGCTTCTGGATGGGAAGTAGCCGCCAATGGACTAGTGGAAGTGTGGATGCATTTTGCACTGACTCTTGGATTAGTCCATCGGGGGAGTCACCCTTTGAAGCATAGCAACACGCTTCAAAGGCCAAAGCACCGCGTGGCGCCCGGGGTCAGCTGAGGACTCCAGCTCATCCCGGGCTCCCCGTGGCGTTTCAAAGAGGCAGCACCGCACGGAGCCCCAGCTCAGCGGGGAGTCCCCAGCTCATCCCGGGCTCCACGCAGCGCTGCCGCTTTGAAGCGCCTCCTCCTCTTCCCCCCCCCCCGCTGCCTCTTTCTCGTAGAGGCAGCAAGGAGGGGGTCGACTAGCCTGTCGACTATCTGAGAAGCATTTGCTTTTCAGACAGTCCACTAGTTCTTTGCATCCCTACGCGGGGTTCAGACCATCAGCTCCCCACTCCACCAGGCCTCCAGCAGCTCCCCGGGCTCCCTCCCAGCCTGCCACAAGGCCTGGCACATGAGGAACATGCACAGTGGGAGGTGTCAGAGCCCAGGCACAGGAAGCCAGGCACCCCAGAGCCTACAGTAGGGGTGGGCCATAACTTTTTAGCGGGGGCCACTTCAGCAATACAGGATACATCCCTGCTTCCCCACCCACAGACCATGATTGGTCTGAAGGTCCGGGAGCGTGTGAAGTCTTTGCCCCCCCCAGAGATTCCCCTTCTACCCCCAGGCCAATCAGGGCTTGGGGACAGGGAGCACACCACCCTGCCAGGAGTGCATGGTGCTTAGAAGCGCTGCATGCTCCCTGCAGGGTGGAGGAAACTTCATGTGCTTCCCCTGCTCCCAGGCCCTAACTGGAGCGTGGGCGGGGGAGCGGCGGGGGGCAGATCTGTCCCGTGGAGCCCCTTTGCCCACCCTGGCCTCCAGGCAGGGAACAGTCTTTGCCCTGGAATTAGACTCCTACCTTATACTCCCGGAACTTGTTGACGATGGGCTCGTGAAGGAGAAACTTGATGTCTTTGAGGAGGTAGAAGGTGCGGGCAGCAGTGGAGCCTTTGTTCACCTTTTTCTTGTGTTTGGGCTCATGGGGGTAGATCCCCTTCAGGATACACAGGCGCCTGGGACAGAGCCAGAGGAGGTCAGAGTCCATACAGACCAGCCGGGCGCTTAGGGACTGGTACAGGGCTGCTAAGCCCTTCACCTCCCAGCTATCGCAGACAAAAGCTGCTTGGAGGGCTTTGTAGTGGGTTGCCCCAAAGCTTCCTTAACACAGAGCTACAGTGGCCTTGTGCCCTTCCGTGAGGCCGGGGGAGGGGGTGAGGGGAACAAGCCCCATAACCCCAGGAAACGTGACGCCCGCCCCAGCCTGGGTCTGCCCATGTTGGTTTGGGACGTTTCCTGCAGGAGCCCTGGAAGGCACCACACAGCCCTGCGGCTCGTTTCCCGTGCCTCAAGGCGGCTCTGCAAAGGGCCCAGCCACCCCCGGAACCGCCTGGAGCAGGAGCGGCTGGCGCTACGTGCCCGGCTCCAGCAGAGACCCCTGCGTGGCAGAGCGCGACTCGGGGGGCAGCGCACCGGCACCTCGTAGCGCCAGGAGGGCGCGAGGCCCAGAGACCGGCGCAGCCTGGAGGAGCCCTGCAGGGCGGCTCACGGGGACCCACCTGAAATCCGCCAGGCTCAGCTGCAGCTTCTTCCGCGCCTTGTTGCGGGTGATGTAGTTGGTGGCGGCGCCGCGCGCGTACTGGGGGGGGGGGGGAGCACGTGAGGGGGGCAGAGACCAGTACCCCCCACCGGGAACCCGCCCTGCCCCCATCCCCGCCAATCCCCCGCGCCCCCCAGCCCCTCCCCCATCACCCGCGCCCCCCAGCGCCCCCCAAGCCTCCAGCCCCGCCCCCAGCCCCGCGCCCCCCAACCCTCCAGCCCCGCGCCCCCCAACCCTCCAGCCCCCCAACCCTCCAGCCCCGCCCCCAGCCCCGCGCCCCCCAACCCTCCAGCCCCGCGCCCCCCAACCCTCCAGCCCCGCCCCCAGCCCCGCGCCCCCCAACCCTCCAGCCCCGCGCCCCCCAACCCTCCAGCCCCGCCCCCAGCCCCCGCGCCCCCCAACCCTCCAGCCCCGCCCCCAGCCCCGCGCCCCCCAACCCTCCAGCCCCGCCCCCAGCCCCGCGCCCCCCAACCCTCCAGCCCCGCCCCCAGCCCCGCGCCCCCCAACCCTCCAGCCCCGCGCCCCCAGCCCCGCGCCCCCCAACCCTCCAGCCCCGCGCCCCCAGCCCCGCCCCCAGCCCCGCGCCCCCCAACCCTCCAGCCCCGCCCCCAGCCCCGCGCCCCCCAACCCTCCAGCCCCGCCCCCAGCCCCGCGCCCCCCAACCCTCCAGCCCCGCGCCCCCAGCCCCGCCCCCGGCCGGTACCTTCTTCTTCTCCAGGCCGCCCATGGCCCCGCTCCGCCGCGCTCCCCTCACAGCGCCACGCGCACCTCAGCTCGCCCCGCCCCCGACGCCGCGAGGACCCGGCCGGGCTGCCCGCCCGCTGCCTGCGCGCACGGAGCCTCCCCGCGGCGCAGTGCGCAGGCGCGGCCCGGAGCCTCAGGCTGGCAGCGACGCGCCGCGCGGCCCGTCAGGCGTGAGTCGGGCAGCCCGGGAGGCGCGGGGCATGCCGGGAGACGGCTGGCGGGGGTGGGAGGGGCCTGTACGGGCACGAGGAGTCGGTGGCAGCAGCCCCGCCCCTCTGCCCAGACCCTGCGCCTAGCCCCGCCCCCGTGCCCGCTCCTGCGCCTAGCCCCGCCCAGATCCTGCGCCTAGCCCCGCCCCCTTCACCCATCCTAAGCTCCAGACACCACCAGCTGATAACGCCTGTGCCCGCCCCCTCCCCGTCCTCATCTCCGTCCTGCCCTGCCCCCTCCCTGTCCTGCCCCTGCCTCTTGCCCCCTTCCCCCTCCCCGTCCTGCCCCTTCCCCTCCCTGTCCTGCCCCTGCCTCTTGCCCCCTTCCCCCTCCCCGTCCTGCCCCTGCCCCCTTCCCCTCCCTGTCCTGCCCCTGCCTCTTGCCCCCTTCCCCCTCCCCGTCCTGCCCCTGCCCCCCTCCTGCCCCCTCCCCCCCATTCTGGTTCTAGCCCCATCCCACGCTGCCTTTCTCTGCTGAAGCCTTTTCCTGCTCAAGGCAGCCTGGTCCTGCAGCCTCCCTTCTCGCCAAGCCTGCTTCCCAGCAGCCCCCTCCCACACACCGAGCCCCTCCCCTCTGCCCCCCAGAGCCTAAGGGGCCACAACATCTACACGCCCGGCCTCCTGAGGCTCTGGTGAGCGAGGGGAATGTGGGGAGGGGCTTTCTCCGCCTCAGTCGGGGGCCATGTCTGAGCTTGGTTTGGTTTGCTTTTGTGGCCCTCCCACCTGGAAAAGGTTCCCTGCGTCTGCGTGATCCAGGCACGGGTTCCATCCAAGGCCAGGCCTGGGACGCAGGCCGTTCCTGTGCAGTCACTGGTCATCACAGCCCATGCACGGACCCGTGGGGCTTTTCCTAGGGCCCGTGCCCGGCAAGCAGCTGGCTCAGCTGAGAGGTCACCTGACCGCGCCTCAGCCAGCTGTTCCGCCCTGGGACCCGTCTGCTGCAGCCAGGTCCCCAGTGCAGGGAGGGGCAGAGAGACCCCCCCCCCCCGCTGCAGTGGTCTGAGCAGCCAGGAGTTTCAGGGATGATTATGGGAACGGTTCGACTTTTGCCCCTCGCTGCTCTTTGTGTTTAGCAGCGAGAGAGGCAGGTTTCCGTCCCCTTCGGCCCTGACGGCCTCCCGCAGGCTGTTGTGAAACAGCCCGTCCTTCCGGTTTTCTTCCAGCAGGAGGACACCCAGCAGCGGGGAGGAAAAGTTGTGTGGCTGCTTCTGTCTCCGGGCGCTAGCAGCTGGTCTCTTTGGGCCGGTCTGGTAGGGAAACTGGCCGGAGAAATGTGGGACGCTCCAAGTCTCTGTGGCAACGGAGCCTCTGGAGCGCGGCGTTTCCGGCCCGAGAAAGGGAAGGGGACCCCACGAGGAGCGTGCCCCCCCCGGGAGTTTGGGGCAGCGCTGGCAAACCCCTGCAGCGGGCAGCCCTTTGAGCAGAGCCCCGGGCACGTGGGCAGGCTGGGTTTAGCGGCCTGACCCCCGTGTAAATCAGGAACTGCCGTGGAGGGGGGGAGTTCCGCCAGCCTGAAACCGACTCGCCTCTCAGGCCTCCCAGCTCCCCGGCTGGGCTGTGCTGGTGCCCGGGAGAAGGGGCTGAAAGCCCCCTGCCCGCTCGGGGGCCACGCTGCCTGGGGGAGCACAGGAGGCTGCCCCGGGGCAGGGCCAGGAGGGCGCACCAGGCAGCGGGAGAGTCACGCAGCTGCTCCCTCTTCCTGCCGCTGGCAGCCAAAGTCCGCTCTGTTTCTGCTGACCTAGCCCCGGCCCACAGAGGAGCCTCGACACTTCCCTGGGTTCATCGGGACGGCGACGGAGTCTCCCAGCGCCGCTCTGCCGCCCCGGGGCTCTGACGCCATGGCGCCTGGGCCGTGGCTGCTGCTCCTCGCCCTCCACGCCCTGGCCCTGCCTGCCCAGCTCGGTGAGTAGTTCTAACGCTCCTGCTGCGCCCACAGGCGCCCGTGTCCCGTGCAGCCCCCAGGCAGAGTGCGCCCCTCTCTGCCCCCCACGCCTGGGGCAACGCCCCGGCCTGGGGCTGCGGAACGAGACACAGCAGAGCCCCTGGGCCAGCCCAGGCAGTGCTGTCCAGACGGAGGGTGGTAGCGCTGACACCTCGGCCAAATCCCCTGCTGGTTCTCAGCCGGGATCCATCAATCCATGGGCCCCGGGGCGAAGGCAAACCCCTGCCCCGCCCCTTCTGTCTGAGGCCCCGCCCCTGGAGCCAGGCCCCGCCCACCCCATCCTTCCTGGCCGGCCCTGGCCCCAGTCTTGCGGGCGGATGGGCAGTTCTGGGAGGCTGTGCCTTCCCTCGCCGACGTTCCCGGCCACCGGGTGTGCAGCTTTGGAGCGTGCCCGCAGGCAGGTGCTGCAGAATTCTGTCGCTGGCGGGACTTGCCGGCTTCAGCGTCCCCTTCCAAGCGGCTGGTGTCCAGTCGCCGGGGTCCCTACCCTGGAGTGCTGGGTTCCTGGGGGCCGTGGAGGCGACAGGCCCGGGGGCACTGTGTGGGGCACTGGCTGCAGGAGGTGCGGAGGGTGCGCTCGGCGTCACATGCCTGTTTTCAGGGGGAGCAGGGCGATTTGGGGGAGCAAGCCTGCCCAGGTCCCTGCGCCCTCCCACCCCTCGGTGCCCGGGGCCGACAATGTGGGCAGTGGCTCGGGGATCTCCCCCTTCCCACTGCTGCCCCGGGCCCCACAGGGCCCTGCTGAAGTCAGTGTGGGGTTTCCTGCAGAGGGGCCAGGGGCACCTTTGGGCTCTGTGTCGCCTGGCTCCCTGCAGACCCCAGCAGGGCCCGTCGTGGTGGGCGAGGATGCCCCAGACTCCCACGCCGCAGTCCGATGGGACCAGTGCTGTCCACCCCTCAGGCTCCGCAGCTCCGGGCGCCGCAGCCGTTCGGGCCTCTGGCTCGGCAGCATGCCAGGAGGTCCGGGGGAGCCCTCGGCCCCTTGCTCCGGGAGCCGAGAGTGCGGAAGAGTCTGCAGGATGCGCTTAGGCTTTGCTCCGTCCACGGGGTTCACTCTCTCCTCGGCTCTCACCCCAGAGCCCCCCCAGGATCTTGCTGCCGCCACCAGGTGCCTGGGCATGGAGCTCCTGAGATACAGCCAGGACGCGGCGGAGGAGCCGAACCCCAGCGTCTACGTGGCCCTGCGCCTGGCTGCCGAGCACAGCCTGGAGAAAGAGGCCCAGTACCTCCAGAGGCTGACAGACGCCCTCCCACCCGGCGCCGGCAGGTACAGCCAGCAGGGCAAGCCTCCTGACCCTTGCAGGAGCAGCCTAGGGCAGGGACTTTCTCGGGGTACGTGGGCATGGGCGTGGGCTGGCTCCACCCCCAGAAGGGGCGGGGCCTGGGACAAAAGGGGTGGGGCTGGGAACTGGCTTTCCCCCGCCCTGCTAGATAACTAGAGAAATTCAGGGAGGTTTGGTCCCTCAATACTTGTCAGCCAGGATGGGCAGGGCTGGTGTCCCTGGCCTCTGTCAGAGGCTGGGAAGGGGTGATGGAGGAAGGCTCGCTTCATTGATTCCCTGCTGTGTTCCCTCCCTCTGGGGCCCCTGTATTGGCCACTGTGGGCAGACAGGACCCTGGGCTGGGTGGACCTTTGGTCAGAGCCCATCTGGCCGCTCTTATGTTCTCCTCAGAGCCTGCCCTCTTCCTGCCGTGGGCCCCACCCAAAGGGGCTGGCTCTCTGCTCACTTGTGGGTTGCGATCTCCACCTGTGCCCCAGCATCCTGCGCCCCACAGATGGATGGCCACGGGGGTGCCCGGGCAGTGCGGGGGGTGGGCCTGCTGTCCTGGGGCCGGATGCCTGTCCCGCTCCTGTCAGGCACCCGAAAGCTCAAGGCTCCAACAAGCCCAGCCCCTCGTCAGTGACGCCTGTGGGCAGAGCCGGGGCGCAGCTCCCCTCTGCAGCAGGGCGGGAGGGTGGGGAGGGCGTGAGGGCAGGAGCAGTCCTGGCGACGTGGCCTGGCTTGTCCCTGCAGCTCGGCAGCAGGCGGCCGGCAGAAGCAGCGCAGCACCGGGCGCCTGGCTCTGCACCTCCTGGCACTGCGGGCGGCCTGCCAGGACATGGAGACGCTCCCGAGCCGCAAGCTGGTGACCGAGCTGAAGTTCCAGCTCCACAAGGAGAAGGAGCAGATAGGTGAGAGGGCGGCCGGAGGAGCGGGGGTCCCGGCTGTGTGTCCCTGTGGGAGAAAGGCCGGCAGTGGAGCAGCAGCTGCCCCCCGCCCGGCGCGATCCCCCAGCGTCCCTCCTGGGCTAGTGACAGCGAAGCGTCGTCCACCCCTGCTCCGACCCAGGGGCACGGGGAGGGCTCGTAGGCTGGCTGGGCGCAGGGCCGCACGGCTGCTTTCTCACCCCAGCCCTGCCTCCCGCTCCCAGCGTTCAAGACAAACGGCCATCCAGTCACCAGCTACTACCAGTACAGCCTGGGCGTGCTGGCCCTGTGCGTGCACGGCAAGAGGATCGACACCCACGTGATCAAGAAGCTCCTGAGCGCTGAGAAGCACGACAGGTTCATGCTCGGCGGCAGGTTCTCCGTGGGTACGTGCGCCGGGCTGGGGCGGGCTCTCAGTGGGTATGTGTGCCGGGGGGCTCTCCGTGGGTATGTGCGCCGGGCTGGGGCAGGCTCTCTGTGGGTATGTGTGCCGGGGGGCTCTCTGTGGGTATGTGCGCCGGGCTGGGGCAGGCTCTCTGTGGGTATGTGTGCCGGGGGGCTCTCCGTGGGTATGTGCGCCGGGCTGGAGCGGGCTCTCCGTGGGTACGTGCGCCGGGGGGCTCTCCGTGGGTACGTGTGCCAGGGGGCTCTCCGTGGGTAAGTGCGCCGGGCTGGGGCGGACTCTCTGTGGTATGTGCGCCGGGGGGCTCTCCGTGGGTATGTGCGCCGGCTGGGGCGGGCTCTCTGTGGGTACGTGTGCCGGGCGGCTCTCCGGGGGCATGTGCGCCGGGCTGGGGCGGGCTCTCTGTGGGTATGTGTGCCGGGGGGCTCTCCGTGGGTATGTGCGCCGGGCTGGGGCAGGCTCTCTGTGGGTATGTGTGCCGGGGGGCTCTCCGTGGGTATGTGCGCCGGTGCTGGAGCGGGCTCTCCGTGGGTACGTGCGCCGGCGGGGGGGCTCTCCGTGGGTACGTGTGCCAGGGGGCTCTCCGTGGGTAAGTGCGCCGGGCTGGGGCGGACTCTCTGTGGTATGTGCGCCGGGGGGCTCTCCGTGGGTACGTCTGCCGGGGGGCTCTCCGTGGGTATGTGCGCCGGGCTGGGGCGGGCTCTCTGTGGGTATGTGTGCCGGGGGGCTCTCCGTGGGTATGTGCGCCGGGCTGGGGCGGGCTCTCTGTGGGTATGTGTGCCGGGGGGCTCTCTGTGGGTACGAGTGCCGGGGGGCTCGCCGTGGGTACCTGCGCCGGGCTGGGGCGGGCTCTCCGTGGGTATGTGCGCCAGGCAGTGGCAGGCTCTCCGAGGAGTATGTGCGCTGGGCGGTGGCGGGTCTCCGTGAGTACGTGTGCTGGGGGCTCTCCGTGGGTACATGCGCCAGGTAGTGGCGGGTCTCTGTGGGTATGTGCGCCGGGCTGGGGCGGGCTCTCCGTGGGTACGTGTGCCGGGGCTCTCCGTGGGTACGTGTGCCGGGGGCTCTCCGTGGGTATGTCCGCCGGGCTGGGGGGGCTCTCCGTGGGTATGTGTGCCGGGGGCTCTCTGTGGGTACGTGCGCCGGGCTGGGGCGGGCTCTCTGTGGGTATGTGCGCCGGGCTGGGGCGGGCTCTCTGCGGCTATGTGCGCCGGGGGGCTCTCCGTGGGTACGTGTGCCGGGGGGCTCTCCGTGGGTATGTGCGCCGGGCTGGGGCGGGCTCTCTGTGGGTACGTGTGCCGGGGGGCTCTCCGTGGGTATGTGCGCCGGGCTGGGGCGGGCTCTCTGTGGGTACGTGTGCCGGGGGGCTCTCCGTGGGTATGTGCGCCGGGCTGGGGCGGGCTCTCTGTGGGTACGTGTGCCGGGGGGCTCTCCGTGGGTATGTGCGCCAGGCAGTGGCAGGCTCTCCGTGGGTATGTGCGCTGGGCGGTGGCGGGGTCTCCGTGGGTACGTGTGCTGGGAGGCTCTCCGTGAGTACATGTGCCAGGTAGTGGCGGGGTCTCTGTGGGTATGTGCGCCGGGCTGGGGCGGGCTCTCCGTGGGTACGTGTGTCGGGGGGCTCTCCGTGGGTACGTGCGCCGGGGGGCTCTCTGTGGGTACGTGCGCCGGGCTGGGGCGGGCTCTCTGTGGGTATGTGCGCCGGGGGGCTCTCCGTGGGTATGTGCGCCGGGCTGGGGCGGGCTCTCTGCGGCTATGTGCGCCGGGGGGCTCTCCGTGGGTATGTGCGCCGGGCTGGGGCGGGCTCTCTGTGGGTACGTGTGCCGGGGGGCTCTCCGTGGGTATGTGCGCCGGGCTGGGGCGGGCTCTCTGTGGGTACGTGTGCCGGGGGGCTCTCCGTGGGTATGTGCGCCAGGCAGTGGCAGGCTCTCTGTGGGTATGTGCGCTGGGCGGTGGCGGGGTCTCCGTGGGTACGTGTGCTGGGAGGCTCTCTGTGGGTACGTGCGCCAGGCTGGGGCGGGCTCTCTCTGGGTACGTGCGCGGGGGGCTCTCTGTGGGTATGTGCGCCGGGGGGCTCTCCGTGGGTATGTGCGCCGGGCTGGGGCGGGCTCTCTGTGGGTATGTGTGCCGGGGGGCTCTCTGTGGGTACGAGTGCCGGGGGGCTCGCCGTGGGTACCTGCGCCGGGCTGGGGCGGGCTCTCCGTGGGTATGTGCGCCAGGCAGTGGCAGGCTCTCCGAGGGTATGTGCGCTGGGCGGTGGCGGGGTCTCCGTGAGTACGTGTGCTGGGAGGCTCTCCGTGAGTACATGCGCCAGGTAGTGGCGGGGTCTCTGTGGGTATGTGCGCCGGGCTGGGGCGGGCTCTCCGTGGGTACGTGTGCCGGGGGGCTCTCCGTGGGTACGTGTGCCGGGGGGCTCTCCGTGGGTATGTCCGCCGGGCTGGGGCGGGCTCTCCGTGGGTATGTGCGCCGGGGGGCTCTCTGTGGGTACGTGCGCCGGGCTGGGGCGGGCTCTCTGTGGGTATGTGCGCCGGGGGGCTCTCCGTGGGTATGTGCGCCGGGCTGGGGCGGGCTCTCTGCGGCTATGTGCGCCGGGGGGCTCTCCGTGGGTACGTGTGCCGGGGGGCTCTCCGTGGGTATGTGCGCCGGGCTGGGGCGGGCTCTCTGTGGGTACGTGTGCCGGGGGGCTCTCCGTGGGTATGTGCGCCGGGCTGGGGCGGGCTCTCTGTGGGTACGTGTGCCGGGGGGCTCTCCGTGGGTATGTGCGCCGGGCTGGGGCGGGCTCTCTGTGGGTACGTGTGCCGGGGGGCTCTCCGTGGGTATGTGCGCCGGGCTGGGGCGGGCTCTCTCTGGGTACGTGCGCGGGGGGCTCTCTGTGGGTATGTGCGCCGGGGGGCTCTCTGTGGGTACGTGCGCCGGGCTGGGGCGGGCTCTCTGTGGGTATGTGTGCCGGGGGGCTCTCTGTGGGTACGAGTGCCGGGGGGCTCGCCGTGGGTACGTGCGCCGGGCAGTGGCAGGCTCTCCATGGGTACGTGCGTTGGGCGGTGGCGGGCTCTCCGTGGGTATGTGCGCTGGGCGGTGGCGGGGTCTCCCTGGGTACGTGCGCTGGGAGGCTCTCCGTGGGTACATGCGCCAGGTAGTGGCGGGGTCTCTGTGGGTACGTGCTCCGGGCTGGGGTGGGCTCTCGGTGGGTACGTGTGCCGGGGGGCTCTCCCTGGGTACGTGCTCCGGGCTGGGGCGGGCTCTCTGTGGCTATGTGCGCCGGGGGGCTCTCCGTGGGTACGTGCGCCGGGCTGGGGCGGGCTCTCTGTGGCTATGTGCGCCGGGGGGCTCTCCGTGGGTACGTCTGCCGGGGGGCTCGCCGTGGGTATGTGCGCCGGGCTGGGGCGGGCTCTCTGTGGGTACGTGTGCCGGGGGGCTCTCTGTGGGTACGTGCGCCCGGCTGGGGCAGGCTCTCTGTGGGTACGTGCGCCCGGCTGGGGCAGGCTCTCTGTGGGTACGTGTGCCGGGGGCTCTCCGTGGGTATGTGCGCCGGGCTGGGGCGGGCTCTCTGTGGGTATGTGCACTGGGCGGTGGCGGGGTCTCCGTGGGTTCGTGTGCTGGGAGGCTCTCCGTGGGTACATGCACCAGGCAGTGGCGGGGTCTCTGTGGGTATGTGCGCAGGGCTGGGGCGGGCTCTCCGTGGGTACGTGTGCCGGGGGGCTCTCCGTGGGTACGTGCGCCAGGCTGGGGCGGGCTCTCCGTGGGTACGTGCGCCAGGCTGGGGCGGGCTCTCCGTGGGTACGTGCGCTGGGGGTCTCTCCGTGGGTATGTCCGCCGGGCTGGGCGGGCTCTCTGTGGGTATGTGTGCCGGGGGGCTCTCTGTGGGTACGTGCGCCGGGGGGTTCTCCGTGGGTACGTGCGCCAGGCTGGGGCGGGCTCTCCGTGGGTACGTGCGCCAGGCAGTGGCAGGCTCTCCGTGGGTATGTGCGTTGGGCGGTGGCGGGCTCTCCTTGGGTACGTGCGCTGGGAGGCTCTCCGTGGGTACATGCGCCAGGCAGTGGCGGGGTCTCTGTGGGTATGTGCGCCGGGCTCGGGCGGGCTCTCCGTGGGTACGTGCGCCGGGGGCTCTCCGTGGGTACGTGTGCTGGGGGGCTCTCCGTGGGTACGTGCACAAGGCTAGGGCGGGCTCTCCATGGGTATGTGCGCTGGGCGGTGGCGGGGTCTCCGTGGGTACGTGCGCTGGGGGCTCTCCGTGGGTACGATGCGCCAGGCAGTGGCGGGGTCTCTGTGGGTATGTGCGCCGGGCTGGGGCGGGCTCTCCGTGGGTACGTGTGCCGGGGGGCTCTCCGTGGGTACGTGCGCCAGGCAGTGGCAGGCTCTCCATGGGTATGTGCGCTGGGCGGTGGCGGGGTCTCCGTGGGTACGTGCGCTGGGAGGCTCTCCGTGGGTACATGCGCCAGGCAGTGGCGGGGTCTCTGTGGGTATGTGCGCCGGGCTGGGGCGGGCTCTCCGTGGGTACGTGCGCCGGGCTGGGGCGGACTCTCTGTGGTATGTGCGCCGGGGGGCTCTCCGTGGGTACGTCTGCCGGGGGGCTCTCCGTGGGTATGTGCGCCGGGCTGGGGCGGGCTCTCTGTGGGTACGTCTGCCGGGGGGCTCTCCGTGGGTATGTGCGCCGGGCTGGGGCGGGCTCTCTGTGGGTACGTGTGCCGGGGGGCTCTCCGTGGGTATGTGCGCCGGGGTGGGGCGGGCTCTCTGTGGGTATGTGTGCTGGGGGGCTCTCTGTGGGTACGAGTGCCGGGCGGCTCGCCGTGGGTACCTGCGCCGGGCTGGGGCGGGCTCTCCATGGGTATGTGTGCCGGGGGGCTCTCCGTGGGTATGTGCGCCAGGCAGTGGCAGGCTCTCCGAGGGTATGTGCGCTGGGCGGTGGCGGGGTCTCCGTGGGTATGTGTGCTGGGAGGCTCTCCGTGAGTACATGCGCCAGGTAGTGGCGGGGTCTCTGTGGGTATGTGCGCCGGGCTGGGGCGGGCTCTCCGTGGGTACGTGTGCCGGGGGGCTCTCTGTGGGTACGTGCGCCGGGCTGGGGCGGGCTCTCTGTGGGTATGTGCGCCGGGGGGCGCTCCGTGGGTACGTGTGCCGGGGGGCTCTCCGTGGGTATGTGCGCCGGGCTGGGGTGGGCTCTCTGTGGGTACGTGTGCCGGGGGGCTCTCCGTGGGTATGTGCGCCGGGCTGGGGCGGGCTCTCTGTGCGTATGTGTGCCGGGGGGCTCGCCGTGGGTACGTGCGCCGGGCAGTGGCAGGCTCTCCGTGGGTACGTGCGTTGGGCGGTGGCGGGCTCTCTGTGGGTACATGCTCCAGGCAGTCACGGGGTCTCCGTGGGTATGTGCGCTGGGCGGTGGCGGAGTCTCCGTGGGTACGTGTGCTGGGAGGCTCTCCGTGGGTACATGCGCCACGCAGTGGCGGGGTCTCTGTGGGTATGTGCGCCGGGCTGGGGCGGGCTCTCCGTGGGTACGTGTGCCGGGGGGCTCTCCGTGGGTACGTGCGCCGGGCTGGGGCGGGCTCTCTGTGGCTATGTGCGCCGGGGGGCTCTCCGTGGGTACATCTGCTGGGGGGCTCTCCGTGGGTATGTGCGCCGGGCTGGGGCGGGCTCTCTGTGGGTATGTGTGCCGGGGGGCTCTCCGTGGGTATGTGCGCCGGGCTGGGGTGGGCTCTCTGTGGGTACGTGTGCCGGGGGGTTCTCCGTGGGTATGTGCGCCGGGCTGGGGCAGGCTCTCCGTGGGTATGTGCGCTGGGCGGTGGCGGGGTCTCCGTGGGTACGTGCGCTGGGAGGCTCTCCGTGGGTACGTGCGCCAGGCAGTGGCGGGGTCTCTGTGGGAATGTGCGTCGGGCTGGGGCGGGCTCTCCGTGGGTACGTGCGCCGGGGGGCTCTCCGTGGGTACGTGCGCCAGGCAGTGGCGGGGTCTCTGTGGGTATGTGCGCCGGGCTGGGGCGGGCTCTCCGTGGGTACGTGTGCCGGGGGGCTCTCCGTGGGTATGTGCGCCGGGCTGGGGCGGGCTCTCTGTGGGTACGTGTGCCGGGGGGCTCTCCGTGGGTATGTGCGCCGGGCTGGGGCGGGCTCTCTGTGGGTACGTGTGCCGGGGGGCTCTCCGTGGGTATGTGCGCCGGGCTGGGGCGGGCTCTCTGTGGGTACGTGTGCCGGGGGGCTCTCCGTGAGTACATGTGCCAGGTAGTGGCGGGGTCTCTGTGGGTATGTTCGCCGGGGGGTTCTCCGTGGGTACGTGCGCCAGGCTGGGGCGGGCTCTCCGTGGGTACGTGCGCCAGGCAGTGGCAGGCTCTCCGTGGGTATGTGCGTTGGGCGGTGGCGGGCTCTCCTTGGGTACGTGCGCTGGGAGGCTCTCCGTGGGTACATGCGCCAGGCAGTGGCGGGGTCTCTGTGGGTATGTGCGCCGGGCTGGGGCGGGCTCTCCGTGGGTACGTGCGCCGGGGGCTCTCCGTGGGTACGTGTGCTGGGGGGCTCTCCGTGGGTACGTGCACAAGGCTAGGGCGGGCTCTCCATGGGTATGTGCGCTGGGCGGTGGCGGGGTCTCCGTGGGTACGTGCGCTGGGAGGCTCTCCGTGGGTACATGCGCCAGGCAGTGGCGGGGTCTCTGTGGGTATGTGCGCCGGGCTGGGGCGGGCTCTCCGTGGGTACGTGCGCCGGGGGGCTCTCCGTGGGTACGTGTGCCGGGGGGCTCTCCGTGGGTACGTGCGCCAGGCAGTGGCAGGCTCTCCATGGGTATGTGCGCTGGGCGGTGGCGGGGTCTCCGTGGGTACGTGCGCTGGGAGGCTCTCCGTGGGTACATGCGCCAGGCAGTGGCGGGGTCTCTGTGGGTATGTGCGCCGGGCTGGGGCGGGCTCTCCGTGGGTACGTGCGCCGGGCTGGGGCGGACTCTCTGTGGTATGTGCGCCGGGGGGCTCTCCGTGGGTACGTCTGCCGGGGGGCTCTCCGTGGGTATGTGCGCCGGGCTGGGGCGGGCTCTCTGTGGGTACGTCTGCCGGGGGGCTCTCCGTGGGTATGTGCGCCGGGCTGGGGCGGGCTCTCTGTGGGTATGTGTGCCGGGGGGCTCTCCGTGGGTATGTGCGCCGGGCTGGGGCGGGCTCTCTGTGGGTATGTGTGCCGGGGGGCTCTCTGTGGGTATGAGTGCCGGGGGGCTCGCCGTGGGTACCTGCGCCGGGCTGGGGCGGGCTCTCCATGGGTATGTGTGCCGGGGGGCTCTCCGTGGGTATGTGCGCCAGGCAGTGGCAGGCTCTCCGAGGGTATGTGCGCTGGGCGGTGGCGGGGTCTCCGTGGGTACGTGTGCTGGGAGGCTCTCCGTGAGTACATGCGCCAGGTAGTGGCGGGGTCTCTGTGGGTATGTGCGCCGGGCTGGGGCGGGCTCTCCGTGGGTACGTGTGCCGGGGGGCTCTCCGTGGGTACGTGTGCCGGGGGGCTCTCCGTGGGTATGTCCGCCGGGCTGGGGCGGGCTCTCCGTGGGTATGTGTGCCGGGGGGCTCTCCGTGGGTATGTGCGCCGGGTTGGGGCGGGCTCTCTGCGGCTATGTGCGCCGGGGGGCGCTCCGTGGGTACGTGTGCCGGGGGGCTCTCCGTGGGTATGTGCGCCGGGCTGGGGTGGGCTCTCTGTGGGTACGTGTGCCGGGGGGCTCTCCGTGGGTATGTGCGCCGGGCTGGGGCGGGCTCTCTGTGCGTATGTGTGCCGGGGGGCTCGCCGTGGGTACGTGCGCCGGGCAGTGGCAGGCTCTCCGTGGGTACGTGCGTTGGGCGGTGGCGGGCTCTCTGTGGGTACATGCTCCAGGCAGTCACGGGGTCTCCGTGGGTATGTGCGCTGGGCGGTGGCGGAGTCTCCGTGGGTACGTGTGCTGGGAGGCTCTCCGTGGGTACATGCGCCGGGCTGGGGCGGGCTCTCTGTGGCTATGTGCGCGGGGGCTCTCCGTGGGTATGTGCGCCGGGCTGGGGTGGGCTCTCTGAGGGTACGTGTGCCGGGGGGTTCTCCGTGGGTATGTGCGCCGGGCTGGGGCAGGCTCTCCGTGGGTACGTGTGCCGGGGGGCTCTCCGTGGGTACGTGCGCCGGGCTGGGGCGGGCTCTCCTGTGGCTATGTGCGCGGCGGGGGGGCTCTCCGTGGGTACATCTGCTGGGGGGCTCTCCGTGGGTATGTGCGCCGGGCTGGGGCGGGCTCTCTGTGGGTATGTGTGCCGGGGGGCTCTCCGTGGGTATGTGCGCCGGGCTGGGGTGGGCTCTCTGTGGGTATGTGTGCCGGGAGGCTCTCCGTGGGTATGTGCGCCGGGCTGGGGCAGGCTCTCCGTGGGTATGTGCGCTGGGCGGTGGCGGGGTCTCCGTGGGTACGTGTGCTGGGAGGCTCTCTGTGGGTACGTGCGCCAGGCTGGGGCGGGGTCTCTGTGGGTACGTGCGCCGTGCTGGGGTGGGCTCTCGGTGGGTACGTGTGCCGGGGGGCTCTCCGTGGGTACGTGCTCCGGGCTGGGGCGGGCTCTCTGTGGCTATGTGCGCCGGGGGGCTCTCCGTGGGTACGTCTGCCGGGGGGCTCTCCGTGGGTATGTGCTCCGGGCTGGGGCGGGCTCTCTGTGGGTACGTGTGCCGGGGGGCTCTCCGTGGGTAGGTGCGCCGGGCTGGGGCGGGCTCTCTGTGGGTACGTGTGCCGGGGGGCTCTCCGTGGGTATGTGCGCCGGGCTGGGGCGGGCTCTCTGTGGGTATGTGTGCCGGGGGGCTCTCCGTGGGTATGTGCGCCGGGGGGCTCTCCATGGGTATGTGTGCCGGGGGGGCTATCTGTGGGTACGTGCGCCGGGCTGGGGCGGGCTCTCTGTGGGTATGTGCGCCGGGGGGCTCTCCGTGGGTATGTGCGCCGGGCTGGGGCGGGCTCTCCGTGGGTATGTGCGCTGGGCGGTGGCGGGGTCTCTGTGGGTACGTGCGCTGGGAGGCTCTCCGCGGGTATGTGCGCCGGGCTGGGGCGGGCTCTCTGTGGGTATGTGTGCCGGGGGGCTCTCTGTGGGTACGAGTGCCGGGGGGCTCGCCGTGGGTACGTGCGCCGGGCTGTGGCAGGCTCTGCGTGGGTATGTGCGCTGGGCGGTGGCGGGGTCTCTGTGGGTACGTGCGCTGGGAGGCTCTCCGTGGGTACATGCGCCAGGCAGTGGCGGGGTCTCTGTGGGTATGTGCGCCGGGCTGGGGCGGGCTCTCCGTGGGTACGTGCGCTGGGGGCTCTCCGTGGGTACGTGTGCCAGGCTGGGGCGGGCTCTCCGTGGGTACGTGTGCCGGGGGGCTCTCCGTGGGTACGTGTGCCGGGGGGCTCTCCGTGGGTATGTGCACCCGGGCTGGGGTGGGCTCTCCCTGGGTACGTGTGCCAGGGGGCTCTGCGTGGGTATGTACGCCGGGAGGCTCTCCGTGGGTATATGCGCCAGGCCGTGGCGGGGTCTCCGTGGGTACGTGCGCTGGGAGGCTCTCCGTGGGTACATGCGCCAAGCAGTGGCGGGGTCTCTGTGGGTATGTGCGCCGGGCTGGGGCGGGCTCTCCGTGGGTACGTGCGCCGGGGGGCTCTCCGTGGGTACGTGCGCCGGGGGCTCTCCGTGGGTACGTGTGCCGGGGGGCTCTCCGTGGGTACGTGCGCCAGGCTAGGGCGGGCTGTCCGTGGGTACATGTGCCAGGGGGCTCTCTGTGGGTATGTGCGCCGGGGGGCTCTCTGTGGGTACGTGCGCTGGGAGGCTCTCCGTGGGTACGTGCGCCACGCAGTGGCAGGGTCTCTGTGGGCATGTGCGCCGGGCTGGGGCGGGCTCTCCGTGGGTACGTGTGCCGGGGGGCTCTCCGTGGGTACGTGCGCCGGGCTGGGGCGGGCTCTCTGTGGCTATGTGCGCTGGGGGGCTCTCCGTGGGTACGTCTGCCGGGGGGCTCTCCGTGGGTATGTCCGCCGGGCTGGGGCGGGCTCTCTGTGGGTATGTGTGCCGGGGGGCTCTCCATGGGTATGTGCGCCGGGGGGGCTATCTGTGGGTACGTGCGCCGGGCTGGGGCGGGCTCTCTGTGGGTATGTGCGCCGGGGGGCTCTCCGTGGGTATGTGCGCCGGGCTGGGGCGGGCTCTCTGTGGGTATGTGCGCTGGGCGGTGGCGGGGTCTCCGTGGGTACGTGTGCTGGGAGGCTCTCCGTGGGTACATGCGCCAGGCAGTGGCGGGGTCTCTGTGGGTATGTGCGCCGGGCTGGGGCGGGCTCTCCGTGGGTACGTGTGCCGGGGGGCTCTCCGTGGGTACGTGCGCCGGGCTGGGGCAGGCTGTCCGTGGGTACGTGTGCCGGGGGGCTCTCTGTGGGTACGTGCGCTGGGAGGCTCTCCGTGGGTACATGCGCCACGCAGTGGCGGGGTCTCTGTGGGCATGTGCGCCGGGCTGGGGCGGGCTCTCCGTGGGTACGTGTGCCGGGGGGCTCTCCGTGGGTACGCGCGCCGGGCTGGGGCAGGCTCTCTGTGGGTATGTGCGCCGGGGGTTCTCCGTGGGTACATGCACCGGGCTGGGGCGGGCTCTCTGTGGCTATGTGCGCCGGGGGGCTCTCCGTGGGTACGTCTGCCGGGGGGCTCTCCGTGGGTATGTCCGCCGGGCTGGGGCGGGCTCTCTGTGGGTATGTGTGCCGGGGGGCTCTCCGTGGGTATGTGTGCCCGGGGGCTCTCCATGGGTATGTGTGCCGGGGGGGCTATCTGTGGGTACGTGCGCCGGGCTGGGGCGGGCTCTCTGTGGGTATGTGCGCCGGGGGGCTCTCCGTGGGTATGTGCGCCGGGCTGGGGCGGGCTCTCTGTGGGTATGTGTGCCGGGGGGCTCTCTGTGGGTACGAGTGCCGGGGGGCTCGCCGTGGGTACGTGCGCCGGGCAGTGGCAGGCTCTGCGTGGGTATGTGCGCTGGGCGGTGGCGGGGTCTCTGTGGGTACGTGCGCTGGGAGGCTCTCCGTGGGTACATGCGCCAGGCAGTGGCGGGGTCTCTGTGGGTATGTGCGCCGGGCTGGGGCGGGCTCTCCGTGGGTACGTGCGCCGGGGGGCTCTCCGTGGGTACGTGCGCCGGGGGCTCTCCGTGGGTACGTGCGCCAGGCTGGGGTGGGCTGTCCGTGGGTACGTGTGCCCGGGGGTTCTCCGTGGGTACGTGCGCCGGGCTGGGGCGGGCTCTCCGTGGGTATGTGTGCCGGGGGGTCTCCGTGGGTATGTGCGCCAGGCAGTGGCAGGCTCTCCGTGGGTATGTGCGCTGGGCGGTGGCAGGCTCTCCGTGGGTACGTGTGCCAGGGGGCTCTCTGTGGGTATGTCTGCCGGGCTGGGGCGGGCTCTCCGTGGGTATGTGTGCCGGGGGGCTCTCTGTGGGTATTAGCGCCGGGCTGGGGCGGGCTCTCTGTGCGTATGTGCACCGGGGGGCTCACTGTGGGTACGTGTGCGGGGGGCTCTCCGTGGGTACGTGTTCCGGGGGGCTCTCCATGGGTACGTGCGCCAGGCTGGGGCGGGCTCTCCGTGGGTATGTGCGCTGGGCGGTGGCGGGGTCTCCGTGGGTATGTGTGCTGGGAGGCTCTCCGTGGGTACATGCGCCAGGCAGTGGCGGGGTCTCTGTGGGTATGTGCGCCAGGCTGGGGCGGGCTCTCCATGGGTACGTGCGCCGGGGTCTCTCCGTGGGTATGTGCGCCGGGCTGCGGCGGGCTCTCTGTGGGTACGTGCGCTGGGGGCTCTCCGTGGGTACGTGTGTCAGGCTGGGGCGGGCTCTCCGTGGGTACGTGTGCCGGGGGGCTCTCCGTGGGTACGTGTGCCGGGGGGCTCTCCGTGGGTATGTGCACCCGGGCTGGGGTGGGCTCTCCCTGGGTACGTGTGCCAGGGGGCTCTGCGTGGGTATGTACGCCGGGAGGCTCTCCGTGGGTATATGCGCCAGGCCGTGGCGGGGTCTCCGTGGGTACGTGCGCTGGGAGGCTCTCCGTGGGTACATGCGCCAACCAGTGGCGGGGTCTCTGTGGGTATGTGCGCCAGGCTGGGGCGGGCTCTCCGTGGTACGTGTGCCGGGGGGCTCTCCGTGGGTACGTGCGCCGGGCTGGGGCGGGCTCTCTGTGGTTATGTGCGCTGGGCGGTGGCGGGGTCTCCGTGGGTACGTGTGCTGGGAGGCTCTCCGTGGGTACATGCGCCAAGCAGTGGCGGGGTCTCTGTGGGTACGTGTGCCGGGGGGCTCTCTGTGGGTACGTGCGCCAGGCAGTGGCAGGCTCTCCGTGGGTACGTGCGCTGGGCGGTGGCGGGGTCTCCATGGGTACGTGCGCTGGGAGGCTCTCCGTGGGTACATGTGCCAGGCAGTGGCGGGGTCTCTGTGGGTATGTGCGGCGGGCTGGGGCTGGCTCTCCGTGGGTACGTGCGCCGGGGGGCTCGCCGTGGGTATGTGCGCTGGGGGGCTCTCCGTGGGTACGTGTGCCGGGGGGCTCTCCGTGGGTACGTGTGCCAGGCAGTGGCAGGCTCTCCGGGGGTATGTGCGCTGGGCGGTGGCGGGGTCTCCATGGGTACGTGCGCTGGGAGGCTCTCCGTGGGTATATGCTCCAGGCAGTGGCGGGGTCTCTGTGGGCATGTGCGCCGGGCTGGGGCGGGCTCTTTGTGAGTATGTGTGCCGGGGGGCTCTCCGTGGGTATGTGCGCCGGGCTGCGGCGGGCTCTCCGTGGGTACGTGTGCCAGGCTGGCGCGGGCTCTCCGTGGGTACGTGTGCCGGGGGGCTCTCCGTGGGTATGTGCACCCGGGCTGGGGTGGGCTCTCCCTGGGTACGTGTGCCAGGGGGCTCTGCGTGGGTACGTGCGCCGGGAGGCTCTCCGTGGGTACGTGCGCCAGGCAGTGGCGGGGTCTCTGTGGGTATGTATGCCGGGCTGGGGCGGTCTCTCTGTGGGTGTGTGTGCTGGGGGGCTCTCCGTGGGTACGTTCGCCAGGGAGCGGGCTGTCCGTGGGTACATGCGCTGGGGTGTGGCCGGGTCTCCATGGGGACGTGTGCTGGGGGGCTCGCCATGGGTAAGTGCGCCAGGCTGGGGTGGGCTCTCCGTGGGTATGTGCGCCGGGGGGCTCTCCGTGGGTACGTGCGCCAGGCAGTGGCGGGGTCTCTATCGGTATGTGCACCAGGAGGCGGGCTCTCCGTGGGTATGTGTGCCGGGCAGTGGTGGCAGGCTCTCTGTGGGTACGTGTGCTGGGCGGTGGTGGTGGGCTCTCCGTGGGTACATATGCCAGGCAGTGGTGGGGTCTCCGTGGGTACATGTGCCGGGTGGTGGCAAGCTCTCCGTGGGTATGTGTGCCGGGCGGTGGTGGCGGGCTCTCTGTGGGTACGTGCGCTGGGCGGTGGCGGGGTCTTTGTGGGTACGTGCACCAGGAGGTGGGCTCTCCATGGGTACGTGTGCCGGGCAGTCGTGGCAGGCTCTCTGTGGGTACGTGTGCCGGGCGGTGGTGGTGGGCTCTCCGTGGGTCATCGTCAGGCAGTGGCGGGTCTCCGTGGGTATGTCCGCCGGGCTGGTGGCGGGCTCTCTGTGGGTATGTGTGCCGGGGGTGGTGGCGGGCTCTCCTGTGGGTACGTGTGCCGGGCGGGTGGCGGGCTCTCTGTGGGTACGTGGCCGGGTGGTGGCGGGGTCTCCGTGGGTACTGTGCGCCGGGGGGCTGTCTGAGCCCCTGGTTCTCCCGATAACCCTCCTGCCTGCTCCTGCTCCTGCTCCTGCCGGCACAGACACGCCTGCCATGTGCCGGCTTGGCCTTTGCCTGCCTGGAGCGGGCCAAGCTCTCCGAGGCCGCAGCTGGTGCCCACGATCAGCCTGGCTGTCCAGAGTGTGGACGGATTCTGCCAGGCTCAGACCCGCGGGGGCATCTTTGGCAACATGCTTCAGCAGCCCGGGCCATGCAGGTGCTGAGAGCGGTCTCTGGAGCGGTCCTCCTGCCCTGGCACAGCTGTGGGGGTCGCTGGGCCGCTGGCGCCAGGGACTGCGCCGGGCTGGCGGGCAGGTGGCTCCTGTGGGTAGTGCGCGGGGGTCTCCGTGGGTCATGGCCGCGGCGGGCGGGGTCTCTGTCAGGATCCGGGCTGGGGCGGCTCTCCGTGGGTACGTGCCGGGGGGCTCTCCGTGGGTAGTGCGCCGGGCTGGGGCAGGCTCTTGTGGGTATGTGGCCGGGGGGCTCTCGTGGGTATGTGGCGGGTGGGGCGGGCCCGGGGACTGCGCGGGGCTCCTGGGTATGTGTGCCGGGGGGCTATCTGTGGGTACGTGCGCGGGCTGGGGCGGGCTCTCTGTGGGTATGTGCGCCGGGGGGCTCTCCGTGGGTATGTGCGCCGGGCTGGGGCGGACTCTCTGTGGGTATGTGCGCCAGGGGGCTCTCCGTGGGTACGTCTGCCGGGGGGCTCGCCGTGGGTACGTGCGCCGGGCAGTGGCAGGCTCTGCTGTGGGTATGTGTGCCGGGGGGCTCTCTGTGGGTACGAGTGCCGCGGGGGCTCTCTGTGGGTACGTGCGCTGGGCAGTGGCAGGCTCTCCGTGGGTATGTGCGCCAGGCGAGTGGCGGGGTCTCCGTGGGTACGTGTGCTGGGGGCCGTGGGTACATGCGCCAGGCAGTGGCGGGTCTCCGTGGGTACGTGCGCGGCTGGGGCGGGCTCTCCATGGGTACGTGCGCCGGGGGCTCTCCGTGGGTACGTGCGCCAGGCTGGGGTGGGCTGTCCGTGGGTACGTGTGCCGGGGGGGCTCTCTGTGGGTACGTGCGCTGGGAGGCTCTCCGTGGGTACATGCGCCACGCAGTGGCGGGGTCTCTGTGGGCATGTGCGCCGGGCTGGGGCGGGCTCTCCGTGGGTACGTGCGCCGGCTGGGGCAGGCTCTCCGTGGGTACGTGCGCCGGGCTGGTGGCAGGGCTCTCTGTGGGTATGTGCGCGGGAGGCTCTCCGTGGGTACGTGCGCCGGGCTGGGGCGGGCTCTCTGTGGGTATGTGTGCCGGGGGCTCTCTGTGGGTATGTGCGCCGGGCTGGGGCGGGCTCTCTGTGGGTACGTGCGCCGGGCAGTGGCAGGCTCTCCGTGGGTATGTGCGCTGGGCGGTGGCGGGGTCTCCGTGGGTACGTGTGCTGGCAGGCTCTCCGTGGGTACATGCGCCAGGCAGTGGCGGGGTTCTCCGTGGGTATGTGCACCGGGCTGGGGCGGGCTCTCCGTGGCTATGTGCGCCGGACTGGGGCGGGCTCTCCGTGGGTACGTCTGCCGGGGGCTTCTCCGTGGGTACGTCCGCCGGGCTGGGGCGGGCTCTCCGTGGGTATGTGTGCCGGGGGGCTCTCCGTGGGTATGTGCGCCAGGCAGTGGCAGGCTCTCCATGGGTATGTGCGCTGGGCGGTGGCAGGTCTCCGTGGGAGGTGCTAGGGGCTCTCCGTGGGTACGTGCGCCGGGCTGGGGCGGGCTCTCTGTGGGTATGTGCGCCGGGGGGCTCTCCGTGGGTATGTGCGCCGGGCTGGGGCGGGCTCTCTGTGGGTATGTGTGCCGGGGGGCTCTCTGTGGGTACGAGTGCCGGGGGGCTCGCCGTGGGTACGTGTCGGGCCCGGGCCAGTGGCAGGCTCTGCGTGGGTATGTGCGCTGGGCGGTGGCGGGGTCTCTGTGGGTACGTGCGCTGGGAGGCTCCCGGGGTACATGCGCCAGGCAGTCGGCGGGGTCTCTGTGGGTATGTGCGCCGGGCTGGGGCGGGCCTCCGTGGGTACGTGCGCCGGGGGGCTCTCCATGGGTACGTGCGCCGGGGGCTCTCCGGGGTACGTGCGCCAGGCTGGGGTGGGCTGTCCGTGGGTACGTGTGCCGGGGGGGCCTCTGGGGACGTGCGCGTGGGAGGCTCCCGTGGGTACATGCGCCACGCAGTGGCGGGGTGCCTGTGGGCATGTGCGCCGGGCTGCGGGCGGGCTCTCCGTGGGTACGTGTGCCGGGCGGGCTCTCCGTGGGTAGCGTGCGCCCGGGCTGGGGCCAGGCTCTATGTGGGCTAGTGTGCGCGGGGAGGCTCTCTGTGGGTCATGTGCGCCGGGCTGGGGCGGGCTCTCTGTGGGTACGTGCGCCGGGGGGCTCTCTTGGGACGCTGTGTGCCCGGGGGGCTATCTGTGGGACGTGCGCTGGGCTGGGGCGGGCTCTCTGTGGGTATGTGCGCCGGGGGGCTCTCCGTGGGTCATGTGCGCCGGGCTGGGGCGGACTCCTGGGGTATGTGCGCCAGGGGGCTCCCGGGGTACGTCTGCCGGGGGGCTCTCCGTGGGTGTGCGCCGGGCTGGGGCGGGCTCTGCTGTGGGTATGTGTGCCGGGGGGCTCTCTGTGGGTACGAGTGCCGGGGGGCTCGCCGTGGGTACGTGCGCCGGCCGGCGTGGGGCTCTCCGTGGGTATGTGCGGGCTGGGCGTGTGGCGGGGGGGGGCTCCGTGGGTACGTGTGCTGGGAGGCTCTCCGTGGGTACATGCGCCAGGCAGTGGCGGGGTCTCTGTGGGTATGTGCGCCGGGCTGGGGCGGGCTCTCCGTGGGTACGTGTGCCGGGGGCTCTCCGGGGTACGTTGCGCGGGCTGGGGCGGGCTGTCCGTGGGTTTGTGTGCCGGGGGGCTCTCTGTGGGTACGTGCGCTGGGGAGGCTCTCCGTGGGTACATGCGCCACGCAGTGGCGGGGTCTCTGTGGGCATGTGCGCTCCGTGGCTGGGGCGGGGCTCTCCGTGGGTACGTGTGCCGGGGGGCTCTCCGTGGGTACGTGCGCCGGGCTGGGGCAGGCTCTCTGTGGGTATGTGCGCCGGGGGGCTCTCGTGGGTACGTGCGCCGGGCTGGGGCGGGCTCTCTGTGGGTATGTGGCCGGGGGGCTCTGTGGGTATGTGCCGGGCCGGGCTGGGGCGGGCTCTCTGTGGGTACGGCCCGGGCAGTGGCAGGCTCTCCGTGGGTAGTGTGCGCTGGGCGGTGGCGGGGCGTCCGTGGGTAGTGTGCTGGGAGGCTCTCCGTGGGTACATGCGCCAGGCAGTGGCGGGGTCTCTGTGGGTACATGTGCCGGGTGGTGGCAAGCTCTCCGTGGGTATGTGTGCCGGGCGGTGGTGGCGGGCTCTCTGTGGGTACGTGCGCTGGGCGGTGGCGGGGTCTCTGTGGGTACGTGCACCAGGAGGTGGGCTCTCCATGGGTACGTGTGCCGGGCAGTCGTGGCAGGCTCTCTGTGGGTACGTGTGCCGGGCGGTGGTGGTGGGCTCTCTGTGGGTACATGCGTCAGGCAGTGGCGGGGTCTCCGTGGTACATGCGCCGGGTGGTGGCAGGCTCTCCGTGGGTATGTGTGCCGGGCGGTGGTGGCGGGCTCTCTGTGGGTACGTGTGCCGGGCGGTGGTGGCGGGCTCTCTGTGGGTACGTGTGCCGGGTGGTGGCGGGGTCTCCGTGGGTACGTGCGCCGGGGGCTGTCTGTGCTGTCTCAGCCCCCTGGTTCTCCCGATAACCCTCCTGCTCCTGCTCCTGCCGGCACAGACACCGCCGCCATGGCCGGCTTGGCCTTTGCCTGCCTGGAGCGGGCCAAGCTCTCCGAGGCCCAGCTGGTGCCCACGATCAGCCTGGCTGTCCAGAGTGTGAGGAGCCGGATTCTGCAGGCTCAGACCACCGGGGGCATCTTTGGCAACATCTTCAGCAGCCCGCTGGCCATGCAGGTGTGAGAGCGGCTCTGGAGCGTGTCCTCCTGCCCTGGCACAGCTGTGGGGGTCGCTGGGCCGCTGGCGCCAGGGACTGCGCGGGCTGGCGGGCAGGTGGCGCCAGGGACCGTGCGGGCTGGCGGGCGGCCGGGCAGGTGGCGCCAAGGACCACGTGGGCTGGCGGGCGGGCTGGCGGGCAGGTGCGGCCAGGGACCGCGTGGGTTGGCGGGCGGCCGGGCAGGCAGGTTGCGTCAGGGACCGCGCGGGCTGGCGGGCAGCCGGGCAGGTGGGGCCAGGGACCGCGCGGGCTGGCGGGCGGCGGGCGGGCGGGCAGGCGGGGCCAGGGACCGCGCGGGCTGGCGGGCAGCCGGGCGGGCAGGCGGGGCCAGGGCCCGCGGGGCGGGCGGGCGGGCGGCCGGGCAGGCGGGGCCAGGGCCCGCGCGGGCGGGCGGGCGGGCGGCCGGGCAGGCGGCGCCAGGGCCCGCGCGGGCGGGGCGGGCGGCCGGGCAGGCGGCGCCAGGGACCGCGCGGGCTGGCGGGCGGGCGGCCGGGCAGGCGGCGCCAGGGACGCGCGGGCTGGCGGGCGGGCGGCCGGGCAGGCGGGGCCAGGGACCGCGCGGGCTGGCGGGCGGGCCGGCGGGGCCAGGGACCGCGCGGGCTGGCGGGCGGCCGGCGCGGTGGGGGGGAAGTGTCCCGGGCCAGGGCTGATCGCCACGGCAGGCAGGGCGCAGCTGGAGGCCAAGGGGTCACTTCCCTGTGCTCGGCGCTGGCACTGGGGGCAGCTGTTTGAAACGAGGCTTCTCTCTGCTCTCGGCACCTGGCGGCCAGCTGCTGACGGCCACAGGGGTGAACGAGCCTCCCGCGTACCCCACAGACCTGCGGGCCCTGCTGGGCAGCCTGCGACGGGGTCGCTTCCAGAACCCCATGGCCATGTCCCACCTGCTGCCCGTCCTGCATGGCCGCAGCTACCTGGACCTCAGCACCATGGAGTGCCGGGCAGAGCCAGGTAAGCGGGGCAGGGATGGGAGCGAGGGTGGGTTGGGGTCCCGGTTCCCACGCCCAGCGGCAGATCCCCCGAGAGGCAGGGGCTCTGCGGGGCAGTCGGCGCGGGAGCGGCCCGGCGCGGAGGGGAGGGCAGGGCGGCCGGGTCTCGCGGCCGTCGGCGCGGGAGCGGCCCGGCGCGGAGGGGAGGGCAGGGCGGCCGGGTCTCGCGGCCGTCGGCGCGGGAGCGGCCCGGCGCGGAGGGGAGGGCAGGGCGGCCGGGTGTTGCGGCCGTCTGTGCGGGAGCGGCCCGGCGGCGGGAGGGGAGGGCAGGGCGGCCGGGTGTTGCGGCCGTCTGTGCGGGAGCGGCCCAGCGCGGAGGGGAGGGCGGCCGGGTCTCGCAGCCGTCGGCGTGGAGGGGAGGGCGGCCGGGTGTCGCGGCCGTCGGCGCGGGAGCGGCCCAGCGCGGAGGGGAGGGCGGCCGGGTCTCGCAGCCGTCGGCGCGGAGGGGAGGGCGGCCGGGTGTCGCGGCCGTCGGCGCGGGAGCGGCCCGGCGCGGAGGGGAGGGCGGCCGGGTCTCGCGGCCGTCGGCGCGGGAGCGGCCCGGCGCGGAAGGGAGGGCGGCCGGGTGTCGCGGCCGTCGGCGCGGGAGCGGCCCGGCGCGGAGGGGAGGGCAGGGCGGCCGGGTCTCGCGGCCGTCGGTGCGCAGCAAACCTCTCCCGTTCTCCCAGACACTTTGCGGCTCGACGGCAGCTGCCCGGGATCCCTCGTGGCCACGCAGGGAGCCGAGACCATCACCGTTCATCTGGCTGTGGAGCACCCGCGGAGCCCCGGGCAACTGTACAACCGCTCCCTGCAGGTGCCCTCCGGGTCCTCCCTCCTGCACGTGCTGAAGGCGGCGGCGGCTGACCAGGACTCTGAGCCGTTCACGTGAGAGCCAGCTGCTGGCGCTGGAGGCAGGCTGCGGGCAGGGGGAGGCAGGGCGGGGCATGCCTGCCCACAGAGCTAGCGGGGAATTGGCCTGCGCCCCCTGGAGTGACACTAGACAGCCCGGCCCAGCCTCCCAGCCTGTAGGGCAGAGCTCCCGGGTGCCATGCCAAGGTCTGAGGCTCATTCACTCTGTGGCCTTCTCTGTGCCTCAGTTTCCCCATTCCCATAGCCCCCACCAGCCTGGTCCCACGCCCTGCCCACCGTTCGGTCAGTGGCCACACGAGTCCCAGCCTCCTCCCGGCCCTGGTGTGGCTGTTCCAGCCCCGCGGGGATCCCAGACGCTTCCCAGTTGTGCGATCCGCACCACGGGTCTGGGACGCCCTTGCTCCCAGGGACGGGGGCAGGCTGCTCGGCCGGCGCTCACGCCCCCTCCCCCCGACTAGGTTTGAGACCCTGAGCACCCTGCAGGGGCTGTGGCTTGACGCCGTGCTGGGGACGAGGGGCAGCAACGCGCAGCGGAGTTACTGGCAGCTCCTCCGGGCCCCGGACATCAGGCTCCAGCAAGGTGAGGGATGCGGCGCGGCGGGCGCCTGGCACGCTCTGGGCACCTTCCTGCGGCCCCCGCCCGCCCCGATGGCTGGTCCAGCGGCTGCTGGCATGACTGCCAAGGGCCGTGGGCGCGTGGCCGAGGGGCGCGGGAAGGGACAGGGCTGCACGGGATGGCACGGCTGGCACAGACCCCCCTCCAGCCCAGGCCTGCTCGCGGCCAGACTTCGCCGTGCGCCCCAACTCCGGGGGTGTGAGCCGATTCCTGCCCGTTGCTTCAGCCCCCAGCCCTGCCTGGGTACCGGCTCTCTGGGTGGCACCTGCAGGGATCCCAGCCTCTCGTCTGCCCTGATCAGCCCTCGGCTGGAGCGTCGTGTCCAGTTCTGGGCCCTGCATTTCGGGAAGGGTGGGGGGGACTTGGAGAGGGTCCAGAGAAGAGCAACATGAATGATGGAAGGTCGAGAGAACGTGAGCTCTGAGGGCAGACGGAAGGAATTGGGCGGGTTTCGTTTGGAAAGGAGCAGACTGAGAGGGGACGTGAGAGCTGTTTTCAGGGATCTAAAAGGGCGTCACAAGGAGGAGGGAGAAAGCTTGTTTTCTGTGGCCTCTGAGCACAGGCCAAGCAGCAATGGGCTCAAACTGCAGCGAGGGGGGTTGAGGTTGGACATGCGGAAAAACGTCCTGCCTGGCCGGGGGGTGAAACGCTGGGATGAATTCCCTGGGGCGTGTGGAGTCTCCAGCTCTGCAGATACTGAAGGGCAGGTTGGACAGACGCCTGTCGGGGATCGTCTAGACGGTGCTGGGTCCTGCCGGGAGGGCAGGGGCTGGACTCGATGCCTCGCGAGGGCCCTGCCCTGCTCGGAGACTGCTCCCCGTGGCCAGGCTGTTCCCTCTGGCTCGTGGCCTGGTGCATCGCTTTCCTGCCTCGTAGGCATCTCGGAGTACCGGCCTGCGAACGGAGAGGCCATTGTCCTGAAGTTTAGCCAGTGGTAGATGCCTGCGGCCTGCCTTCCGCTCCCTGCCCCACAGACGCTGTCTGAGCTGAACATCTTCCTTCCCTCCTGCCGGCGGGGGCGCCCGTCTGTCTGCCCCTGGGCTCAGCCGCACCCCCGTGGAAACTGCCGCGCCGGGGCGGGCGCGGGTCTGGCGGGAGGGGAAGCTGAGCCCGACAGCCCAGCCCAGCCGAGTGCTGAATTCCTAGTGCCTGGCGAGGCTGGCGCTGTCTCAGCTCCCAGCACGGCCCGCGGGCCGGCTCCGGCCCACCAACCTGCTGGATCCAGCCCGCTGGTGCCTCAGCTACGCGGAGCAGCTCTCTGACCGCTGCGAGCCCTGGAGGGGGGGAGGCGTCACGCACTGCCCCCACCCCCAGCACAATCTCACAGCTCCCATTGGCCGGAAACCAGCCACTGAGAGCTGCCTGTTTGCAGGACAGGCAGTGCGCCAAGTCCCCTCCCCCTGCGGGCTCGCAGCGCTCACAGCCGCACACGGCCCCGGCCCCTGGGCTGGGGGCATGCAAAGCAGGAGCCTGGCTGAGGAGTCAGCTGGGCAGGTAAGCGCCTCCTGGCCAGAGCCTGCCGCTGGCACCCCAGCCTCACTGCTCCCAACCCTCGCCCCCGGTCACAGCCCACCTCCCGGACCCTGCGCCCCACCCCTGCCCCAGGTCACAGCCCCCTCCCGGACCCTGCGCCCCACCCCTGCCCCCGGTCACAGCCCCCTCCCGGGCCCTGCGCCCCACCCCCTGCCCCAGGTCACAGCCCCCTCCCGGGCCCTGCGCCCCACCCCCTGCCCCAGGTCACAGCCCCCTCCCGGGACCCTGCGCCCCAACCTCCTGCCCCAGGTCACAGCCCCCTCCCGGACCCTGCGCCCCAACCTCCTGCCCCCGGTCACAGCCCCCTCCCGGACCCTGCGCCCCAACCTCCTGCCCCCGGTCACAGCCCCCTCCCGGACCCTGCGCCCCAACCCCCTGCCCCCGGTCACAGCCCCCTCCCGGGCCCTGCCCCCAACCCTCGCCCCCGGTCACAGCCCCCTCCCGGCCCTGCGCCCCAACCCCTGCCCCCGGTCACAGCCCCCTCCCGGGCCCTGCGCCCCAACCTCCTGCCCCAGGTCACAGCCCCCTCCCGGGCCCTGCGCCCCAACCTCCTGCCCCAGGTCACAGCCCCCTCCCGGGCCCTGCGCCCCAACCCCCTGCCCCCGGTCACAGCCCCCTCCCGGGCCCTGCGCCCCAACCCCCTGCCCCCGGTCACAGCCCGCTCCCGGGCCCTGCGCCCCAACCCCCTGCCCCCGGTCACAGCCCCCTCCCGGGCCCTGCGCCCCACCCCTGCCCCAGGTCACAGCCCCGCTCCCGGGCCCTGCGCCCCACCCCCTGCCCCAGCTCACAGCCCCCTCCCGGGCCCTGCGCCCCAACCCCCCTGCCCCAGCTCACAGCCCCCTCCCGGGCCCTGCCCCCAACCCCTCGCCCCAGCTCACAGCCCCCTCCCGGGCCCTGCGCCCCAACCCCCTGCCCCCGCTCACAGCCCCCTCCCGGGCCCTGCGCCCCAACCCCTGCCCCGGTCACAGCACCCTCCCGGGCCCTGCGCCCCTAGCCCCCCTGCCCCCGGTCACAGCCCCCTCCCGGACCCTGCCCCCAACCCCTGCCCCAGGTCACAGCCCCCTCCCGGACCCTGCCCCCCACCCCCCTTGCTCCAGGTCACAGCCCCCTCCCGGACCCTGCCCCCTACCCCCCCTGCCCCCGGTCACAGTCCCCTCCTGGATCCTGCGTCCCACCCCCCCTGCCCCAGGTCACAGCCCCTCCCGGACCCTGCCCCCCACCCCCACCCAGCCCAGCCCAGCCCCAGCCCCCTCCTTTACCCAAACTCCCTCCCAGACCCCACACCCCTCCTGCACCCCAATCCCCTACCCCAAGCTTCCTTCTGCACCCAGCCTCCGCCCCGGTGCCCCCCCATTAATAGCATAGGGGAGCACGGCCTTTGACCACTGACCAAATTCTCAGCGTGACCCCATTAGAAAGGACCCCCCGCCGGACACACGTTGCCCCGCCCAGTCCCAGCGCCCTGGCGTGAGGGGCCCTGGGGACTCTAGGCTGCACCCCTCTTTGCAGCAGTCACTGCTCTCTGCCCGGCTCCCACCCGATCCCTGCCGCGGCCGTGGCTGATCTGTGCAGGCCCCGGGCTCTCGGCTGGCCGGAGAGCAGCGGGTGGCAGCTGGCCCCGTAGCCCCTCTCCCCCGCCTGACATTGCTTCTGACCCCATTAAAGCTTGGATGGCAAAGCTGGCCTTGTGGCGTGTCCTTGGCCCCTGGGTCTCTGAGCCGGGCTGGCCTGTGGGTTCTGCACCGCTCCCTGCTCCCAACGGCAGCTCTGTGCTCTGACCCCGGTCCATTGCTTGTGGGGCGGCAGCGCCTGGCCCCCCGCCCGGCACCAGGGTCTGTCAGAGGCTGGGGAGGGGTCCCCTGACGCTTCCCCGTCCTGTTCACGCCCTCTGGGGCCCCTCCAGTGAGAGCGCGGAAGGCCCCGGAGCCAGGGGGCCACTAAACAGCGAGCTGGCTCGAGTGGGGAAACTGAGGCAGGCAGTCTAGCGGCATGAGGCAAGGCCCTGTCACGGATAGCAAGCGCAGAGGGACGGGGGGCGTTCATGGTGGCTCTCCCGCCAGAACAGCCCTGAAGGGAGATGGACCTGGGCTGTGGGACTCCTGGTCCCCGGTTTGCCACCCTGCCGGCGCTGCCCCAGCCACTGGCTGGAGGATGCTGGAGCCGGTGCTGAGCTGGGCTGGCGCTTGATCGTCCCGTGAAGCAGTGGCGCCTAGTAGGTAGCGCGCTGGGAGCCAGGAGACCCGTGCTGCCGTGTCTGTTGAGCTGGGAGGCGCCGCACAGAGCTGGCGCCGGGGCTCAGTGGGGGCCAAGGAAGCGCTACAGAAACTGGATCTGAGGAGCGGCTCCGAGCTGGGGCCCCCGACGTCTGCTCAAGGTACTCGGCCACGTGCCTGCCGCCGAGAGCTGCCCTGGGAGAGCCTGTTCCTTTCCCCAGCCGGGACATGCTGCATGGCCCCCCCGGGCCCCCCTGCCCCCAGCCTGGCCTCCTCCCTCCCTGGGCCTCCCCTCCGCCCTGCCCCCCCCACCTGGCCTCCTCCCTCCCTGGTCCTCCCTTCTGCCCCGCCCGCCCCCACCTGGCCTCCTCCCTCCCTGGGCCTCCCCTCTGCCCCGCCCCCCCCCCACCTGGCCTCCTCCCTCCCTGGGCCTCCCCTCCGCCCTGCCCCCCCCCCACCTGGCCTCCTCCCTCCCTGGGCCTCCCCTCCGCCCTGCCCCCCCCCACCTGGCCTCCTCCCTCCCTGGGCCTCCCCTCTGCCCCGCCCCCCCCGGCTTCCTCCCTTCCTGGGCCTCCCTTCTGCCCTGCGCGCCTGGCCTTCTCCCCCCCCAGGGCCTGGCCTCCCCCCCCCCCCGCCCCAGGAGCTCCCCTCCGCCTCTCCCCAGGGCCTGGCGTCCTCCCTCCCTGGGCCTCCCCTCCGCCCCGCTGGTCCCCCCCTCCCAGCCTGGCCTCCTCCCTCCCCCCACCCCAGGAGCTCCCCTCCGCCCCCCCAGGGCCTGGCTCCCCCCCAGGAGCTCCCCTCCGGCTGCCAGGGTCTCCCCCCAGCCAGTGAGTCAGTTTCCTGCGGTGACTCAGCCGGGAAGGGAAGCCTGACGCAGCCTCCCTTGTTGCCGTGGAGACCGGCGCCCGTTCCCATGGAGACCACTGATGTTGGGAGGCGGTGGTTTTCGGGTTGCAGTCCCCCCTCACTGGCGGCCGGGGGGGGGGGGGCTGGCGCAGAGCAGGCCTGGGCAGGGCCTGGCTGCCTGGCGTGGCCCCTCGCCGACGCGTGTGCGCACAGAGCAGCGTGAGCTCCCCGCAGCCTGGCACGGAGCCGGCCCCCCCGGCAGCGGCTCGCACGCGGCCCTGGCACCTTGCAGCCGCAGCCCAGCCCCCAGGAGAGCTCGCCGGCCGGCCGGCCCTGCAGCATCACCGGGCGTGACCATGGGGCCTCCAGCAGCCTGGCTCCGCGCCCCCCCGGCCCTGCGGGCAGCCTCCGGACTCCCCATGAGTCACCAGCGGTGACGGGCTGGGCTGGTTCCCCGGGGCAGGAACAGGAGCCGTTCCCAGGCCGCCCCTCGCCGAGCCGGCTCCGACGGACTGGACTAGCTGCGCCATGGGCACGGGGGTGGAGCCCCCAGGCGCGGGCATCTCCTCTCTGCACCCCCAGCGCCAAGCCCCCCGGCCGGCGGGGCCTGGCTCTCCAAGGGGCCTGCCCTGCTGCCCGGGAGATGGTGGCGGGGAGCCGGGGCCGCCCGGAGGGGCGCTGCGGCTGCCGCTTGCCGCCGTGGTCTGGCTGGCCGCCGGCACGGCCATGTCTGGCCTCAACAAGTGGATCTTCGCCGTGCACGACTTCCGCTACCCCGTGCTGCTGTCCTCCCTGCACATGCTGGCGGCCGTGCTGGTGGGCTTCCCGCTGGCCAGGCGGCGGGCGCGCGGCGTGGCCCTGGGCGCCCGCGCCACGGCCCGGATTGGCCTGCTGAGCCTCACCTTCTGTGCCAGCGTGGCCTTCGGGAACCTGGGCCTGAACTACGCGCAGCTGGACTTTGCCCAGACGGTCTACGCCACCACGCCCCTCTTCACGCTCGCCCTGTCCGCCACGCTGCTGCGCCGGCGCCACCACCCGCTGCAGTACGCCGCCATGGCGCCCATCTGCCTGGGCGCCTCCTGCAGCATCCTCGGGGAGGGCCGCTTCGACCGGGCCGGCTGCTGCTTCCTGCTCGCCGCCACCTTCCTCCGCGGCCTCAAGTCCCTGCAGCAGAGTAAGTGACCTTCACAGGGAGGCTGTGTCGTGGGCAGCTGCCGGGCTCCAGCCCAGAGGTGGCCGCATTTGGAGGGAGGGAGCTGCCCCTCGCTAGAGGAATGATGTGAATGGGATCCTCATTCGGGGCTGGGTCCATGCCACGCCTGGCACCGTGGGTGCGGCTGCCATACCCCCAGTCACCAATGTACAGGGCCGAGCTCAGGGGAGAGGGCAAGCCAGGCCGGGGGCTCAGAGGCGCTCCAGCCATATGAATAATAATCAGCACGGTCTTATCTGCCTTCCAGTCACCCATGGGGGGCTGGTTAGTGTCAAGGCGATTGAGTGCCCCTGCTAATGCAGCCCAATATGCCATTCGCATTCTTGGCTACAAGTGCGGCCTGTTGGCTCATGTCCAGCTTCTCATCCACTGCAACTCCCAGGTCCTTTTCTGCCGAACGGCTGCTTAGCCAGTCGGTCCCCAGCCTGTAACAATGCTTGGGGTTCTTCCGTCCCAAGGGCAGGACTCTGCACTTGTCCTTGTTGAACCTCATCAGATTTCTTTTGGCCCAATCCTCTAATCTGTCCAGGTCACTCTGGACCCGATCCCTGCCCTCCAGCGTATCTACCTCTCCCCCTAGCTTAGTGTCGTCCGCAAACTTGCTGAGGTGCAATCCATCCCTGCATCCAGGTCATGAATGAAGATATTGAATCAAACCGGCCCCAGCACCGACCCCTGGGGCACGCCACTTGCTGCCAGCCGCCCAGCAGACCTGGGTCACTCCTGGCCCAGCCGGCCCCTGCCCGTGGGTGTGGGTTCAGCGCGCTGTGAGTGCGGCGGGTGCTGTGGGGCGGGGGCTGTGGGTGGTGGGGCCTGGCTGCAGGTGCTGGGGGATTTAGGCCCTGAGCTGGTCCCGGTCTGTGGCGGGGCCGGCGAGGGGCTCCCGGCGCCTGGGGCAGTCCCCCCAGCCGCCCACCTGAGCGTGCCCTTGCTTGCAGGTGCCCTGCTGCAGGAGGAGCGGCTGGACGCGGTGGCCCTGCTCTGCCTGACGTCCCTGCCCAGCTTCTGCATCCTCTTCCCGGTGGCGGCGGTGCTGGAGGTGGGGACCGCCTGGGGGGGCCTGCTGCACTATGGCGCTGCTCTCTGGGCCTGCGTCCTGCTCAGCTGCCTGGGCTCCGTGCTCTACAACCTGGCCAGCTTCTGCCTCCTGGCGCTCACCTCCGCCCTCACCCTGCACGTGCTGGGCAACCTCAGCGTGGTGGGCAACCTGCTGCTGGCCCGGCTCCTCTTCGGCAGCCGCCTCAGCGGCCTCAGCTATGCCGGCATCGGCCTGGCCCTCGCCGGCGTCTTCGTGTACCACAACTGCCACCTCCTCGCCGCCCGCTGGGGCGCCCACCGGGGCCGGGGCCGGGGCCGGGCCAAGCCAGAGTGAGCCCTGTGCAGGGACGCAGGGCAGCCTCGTGCGGCACAGGCCTGCCGGACTCGGGGCGTCTGCACTTTGGGGGCGTGCACAAGTGTGCACGTGTGTGTCTCGATGTATTAACACTCGGGGGGTGCACCAGTGTGTGAGCATGTGTCGCTGCGTGCACGCTCTGGGAGTGTGCACAAGTGTGCGTGTGTGGATGCGTGCACGCTGTGGGGGAGTGCATAAGTGTGCGTGTGTGTGTTGAGGCGTGCACACTTGGGGGGTGCACATGCGTGTGTCAATGCGTGCACACGGCACGTGCACAACTGGGCGCGTGTGTCGATGCATGCACACTCTGGGGGTGTGCACAAGTGTGCGCGCGTATGTCGATGTGTGCACAGTCTGGAGGGTGTGCATAAGTGTACACATGTCGATGTGTGCACACTCAGGGTCATGCACAGGTGGGCATGTGTGGGTCGATGCGTGCACACTCTCTGCCACGGCTGGCTGTGCGTCAGACGCACTGGGGGTACGTGCGTACGCTGGTTTTCTGCTGAGGGAAATGTCAGACTCCCCCCCCACCGCTCCCCCAGGACTGCGCATTCCTGCTCCCACCACTGCTCTCTGCTGGACGGAGCAGCACAGACTTGTGTGTGTGTCACTATTGTCCTCTGCTAGGCACGTATGTCGGGGGGGTCTAGGGTTCATGGAAAGAGTTAAACTTGCTCATGTGTGTGGGTCAGGATGTGTGTGCACGCACGTGTGTGTGTGTTGGCGGCTGTGGGTGTGCATGGGTGTGATGGGGTGTGTGTGTGGGCATGCACATGCGTGTCGGGGGTCTGTGTGTGGGTGTGCATGCGTGTGTGGGTGTGCACGTGTCAGGGTCTGTGAGGGGGCATGCACGTGTGATGGAGGATGGATTCACACGTGTGTGTCAGGTGTGTGGGTGTGCACACATGATGGGGTGTGGGCTCACATGCGTGTGTTGGGGGTCCTGTGTGTGGGTGCACACGCCAGTGTTGGGGTGGGCGTGGGCATGCATGTGTGTGTCAGTGTGGGCGTGGGCATAAACACGTGTGTTGGTGTGTGGGAGTATGCACGCATGTGTGTGGGCGTCTGTGGGTGTGCACACGTGACTTGGGGGCGTGCACACGTCAGCAGGTCTGTGTGGGGGCTCGCATGCCTGTCAGGGTGTGTGAAGGGCATAGACACGTGTGTCGGTGTGTGTGGGCGCGCACGCCTGTGTGGGGCTGTCAGGATGCGTGCCTGTGTTCATTGGCTGGAATAGCTCAGGCCTCTGCCGGTGCCCACCAGTCCCCGTGGTGGGCGGATGGGGCCCAGAAGCAGGCCTGGCCTGGACCCGCCCCCCCGGACGAGCCCAGCCACAGACCGTGCCCCGGGAGCCTCAGAGATCGGCGAGGGCTGGGGCTGAGCCAGCAGGCAGGGCCGGTGCCAGCAGCGCGCCCCGAGCCCGGGGGTGAAGCGGTGTCCCGGATCTGGCGGGCAGGAACGTGCAGAAGCAATGGCCAGTGTGGGAACCTTCCCCGGCCCCCTTCACCCTCCGGCCTCTAGGCTGCTTCCCTGGCCCGTGGGCGCGCCCCGGAGAGCCCAGCCTGAGAGCTCCAGCACCGCCCAGACTCTGGGAACGATCCGCTCGGGCGCCGGGCCGGGCCCGCCAGCGCAATAAAGCCCTATTTTCTCGACTCCAGCCTGTGCCGTGCTGCCCTAAGGACCGGAGCCGAGCTGGGCCGGGGAGCTCCGGGGGAAGGGCGAGGAAGGGGCCGCAGGGTCCCGCTGAGGGAGCTGCCGGGGGGTGGACCGAAAGGGAGAGTCCCAGGGTGCAGACGCTGCGGGGGAGAAGCCAGGCGGGGGGCTGCTACAGCGCCGGACAGCCCAGCCGAGGGCGCGGGGCAGCTTCCAGGCCAGACGGCGCCTCGTCCCTTCCTGGTCTCCTCTGCGGTTGGCGCCTTCTCATGTTCCAATTTATCCAGTTTTACCTGCTCCCCGGGGGCAGGGAGCCGCGAGCATTAACCCCTTCACGCCCTGACTCGCAGCTACGTTCAGAGCCCCCCGTCTGGTGCGCTGCCCACTAGGCAGCACTGCCCAGCCCTGTCCCGTTTCTAGCTGCACCGCTCACAAGAGGACGTGACGGTGGCAAAGGACTCGGCAGCCGCTCCAGCGCGCAGAGAGACGTTGACTCTGAAACCTAATGACTGGCGCACAGCCCAGGCCTCGGCTGTGGCCCTGCTGCTGGCTTTATCAGGGGCCTGCAGCTACGCGCTGGATCGGCCGTCACAAACCGCCTCCGCGGGGGGAGGGAGCTGCCCCCCCGGCTGCGCCCCCCTGCCCCACACTCTCCCTGCCTCAGTCAGTGGCACCAGCTGGCAGAGGCCGCCCAGCCTCCGGGCTCTGTGCCAGCCCAGGGAGCAGCGCACGGCAGCTCCCTCCCCTGCTCCGTTTTTCTCTGAGCTTGCCCGGCCTGGTGGGTGCTGGGTCCCGGCGTCCTACCCAGCTGGCTCTAGGACCCTGCCAGAGCCTGGCGCTGGAGCTGGGCCCGGAGCCTGCTGGGGGACGCAGCAGGTGCAAACAAAGGTGGGGAGAGCGGGGGGCCGGCCTGCCCTGAGCAGGTGGCGGAGCCAGCCTCGAGCTAGGGGCTGGGCTCCCGGGTCTAGGAACAGCCACTGGCCCATTGCTCCTAACTCTCCGAGGAATTGCTCTGCCTGCGTGTGTCTGGCTCCTACGCCCCCCCACCCCATTCCGGCCACCGGGCTGCCCAGTCCCGCTCCAGTGTGACGCTGGAGCCAGGCCCTGGAGACCCGCTGCCCACCCGGACGAGCCCCAGGCTGCCCCCGGCTCAGGTGCCTAGGGCTGCCGCGCAGGTATTTCCAGGGGCTCTGTCCCTCCCCGGGGGCCGGGGGCAGGCTGCTGCCACACGGGCTAATCGGTGGGCTCACAGGCGCTGAGTGTGGCCGGCCGGAGGGGCCAATCTTCCCTCTCATCTTCTCCAGCCACGCGTAGAATAAATTCTGTTCTAGCACCAGGGCCGCTGCGAGTGCGCACCACCAGGAAAGAGCCCCAGTTGCGGGCGCGCTGCTAGGCAGAGGGGCGGCCTTGGCATCTCTCCTGAGGCCGCACAGGGGCCCGGCGTCCAGGGACCCGGTCGGCGCCCTGGGGCCTGAGGGCGCAGTGTCACCGCCGCCGGGCGCGTTTGAACCCGGCCCGCTGGAGCTGAGTCCCGGCGCCTCGACCCTCTGAGCGCAAAGCCAGCTGGCTCCGCGCCCTGCCCTAGAGGTCCCTGGCTCCTAGCTGCTGCGGCGGGCGAGGTACCACTGCCTGGGCCAGGGAGCCGCGCTAGGTGTGTGGGTTTCAGCAGCACTCGGCCCGGGCAGCCAAGGCGCGGAGAGGGAAGCGTGGGGCGGCTGCGGCCCCACGCCCGCCCCAGGGAGAAGCGGCCGCTTTTTAACTCCGGGCCCGGGGCCCCGGGAGATGGGGCGGGAGCCCAGCACCAGGCGGCGTGAGCAGGGCTGGGGGGGGAGCCGGGCGGGCCGTGGGAGCTGGCTCGCACCCTCTGCCCCCTTCCTCCCCGCGCCAAGCCCTGCGTGGGCCGGGGGCACGGCGCAGCGTCCAGCCGGACACAGCCGGACACGGGCGCGGGGCCTTGGCAGGGCGGCCCAGAGCTGTGGCCTCGGCGAGGCCTGGCGCAGCGCCCACGGGAAACGGGAGAGGGGCCCGGCCGCGGCCGGACCCGGGGATGCGGAGCCTTCGCAGCCTGACCCCCGCCCCGCCCCGCTCCCCTCCCAGGCACCCGGCTCCCCGGCGCCGCTGCTCCCCAGGGCCATGGCCTCAGAGCACCCCCAGCTGGAGAGCTGCCTGCAGCGCGTCCGCAAGGTAACAAGCCCCCGGGGCCCCCCCGCGCTGGCCGGGGAAGGGCGGGCTCGGGGCGGGCTCCCCCGCGCTGGCCGGGAAGGGCGGGCTCCCCGCGCTGGCCGGGGAAGGGGGCGGGCTCCCCATGCTGGCCGGGGAAGGGGGCGGGCTCCCCCCCGCGCTGGCCGGGGAAGGGGGCGGGCTCCCCCCCATGCTGGCCGGGGAAGGGGGCGGGCTCGGGGCGGGCTCCCCCCGCGCTGGCCGGGGAAGGGGGCGGGCTCGGGGCGGGCTCCCCCCCGCGCTGGCCGGGGAAGGGGGCGGGCTCCCCCCATGCTGGCCGGGGAAGGGGGCGGGCTCCCCCCCGCGCTGGCCGGGAAGGGGGCGGGCTCCCCCGCAGCTGGCGGGGAAGGGGGCGGGCTCCCCCCATGCTGGCGGCTCGGGGCGGGCTCCCCCCGCGCTGGCCGGGAAGGGGGCGGGCTCCCCCCATGCTGGCCGGGGAAGGGGGCGGGCTCCCCCCATGCCTGGCCGGGCTGGGGCGGGCTCCCCCCCGCGCTGGCCGGGGAAGGGGGCGGGCTCCCCCCGCGCTGGCCGGGGACAGGGCGGCGGGCTCCCTCCATGCTGGCGCGGGGAGGGGGGTGGCTCGGGGCGGGCTCCCCCCCAGCGCTGGCCGGGAAGGGCGGCGGGCTCGGGGCGGGCTCCCCCTCGCGCATGGCGGGAAGGGGGCGGGCTCGCCCCCACGCTGGCCGGGGAAGGGGCCCGGGCTCGGGCGGGCTCCCCCCCGCGCTGGCGGGGAAGGGGGCGGGCTCCCCCACGCTGGCGGGGAAGGGGGCGGGCTCCCCCCGCGCTGGCGGGGAAGGGGCTGGGCTCGGGGCGGCTCCCCCCCGCGCTGGCCGGGGAAGGGGGCGGGTCCCCCCATGCTGGCCGGGTCGGGGCGGGCTCCCCCCCCGCGCTGGCCGGGAAGGGGGCGGGCCCCCCCGCGCTGGCCGGGGAAGGGGGCGGGCTCGGGGCGGGCTCCCCCCCGCGCTGGCCGGGGAAGGGGGCGGGCTCCCGAAAACCCCGCGCTGGCCGGGAAGGGGGCGGGCTCCCCCCCGCGCTGGCCGGGGAAGGGGGCGGGCTCGGGGCGGGCTCCCCCCCGCGCTGGCCGGGGAAGGGGGCGGGCTCCCCCCGCGCTGGCCGGGAAGGGGGCGGGCTCCCCCCGCGCTGGCCGGGGAAGGGGGCGGGCTCGGGGCGGGCTCCCCCCCGCGCTGGCCGGGAAGGGGGCGGGCTCCCCCCCGCGCTGGCCGGGGAAGGGGGCGGGCTCCCCCCGCGCTGGCGGGGAAGGGGGCGGGCTCGGGGCGGGCTCCCCCCCACGCTGGCCGGGGAAGGGGGCGGGCTCCCCCCCGCGCTGGCCGGGGAAGGGGGCGGGCTCGGGGCGGGCTCCCCCCCCGCGCTGGCCGGGGAAGGGGGCGGGCTCGGGGCGGGCTCCCCCCCGCGCTGGCCGGGGAAGGGGGCGGGCTCGGGGCGGGCTCCCCCCGCGCTGGCCGGGGAAGGGGGCGGGCTCCCCCCGCGCTGGCCGGGAAGGGGGCGGGCTCCCCCCCGCGCTGGCCGGGGAAGGGGGCGGGCTCCCCCCACGCTGTTCTGGGGTAGGCAGGCAGGCGGGGCCCACTCCCGGTGGCGACTGGCAGGGGTGGTTTGCTGGCTGCTCCAGGACGAGCGAGACTGGTCCCTCGGCAGCCCCTCGGACATGCGGGCAGCGCGGGGCAGGCCCAGCGGGGTGGTCAGACCACGCCCGGCCCGTCCGGTCTCGGCCCCAAGGCGCTTGCAGGAGCCAGCTCCGGCCTCTCTTGGCGTCCTTGGCGAACTCTGCCGCAATTCAGCGTGGGGCCTGGCCTCTGTCTACACCCACCCTCGCTCCAGCACCCCGGGCCGTGCAGCTGGCTCCTCTCCCCGCGGGGCGAAGCGAGCCCCCCCGCAGAGGTGATTGATGGGCTCAAGCTGCAGCCAGGGAGGGTGAGGGTGGCCACTCGGAAAAACTCCCTGCCTGTCCGAGTGGTGACACGCTGGGATGAATTCCCGGGGGCGTGTGGAGTCTCCGTCCCTGGCGATACTGAAGGGCTGGGTGGGCAGACGGGGGGTCCAGCCGGGGGCTCACAGCGCACTAGGGGAAGAGGCACTGGGCTGGTCTGTGCCCTTCCAGGGCCCCAGCGACACAGGGCTGAGCCAGGTGTGGCCGCGGGCAGCCCTGGGCCGTGAGGGTGAAAGGCGCCCGGGGGGGGGGGGGGGCGCTGGCCCGTCTGAGAGCCCCCTCTTCAGAGGTGAGGCACCTCCAGAGCCCGACTCCCATTAGCCACCACGGGTTGGTTCCCATGGGAGTTAGGCGCTGAGGGCTTTCCCAAGCTCCCACCTGCTTCGCTAGGTGCCCCCGTGCCGCTGGCCACTCCTCAGCACCCTCCTGGCGGGGCTGGCCAGCGGCTCTCTGCCTTAATTCCCTTCCCCATGCCAGCGAAGGGCGAACAGGCCCCCAAACTAACCCCTGCAGTGCCCCCGAGCCCTGCCCTCCCCTTCTGCCTGAAGCCGGCCGGGGTCCCGAGTGTCCCTGCCAAGGACTCGCTCCCATGTTCGGGGGTCAGTCCCCCCGCCCCCGGCCGGGCCCGGCCCTGCCCCGCTCCGAACACAGCCCCCCCGGCTGGCGCTGGGGCAGTGCAGCCCGTCCCTTTCTGCTGCTTGTGCCAGACAGCCCCGTGGGACTGGAGTCACTGGGAATGGCCTTTGGGGTCTGGTTACATTGCAGGGGGAGCCCAGATCTCTACGCTCGTGTGTAAGCCCAGGCCGAGGGCTGCTCAGCGCTACCCTCCCCGCCCCCCCGTGTCGAGGGGACCCCCGAGGGGCAGGCGGACAGCACGAGCACGGGAGCCCACACAGCCGCACTGCCATTCTGCAGCCTGCTGGCGGGGAGGGATTCCTCCCTGGTCAGAGTCCGCAGTGCCCAGAGCAGCGGGCCCCCGGCCACGCCCTCGCAGAGAGCACCGTGCGGAGAGGCTCCCTCATACCCCCTGCCCCAGCCTGCTCGACACCAGAGGGGCCAAGCGAGGGGGCGTGGGGCTGGGCCTTCTCTTGGGCCTCTGCTCCGGGCACTTGGCGCCGCGCCCGTGGCGCTCATTCCGGCCCCGTGCTGGGCGGGGGGAGACGGCATCGCCCTGCCTGGAGGACGAGGTCAGGCGGGAGTGTGATGGGTGCGTCTGGTGGCTGTGGAACCAGGAGCTCCCCGCTCGCGCTCTCAGGAGGACTCCGGGCGGAGGCCTTGGGCCCGGAGATTCCCCGTCAGAACATCCCTGGGGCAGGGAGTCCTTGGGAGCTGAGCCCCTGGCCTGGGCGGGGGGAGACGGCATCGCCCTGCCCCTGCCTTTGGAGGGGGCCCTGAGAGCGAAGGAGGCACCCGGCACCTGGCAGGCCGGCGTCAGACCGCACCTCTCTGCTCCCTGGCAGGCGCTAGAGCAGGCCACCGAGATCCTGGGCCGCGTCAGCCAGCCGGCTGTGTGCAGCGAGGTGCTCCTGTCCCCTGCAGGGATGGCGTATGTCTCGGGTACGGGCACTGCCGCCAGCCCCAGCTCGGCGGGGCGATGCGTAGAGGCGAGGGCCTGGCGCGGCTCCAGGGGACGCTGTGCCCCTTCCAGGGCGTTCGAGGCCGGGCCAATGAGCCGGGGACAAGACACACCCCAGCTGCCGTGTAAACCCGGCCCATGGGCAACGGGGACCAAACCCGGGGGCGCCAGCCCCACCAACCCAGGCCTGTCCCACCCCAGCTACAGGAAACTGGCTGCTAGCGCCAGCTGTGGGCATGGGCCTGCCTAAGTCTGATGTCCCAGCTGGCCCCGGTGCGGAGCTGGGCTCAGAGCCCGGCCCCTGCCTGGCCTGCGCTGGAGGAAGCGGGTTTCCAACAGACACACGTCCCCAAATGTACATCTCCGCTCTTGTGCCAAGGCGGCAGGATCTGGGCCAGGGCTCCCCTTGCGGGCTAGCTGGGCGCTGGCCATGGGCCACTGGCTGAGGCTGCTGGCAGATTACGGCCCAGCAGCCTGCTCTCAGGAAGTGGGGCTGCATGGTGGGCTACACGGACTGTTGCTCAGGCGGGTTTCTGTGCCCTCCTGCTCCGAGAGGGGTCTGTGCCCAGATGCTCCCGGGGGGGTGGGGCTGTGCCCTCACGCTCCAGAGGGAGGGCTCTGTGTCCTACACGATGGGGGTGGGAGGACCATGGGTTCCTCTGGAGCCGCACTGGGCTCGGGTGGGGCGTGGGGGTCATGCTGTAGGACCCAGCTCATTGGCAGCTGTAACTCTGGGAGGCTCTGCCCCCGCGCCCCACGCATGTTCCCAAAGCGGGCACCTGTCCTGTTGGCCCCTGCTGCTCTGGAGCCAGGACCCCCTGCCTGCCTTCCTGGGGGCTGGCCGAGGGTGCAGGCGGCACCAGGCTGTGCGCTGCCCAAGAGACAGCGCCAGGGTGTCTGCTCTCCCTGCTGGCCCCTTCCCGGGTGGGCAGGCTTGGCTGAAGTGTAGCGGGTCTCTCAGAGAGTGGCGAGCGGGCTGCGGACCCGGCCGCAGGCAGCCCAGCCTGTGGGAGGTGGACTTGGCCTGGAACAACCTGCAGGCCTTCTTGTCGCTCAGCCCCGTGGAGCTGTGCAGGCTGGTAAGACACTCCCAATCCAGGGGGCGGGGCGTGGGTGGAGGCTGCAGGCGACCTAGCTGGTCTTTCTCCTGGCTCAGCTGGCGGCTTGCTCCGGAAGTCTGGCCAGGAGGTGGGGTGTCTAGCGCTGGGACTCAGGGCTCCTGGGGTCTCTCCCTGGCTTTACAATTGCCGTACAAGCCTTTCCAGCTGGCTCAGCAGCTGCTCCCTCCCTCCTCCAGGCCTTTGCAAGTATTCTCCGACCCCCACCCCCTCCAGAATGTCCACGCGGGGCCAGGAACGAAGGGCAGCGAGGAAAGGCCCCGGCCTGGGTCCCTCAGGCTGGTTTAGAGTTGCTGTTTGGAAGGAAATTGCCCTTTGGTGGTGCCAGTTCTGGTCTTTGTTCCCCTGAGCGCAGCTTAGCCCCCCAAACAGTGAGATGGCAGGGCAGGGGGCTGGAAGCAGCTGCAGCAAGTGCCTTGGCCGCCCGATGGGGTGGGGCGTCGTGAGAGCAAACTACCCTTGGGCAGATGGCCTCGGGCAGGACACTCTTGTGGTCCCCGGAGAGGAAGGAGGGCCACCCACGGGGTCCACTCACTAGCCTAGGTGGCCCATGGCTGGCTTGGGAAGAGAGGCCCATGCGGGAGACGTAGTTCAGTTCCCACGCTGACAACTCTCACGGGTGCCCGGTGCTGCACGGCTGTACGTCTTGTCCAGCTGACGGCCTCTCCCACAGCGTGGCCGGCTACCGCCACGCCGGCAGCGGCCTTGGAGGGGCTGATGCGCTACCCCCACTTCCTGCTGCTCCTTCAGAGCCTGGCTTGGTTGGCCCTGCTCAGCTGATGCACGAGAGCCAGCAGGCTCACAGCGGTGTGGACAGACGCCTGCTGTCCATCGCAACTGGGATAGTGCAGTGATGGGAACAGCTGCTGTTGGGTCCCTGCCCCGTTACCCTGTGCCCTCCCTCTGTAATGCTCGTTGGGGGCTGGCTGCTTTGTTTGACCCCCCTCTGCCTTGAGAGCTGGTGCGTTCCTTGGGCCCCCCAGCCCTCGGGGAGGGAACGCCTCGGCTCTTCTCTCTGGGCTCTGCTTATTTCGCTTTCCAGCTTTCAGAGCCCTCCCTGGGAGGAGAAATCTGCTCCCCGGGGCCGAGTTCAGCACCAGCCCAAGCGTGTGGCGTTTGCCTAGCGGAGGTGAAGGGGGACTCAGCGGTAAGTTCCTATGTTCTCGGCTCCGTGTCGCTGGACAGGGGTCACGTCTTTCTGCAGGGCCAGTAGCCACGAAGCCCCATGTGCACGCTGTTTGGAGGGGGAGGTAGAGTCGGCTCGAAGCCCAGGCTGTCCGCCTCTGTGCAGCGCCCAGCACGATGGGGGCACAGCTCCTGGGCATGGCGAGTAAGCAGTGCCTCGTACTCCGAGCTCACAGAGCTGTGCTGTCTCTGGTGTAACCTGCTGCTGCCAGCTGCTCTGGCTCAAGCTGGACTATGCAGGACTACCAACCCCACAATTACAGGGGAGGGACCTCTGACTCCTCCGCGTCATTCGGTCTGCCAATCAGTCTGACGCACACAATGGGCAGCAACTGTCTAGGAAGGAGTACGGCAGAGAGGGATCTGGGGGCAGAGTGGACCACAAGCTAAAGATGAGTCAACAGTGTGATGCTGTTGCAAACAAACAAATGTGATTCTGGGCTGCATGAACAGGAGAGTTGTGAGTAAGACACGAGAAGTCATTCTTCCGCTCTAGTCTGCGCTGGTTAGGCCTCAGTTGGAGTCTTGTGTCCAGTTCTGGGCCCCACATTTCAGGAAAGAGGTGGAGAAATTGGAGAAGGTCCAGAGAAGTGCAACAAGAATGATGAGCGGTCTAGAGAACATGAGCTCTGAGGCAAGGCTGAAAGAATTGGGCTTGTTTAGAAAAGACAAGACTGAGAGGGGACATGCTAGCAGCTTTCAAGTCCCTAAAAGGGTGTCACAAGGAGGAGGGAGAAAAATTCTCCTTGGCCTCTGAGGATAGGACAAGAAGCAATGGGCTTAAACTGCAGCAAGGGAGGTTGAGCTTGGACATCAGGAAAAACTTCCTGCTTGTCCGGGTGGTGAAACACTGGAATAAATTGCCCAGGGAGGTTGTGTAATCTCCATGCCTGGAGATATTGAAGAGCATGTTAAACACACACCTGTCAGGGATGATCTAGTGCTGGGTCCTGCCGTGAGGTCCTCTCAAGGTCCCTTCCATGATTCTGTGCCGTCCCAGGGGCCTCAACCAGGCCAGGTCTGCTGCCCCCCCCATGGCTATGGAGACAGCTCTTGTAATAATCACTGTTGCACTTGGCAGGCTCTCTCAGGCAACGCAAGCCTGGTTTTCTATGGGGGCAGCTGTTATCATGCCAGCTGTGCCAACTTCTGGCTGAATTGCATGGACTCTTCTCTGCCAAGGGCACCTGGGCACCTCTCCTCCCTTTCCTGAGACAGCCACCAGCTTTTGGAACTACATCTACAGCTGCTTTCCCACAGCAGAGATGTTACCCGAAGGCACCATTGAAGACAGTCTCCAAGTGGTCTCTTAAGGTCGCTGGGAATTGTTTCTTGAGAAGTGGCAGGGAATCTCACAAAAGACTAGGTTGGATTGGCCTAAGATGAAAATGTATTTTATTGTCCAAGACGCTGGTGAGATCTATACAGTATTCGTATAAAATACTTGAACTATACATCAAACAGATGTTTAATGTATAAAAGCTCTTGTAGCCATGGACTGATCGCTCTCTGGTTAGCTTAGACACGACATAACTCTTGTATCTTTTATTCTTTCGGCTGTTTCAGTCTAAAAACAGACAGCCAATACACAGGTCTCGGAAATGCTGACTGGGCACTTTATTGATGCCCTAAGCAATTCAGCTGGTCTCCAAGAGAGGGTGCTGCTGTAGCGGACACAAAAATTCTTGCTTGGCAGTCTCTTCGTCTTCACGGGTTGAAGTGAGCTGATGAGACTGCGGGGCGCTTGACCAGTAACAGCAATGGCCGGGGCTGTCCGCAGAGGCTGGGAGAACGAGGTGCTTGATTTCCATTGCACGTCAGGGAGATTCATGGGCCTGGCTCCTGCTGGACTTAGTACTGGCCAGGCCCCAGCTGGCCAGCTCTGTGGAAAAGTCCCAGAGGGGCAGCCGTGTGAGTCCGTGAGCTCCGTGGAGCTTATGTTCTGAGCAGTGACGTGATGGGACAAAGCTTAAGGCCAGGTTCCCCACAAACTCGGCTCACAAACAGGGCTCCCATTGGCTCTCTAACATGGATTTCCCCGGGGCGGCCTTTGGGCCAAATCCCACAGGACACACTTAGCCTGCCACCTCTTGGATATTTCAGGACTGGGACCCAACGGACTGACCCTCCCAGTCCCACGGTAGGCGCACAGAGGCTGGGCAGCAGCTCGCTTTTTTGTTCCGGGTGTCTGGCAAAGATCTGGTTAGGTCCCGGCTGGCCCCGGGGGCAGGTAAAACGTGGGGTACATCTGCAGGAATGATGGGGCTGTTGCTCACTGACCACTTGCACCAGAGGTCCTGCATGAGGAGGGAGCAGCTGGCAACCCCCAAGCACAGCACTTGCTACCAGCCTTGCAGGGCCTGGGTGTGCCGTGTCTAGTATCACGCCTGGCCCCAGACTGCTGGGACATTGTACCAACGCAGGCAGCCGGCTGGTTGTTGCCTGTTCGAATGGCTCTGTCTGCGGGAGGAGGTGTGTGTGGCAGTGAGGGCCAGGCTCTCCTGCTTGGAGATACCCCGGCAGGCAGGAGCTGCCTGGCAGACTGGGGTTCCAGCAGGCTGGGACCTCTACCAACCAGCAATGCCCTCCGTGGGCGCTGGCAGAGGGAAAACACGGGCTCATTCCTGCCTGTCTGTGTCTGACGCATGAACCTGGCTACAGGCTTGTTCTGTAGCGAAACCAACGGCCTCCCTGGGGATCCAAAAATCGCAGCCATCTGGGGCAGATGGAGGACATCTCCCCGGGGCCCTCCCTAGAGCCAGCGGAGTTCGCTGCCCTCTCTCACCTGTGGCAGCGGTGCCCTGATTCAGTGGGGATAAGCAATACTGAATCACTAGGGTTTCCTGGGGCACACAGAGGCCAAGGGGAGCTCACCTGTGTGACTAATGCCATGGGCTGATTGTACTGGGAAAACAAATTGCTCTACTGCAGGTGCTACACTTGCATGGAAACAGGTAAGACCTTGCGCCTTGGCGGGGATTGGACCGTGCCCCTGAGCCATGCTTCTCCTTGCACTGTATTCGAGCTGTTGCATTGTTCAAGACCAGGGTTACAATAAGTGTGGAAACCAGCAGAGACGGGGCGATCTCTCTGCGTCCCAGGCAGTAGTGGCATAGCAATGGGCCATGTCCACCATTTTCTACAGCACCCCTGGCTCTTGAGGCTAAGAGACTTCCCGTTCTGACATGGAGATCCTCCATGAAGCCCCAAGCCTCAGACACCAGACGTGGTGATTTGAGGCAAGAGTAATAACCCAGAGCTGTGGCCACACTGCTCAAGCCAGCAGGGCCAAAGCAAGGACACCTGACCCCCTCCGCTGTGCCGAGATAAAACGACAGGACCTGCTCCCGAAAGGGGCTTTGTCCAAATCCCATAGGATCAGGCCTTGGGTTTGCAGACAGGCCTTGGGATAGTGATCAAAACGGCCATGTAGAGCCCCGTTTCCTATCTGCACAGGCTGGCGGTGTTGCACTGGCAGCTTCTTGAGTCCCACGGAGGTTGTGGGTGTGGGAGTCAGCAGGTGTTTGCACAGCCAATCTGATTAAGGATTTCTGCAGGGGGAGTTCCTGTGTGTCCTCCAGCAGAAAGGCTGTGGGGCAAGAAGGTGCAGAGGTGAAGGGAGAAGGCAAGGAACCCTTACGTCTCTGAAAAGAGGGTGCACGGGACATGATCTGTTCCTAGCATCTCTGCAGCACAGCAGAGGACGGAGTTTGGGGTCCGCTTTTCCGGACAGCTCACTTCACTTCCTAATTAGAAACAGAATTGTTGGCAACGTTCCCATTGTTCCGTGTTTCAGCTGGACTCTGTGCCGGCCCATGAGCCTTGCAGAGATGGGAGACATCTTGCTATGTGAGGACAAAAAGATGCTCTAAACACATGCCAGTGTCTGTCTCACAGCACTAAAGCTCCTGTCAGAACTCCGTACTAATGGGATGTGAAACCCAACAGTGTAGTTTAAACCTGGTTGGTTTTATTTACAGCAAAAACCAGACACCCCCCTTTTGTCTCTGTACGTATGCCGGCAGGGAGGGACACGCAGCAAGCCTCGCTAGGCTGAGGAGTTTAGGGTCAAGTTCCAAACTTGATCAACTGTGCTGTCCCCTTGCTTTCCTGCGGGGTTCCTTGGCGAGATGTGGTAAAGCTAGTTACAGTCAAAACGCTACCATTAGTCTTACTTCATTTTCATAGACATCCGGGATCAAGCCCAGCGGGGAGTTGACCATTCGGACTGTATTGGTCCCGAAGAGTTTATACTCATACTGGATGAGCTGTTGCCAGAACCCATGGTTAGGTCTGATGATGGGGCGGCAGGACTTGACCCAGGCATGCGCGTTGGCCAGAGACATGGCGTGGTACTTCATCAGATAGGCCAGGCACAGGGCAGCTGAGCGGCTGACTCCGGCAGCGCAGTGGAGCAGCGTCCGGCCCTGCTGCAGGTCCACGCTGTGGATCCTGTCTGCCACGAGGTCAAAGAAATCGGAAAGGCGAGACATGGGGGTGTCCGTGATAGGGATGTGCATGTAGCGAATGTTGGGGTAGAAGGTGCTCACCACCTCCACCGACACGTTGATGACGGTCGTGATTTGGCTGGCAAAGAGCAGGAGCTTGTTATTGGCAGCTGTGCCATTGCTGAGGTACAGGCTGCTGGTGATCCGGGACAGGCCATAAATGGCTGGATGCCTGAACAAGATGGGGATAGCTCCGAAAATTGTATTCATTAAGGCAACCTTTATAAACCAGCTGCAGGGGAGGGCTGCATTGTCACACGCTCGGCCTAGAAAACAGAGAGGGCATGTGGGAGACCGAAGGCAGGCGACTGCTGCCACCAAACTAATAAGGGTGACGTTTTTACATGCTTTAAATGTGAAGTAGATCCAGACTCATCCTGTTATGGGGAAGCCACCTTAGGCCTCACCAGGGCTGGTGACAGACTTTGCTGGGCCCGGGGCAATGTGAGGGAGGCTAGGGACTAACCTTCTCTCAGAACTGCCCAGACTACACCACATGGGACTCTGACTGCTGCCGCTGTAGCGCCCTGGGTTCTTTGAAGTCACTGGGCCCTGGGGCAACTGTCCCCTTTGCTCCCCTGGGCCTCATGCCAGTCCAGGGCACGATCTTTTTATAAATGCAGCCTGCTTCCATCTGATTTCACCAGTGATGGAGGGTTTCCCCAGTCTAATGGCGTTCTCGCTGAGGACTGACAAGCCCCCAAACAAACACAAGTTCACTGTGGACTACAACCCCCTGCAGCAAGCCTTAGGCCACCTTGCAAGGAGGCCCTAGGTGTCTGCTGGGGAAGGGCAGCCCAGGAGAGCAGGCCCCTAGCAGAGAAGACTGTTCTCTAGGAACCCCGGTCTCAGCCGGTGTGCTCTCAGACAGACAAGTTCTTAATTGGACTTAATTAAGAAGCAATTAAGCGTGGCCCAGCATTAGCACCATCCCCCTCCTGCAACCTGCCCAATGTAGAGGAGCCACTCGATGACACTGACCTAGGGCCAAAAGGAAGGACCCAGCCCCTGTATGCACACGGCTCCCCGGACTGGCAGCAGCATAAAGGGCGGGGGGGGTGGGGGCCAGCCTCGCTTTTCCCAGCTGTGTGCCGTCGATAGTGGCCAGCTGGCCTGGGAAGGGGCAGATGGGCTCGGCAGGGCGGGATGAGTGCAGCTGCAATGCCAGTGGGCACGGCTGAGGCCAGGTCTTAAAATGCCTCCACAGCGTCACTGATTTAAATGTGTGCGAAGGGCGGGGGGTTCAACATCACGAGGCAAAGCGGAGAAAGCGCGTGTCCCGAAATGCAGCAAGGCCCCTCGTCTGTAACGTCTCGCAGGCAGCCCTTCGGCCGCAGCCCGGCGGTGCCCCTGCCCCACGCTCACCCGCCCCCTGCCCCCCAGCTGCGCCCCCCTGCCCCACGCTCACCCACCCCCTGCCCCCCAGCTGCGCCCCCCCTGCCCCACGCTCACCCGCCCCCTGCCCCCCAGCTGCACCCCCCCTGCCCCACGCTCACCCGCCCCCTGCCCCCCAGCTGCGCCGCCCCCACGCTCACCCGCCCCCTGCCCCCCAGCTGCGCCCCCCCTGCCCCACGCTCACCCGCCCCCTGCCCCCCAGCTGCGCCCCCCTGCCCCACGCTCACCCGCCCCCTGCCCCCCAGCTGCGCCGCCCCCACGCTCACCCGCCCCCTGCCCCCCAGCTGCGCCCCCCCGCCCCATGCTCACCCGCCCCCCGTCCCCCCAGCTGCGCCCCCCCCTGCCCCGCGCTCACCCGCCCCCTGCCCCTCCAGCTGCGCCCCCCCTGCCCCACACTCACCCGCCCCCTGCCCCGCCAGCTGCGCCCCCCCTGCCCCACGCTCACCTGCCCCCTGCCCCTCCAGCTACACTCCCCCTGCCCCACGCTCACCCGCCCCGTCCCCCAGCTGCGCCCCCCCTGCCCCACGCTCACTCGCCCCCTGCCCCCCAGCTGCGCCCCCCTGCCCCACGCTCACCCGCCCCCTGCCCCGTGCTCACCCGCCCCCTGCCTCCCCAGCTGCGCCGCCCCCACGCTCACCCGCCCCCTGCCCCCCAGCTGCGCCCCCCCGCCCCATGCTCACCCACCCCCCATCCCCCCAGCTGCACCCCCCCTGCCCCGCGCTCACCCGCCCCCTGCCCCTCCAGCTACACTCCCCCAGCATCACGCTCACCCGCCGCCTGCCCCTCCAGCTGCGCCCCCCCTGCCCCACGCTCACCCGCCCCCTGCCCCTCCAGCTGCGCCCCCCCTGCCCCACGCTCACCTGCCCCGTCCCCCAGCTGCGCCCCCCCTGCCCCACGCTCACTCGCCCCCTGCCCCCCAGCTGCGCCCCCCTGCCCCACGCTCACCCGCCCCCTGCCCCGTGCTCACCCGCCCCCCCTGCCTCCCCAGCTGCGCCCCCCGCCCCCACGCTCACCCGCCCCCTGCCCCCCCAGCTGCGCCCCCCCCCCCATGCTCCCCCCACCCACCCCCCATCCCCCCAGCTGCACCCCCCCTGCCCCGCAGCTCACCCCGCCCCCTCCGCCCCTCCCCAGCTACACTCCCCCAGCATCACGCTCACCCGCCGCCCTGCCCCTCCAGCTGCGCCCCCCCTGCCCCACGCTCACCCGCCCCCTGCCCCTCCAGCTGCGCCCCCCCTGCCCCACGCTCACCTGCCCCCTGCCCCCGCCAGCTGCGCGCCCCCTGCCCCGCGCTCACCCGCCCCCTGCCCCTCCAGCTGCGCCCCCCCTGCCCCACGCTCACCCGCCCCCCTGCCTCCCCAGCTGCGCCCCCCCGCCCCACGCTCACCCGCCCCTCCCCCCAGCTGCGCCCCCCCCGCCCCACGCTCACCCGCCCCCTGCCCTCCCAGCTGCGCTCCCCCCGCCCCACACTCACCCGCCCCCTGCCCCCCCAGCTGCGCTCCCCCCCCCCTACCCCCCCCCCCAGCTGCGCCCCCCCGCCCCACACTCACCCGCCCCCTGCCCCCCAGCTGCGCTCCCCCTACCCCCCAGCTGCGCTCCCCCCCGCCCCACACTCACCCGCCCCCTGCCCCCCCAGCTGCGCTCCCCCTACCCCCCAGCTAAGCTCCCCCCGCCCCACACTCACCCGCCCCCTGCCCCCCAGCTGCGCTCCCCCCCGCCCCACACTCACCCGCCCCCCTGCCCCCCCAGCTGCGCTCCCCCCGCCCCACACTCACCCGCCCCCCTGCCCCCCCAGCTGCGCTCCCCCCGCCCCACACTCACCCGCCCCCTGCCCCCCCAGCTGCGCTCCCCCCGCCCCACACTCACCCGCCCCCTGCCCCCCCAGCTGCGCCCCCCGCCCCACACTCACCCGCCCCCCTGCCCCCCCAGCTGCGCCCCCCGCCCCGCACTCACCCGCCCCCTGCCCCCCCAGCTGCGCCCCCCCTGCCCCGCGCTCACCCGCCCCCTGCCCCCCCAGCTGCGCCCCCCCCCACACTCACCCCGCCCCCCAGCACCGCCTCCTGCTGCTGACCCCGCCGCCGCCCCCCGGTCTCCAGGGCAACCGGCTACGGGTCCCGCGCAGGGACAATGAGCGCGGCCCGCAGCGCTGGGCGAAGGCGAGACCCCGCCCCCCCAGCCTGTGTGACGCGCCCGCCCCGCGCGCAGCCTCGCGCCCGCTTTCCCGCCCGTATGGAGCCGCCGCGCGCAGCCTCGCGCCCCCGCGTCACCTTCTTCCAGCCGCGCGTCAGCCACGTGCTCGTGCTCTTCAGGTGCGGGGCGGGGCGGGGCGAGGGGCTAGCCCCGCCCCCGTTGCACCCCGCCCCCCACTTCTACCCCAGACCTGCCCCCCATCTCCACCCCCACCCCCTCCTAGCCCCGCCCCTCAACGTCTGTCCTGCCCCCCACTTCTACCCCAGACCTGCCCCCCACCCCCACCCCCACCTAGCCCCGCCCCCGTTGCACCCCGCCCCCCCACTTCTACCCCAGACCTGCCCCCCATCCCCACCCCCACCCCCTCCTAACCCCGCCCCCCAACGTCTGTCCTGCCCCCCACTTCTACCCCAGACCTGCCCCCCATCCCCACCCCCACCTAGCCCCGCCCCCGTTGCACCCCGCCCCCCACTTCTACCCCAGACCTGCCCCCCATCTCCACCCCCACCCCCTCCTAGCCCCGCCCCTCAACGTCTGTCCTGCCCCCCACTTCTACCCCAGACCTGCCCCCCACCCCCACCCCCACCCCCACCTAGCCCCGCCCCCGTTGCACCCCGCCCCCCCACTTCTACCCCAGACCTGCCCCCCATCCCCACCCCCACCCCCTCCTAACCCCGCCCCTCAACGTCTGTCCTGCCCCCCACTTCTACCCCAGACCTGCCCCCCATCCCCACCCCCACCCCCTCCTAACCCCGCCCCAACGTCTGTCCTGCCCCCCACTTCTACCCCAGACCTGCCCCCCATCCCCACCCCCTCCTAACCCCGCCCCAACGTCTGTCCTGCCCCCCACTTCTACCCCAGACCTGCCCCCCATCCCCACACCCACCCCCTCCTAACCCCGCCCCAACGTCTGTCCTGCCCCCCACTTCTACCCCAGACCTGCCCCCCATCCCCACCCTCATCCCCTCCTAACCCCGCCCCAACGTCTGTCCTGCCCCCCATTTCTACCCCAGACCTGCCCCCCATCCCCACCCCCTCCTTACCCCGCCCCTCAACGTCTGTCCTGCCCCCCACTTCTACCCCAGACCTGCCCCCCATCCCCACCCCCTCTTAACCCCCCCAATGTCTGTCCTGCCCCCCACTTCTACCCCAGACCTGCCCCCCCATCCCCACCCCCTCTTAACCCCCCCAATGTCTGTCCTGCCCCCCACTTCTACCCTGGCGCTGCCCCCTCACTCCCACCCCCTCCTAACCCTGCCCCCAACGTCTGTCCTGCCCCTCACTTCTACCCCAGACCTGCCCCCTCATCCCCACCCCGTCCTAACCCCGCCCCCAACGTCTGTCCTGCCCCCCAGTTCTACCCCAGACCTGCCCCCCATCCCCACCCCCTCCTAAGCCCGCCCCCAATGTCTGTCCTGCCCCCCACTTCTACCCCAGACCTGCCCCCCCTCCCATTCCCACCCCCTCTTAACCCCCCCCAATATCTGTCCTGCCCCCCACTTCTACCCTGGCGCTGCCCCCTCACTCCCACCCCCACCCCTGGCCCCCATTTGTACCCCGCCCCTCTCCTAACCCTGCCCCCCACTTCTACCCTGGATCCCCCAACTTCCATGCCACCCCACACTCCTAACCCCACCCCCATTTCTACCCTGGCACTGCGCTCCCACTCCCCACTCCTACCCTGGGCCCCACCCCCCAACTTCTATCCTGCCCCCAACTCCGTACCCCAGACCTGCCCCCCACATCCACTCCCCACAGAAACCCCCACCTCCCACAGCACAGGGAATCACCTGCCCCACACTTCTACCGCATAGGACAGGGACCCTCCACTTCTACCCCAGGCAGAAGGGTCCCCCACTGCACAGAGACCCTGCCCCCCACTTCTCCCCCTGGGCTCGGTGGAGGGAGGTTTGGTGGGAGAAAACAAAGGGGATAAACTAATCTCAGTTACACTCCATACTCTCCACAGAAGAAAGGGGTCGGGGCTGCCGTCGCCCCGCCTGCCGTCTGACCATGGGCGCAGGGCCCTCCCTGCCCGCTGGCCTTTTCCCTCGGGCACGCAGACCCTCTTCTCCCAGCTCCACTGGTCCCTGGCAGGGACTCTTGGGGATCCCGCATTGCCCCCCACCTCCCCCCGACCACAGGGAGCCCCTTCTGTTTCACACCTCCCCTTCCTCCTGCTGATGGTCCATCCCTGTTCTCACTCTCAACACCCCGGGGCGCCCCCTGAGGAGGATGCTGTGTGTATTCTTTGGGGTACAGGGGGCAATTGAACTCAGTGTAGCGGGGTGAGCTCTGGCGTGTTCCCTACGGGGACCAGGGAGAGGAGAAAGGAACTGTGCGCTCTTGGAGGGAGGAGCAGGGTCTGGGTGGCTGGCGTAGAGATTCCCTCTTGGAGGGGAGGGAGAGCCGGAGAGAAATTCTGTACGCTGGGTGGAAGAGTCAGTGTGACCCTCAGCCGGGAGGAGGCTCAGATTTCAGGGATAAATATCTGAAACCTAAACTGTAGGGTTTATACAATTAATCGCATTGTTACTAATAGAATACTGTTTTTTTAGTATTGGCTGGTTTTGAGTTGATGGTACTCGCTTTATGTTTATGTTTGATTACAAATATTTGCACTGGAAAAAACAAACCACATTTTCCAGTTCACCTGATACGAGTACTGTAGTGCACTCTCTTTCAGGTGACTGTTGGTCTTACAAATGTAGAATTACATACAAAAAACCTGCATCAAAATGTAAAACTGTAGACCCTGAAGAACAGCCAGACTGGGTCAGACCAAAGGTCCGTCTAGCCCAGTGTCCTGTCTGCCCACAGTGGCCAGCACCAGGTGCCCCAGAGGGAGGGAACAGAACAGGGACTCATCCAGTGATCCATCCCCTGTCACACATTCCCAGCCTCTGACAACCAGAAGTAGGGACACCATCCCTGCCCATCCTGGCTACTAGCCGTTGATGGACCCAGCCGCCAAGAACTTATCCAGCTCTTTTTAGAAGCTTGTTAAAGTCCTGGGGCAAGGAGTTCCACAGATTGACTATGTTGCGTGGAGAAGTACTTCCTTTGGATTGAACCCTGCTGCCGAGTAATCCCATGTGGTGAGCGGTAGGGATGTGATGATGTAAGCTGAGGCTAGGAGAGCCAGATAAGCAGTGGCACTGTTTCTCCTAAATGGGTCGCTGATAACAAAGCCTCTTTCCTCTCAGTCTGTTCAACAGCAATGAAATGGCCGTGAAAAAGTTTTTGCCAAAGAGCCACTTATCCACGGTCATCATCCGTGACAACACCAGCGTGCAGCGGGTCCAGGAGACGGAGGTAATGCTCGTACCAGGGGCAAGTGGTGGGGGGGGGGGCACCAGCCTGGGAGGGGAACATAAAGCCCTCCCGTGACTTGTTCCTGCCCCCCAGTCTGGGGCCTCCCGCACTCTCCCCTCCCCTCCCCATGGCGCGTTCCTGGGTGGGGTGTGCTCTGTCCTCTCCCAGGCGGCCTCCAGCCATGCCGCCCTGCCTGGGACACTGCCCAATGCAGCACAGCAGCTGCTGGAGAGCAAAGCCACTGCTGCACTGGGCATCTCCGGAACCAGGAGAGGAAAGGCTCTGGCCCCGCCTCTTCCCTCCCTCCCCTTGCCCCGCCCCTAGTGCTTTAGGGAGGGGCATGTAACCCTGTATGCCCCTCCCACACTGCGCCCCTCTTCACACCCCTCCTCTGGTGCAATGACTTGAGCAAGCCAGGGGCCTGCCGCAGCCACATGGCCCCTTTCCCTGAGCCGGAGGTGAAGGGCTCTGTAGCTCTGCTCCACAGCCCTGGGCCGCTCCTGACTCCTGTTAGAAATGAGCCAGCAAGGCTGCTGGCCCCCGTGGGGAGGAAGGAGGCCTGGTCCTGGCCCTTGAATTCACTCGTCTTGCTGGGGAGCTTGGGAGCGCCAGGGAGCCAACACCCAATTCCTAGTGGAAAGGGAGGGCTTGTTTGCGGCACCCGCGAGCCCTGCCAGCTGTGTCCGGGGAAAGGAGACTGGCTTCCCCACGGCGCCGCTGCTGCCTTCTCCACTTCCCACCGTGCGCGAGGCAGGGTCCGACGGGCAGCGCCTCACAGCCCCGGGAATCTGGTCTTTTGGGTGCTTTTACCCTGCCCTGTCCAGAGTTCGGGGGGGACCAGTGTCTCTGCAGCGGGGGGTCCTGCAGGGAGCTCATAAGGTTATTTCCGTGGGTTCTGGTGCTGCCACCGTTACTTCTGTACTGCCGCCGGAGCTGGGCAGCCCACGTGTGGTGAATGCTGGGAGGGCCCAGCTCCTCCTGCCAGCAGCGCTGCAGAAGAGAGGGTAGCAGCACCACAGCTGCCCCCCCAAAGAGAATCTTGTGGACCCCCCAACTCCTTTCCGGGTCAGGCTGCCTCCACTCCCCGCACCACGCACATTCCCGGTGACACAGCAGGGGTCCTGAGCGGTGGTTTCAACCCCCGGCCTGTGAAACTGACCCCAGCGGGCTGTGGCTTTGGCCAGGCCCTACCCAGCCGTGCTGAGCGCGCTGGCCCCGATCCCGCAGTGCACCAGAGCACGCGCTGGGAAGTGCCCAGGCAGCGTCATTGTCCTCCTGCGACCCAGGGCTCTGTCGGGTCCGGGCACACCCGGCCGGGGCTCTACCCTCGGGGGAAGAGTCCTCCGCTCAGCACTGGCCATGGGGGAACAGCGCAGCCCCCTCTGGGTCCCGGTGACAGCCGAGCAAGGGGAAGGCTGTTAAACCAGGAGACAGGCCCTGTGCAACCGGGCGGCATTTCTGTGTGTCGGCCACGCAGCGGCTGCACACGGCCAGTCTGCCCCACAATGCCAGGGGTGCCCTCGGCTCAGCGGGCAGGATGCGGGCCATCTGGGTGCGCCCCAAGAAGGCCTGGAAGCAGGCAGAGGTGCCTGGCCCACCCTCTCAGGCCAAGGTTGAGAGCAGGGTTAATGCACTGACAGGCCTGCTCACTCAGCATCAGGGGGTGTGACAGTGTGTCAAGGAGCCCCCCGACCCTGCACCCCTGTCCGCAGCAAGATGGGACTCCGCCAGCCAGGAGAAGAGGGAGGGTTTATTGCTGCTCCGAGGTACAGCACGGCCTGGGTTCGATGTGGGCATCTGAGTAAGGGCAGGCAGCCCCAGACCCCGTGGGGCAGGTGTACGCAGGCCCCTGAAGCCCCAGCACTCTGCTCAGTCTGTTCTCTTCATGTTTGCCCAGCCAAGCCTGTCCCTTCTCCAAACCGCAGCCACACCCCTTCCCCTGGCCAGGTGAGAAGCCGCTGGCCATGGCCTACGTGCTTGTGCTCGGGGCGACCCCCGCTGGGCAGTGCTTGCAGACACTGGCCAGGAGCGGTCACCCACAGCCCACACAGCAGCCAGTGACTGCCCCACCAGCGTGGGCCCAGGGCCACAAGAGTGTACAGCCCCCCCACTACATCACAGGGGGTCCCGGGGGCGGGTCCCGGGGGGCACCTCTTTCCCCGTAGAGCTGCTGAAACCCACTGGCTTTCTCCTCTGACAGGTGAGGCACTTGGACGAGACGCGGAGGAAGACCAGCCACTTCTACGAGCACCTGAAGAAGAAGTTCGCAGGCGACCAGCAGAGGAAGATGTCCCGGTGGAAGAAGGAGTACGACAAATTTGGGAAAATCCTGGATGTGATCGGGCAGAAAACCAGGAACCTGGCAGCCACTTCGGCCAGCCTGACTATGAGGCGGTCCCAGGAAGGCGGCCAGGGAGCAGTCCCCAAGAAGGCAGCAGCCACGCTGAGGGAGCAGTGACCGAGCGCGGAGTCCACCCAGCGCCCCGCTGCGCAGGTTCCTGAGGCTCTGCAGGGTTTCTGTCCAAGGTCTCTGGCGCTCTGTCTGCCCTTTCCACCCAGAGGAGTCAGAGGGAGCCCAAGGGTGGCAGTGGGCTCAGCAATAAACGAATAGGAGTGCACGGGGGAGCTCGCCCTCTCTGCAGCGCCTCCGACGGTCTGGCGCGGATGAAGCAGTGTAAGTCTCTGGGGGCGGGCGGGAGGACGTTGGTTCTGTGGGTGGGGCGTTCTCCCTGTGCCCTCGCCCGCAGTCCAATTGCAAGGGGGCACGCAGATTTCTGGGGAGCACCGGGAGGGGAAGAGGTCCCTCGTGGGGGAGGAAGGAGAAGGGCTGGGTGCAGGAGGAGGAGATGAGAAAATGCCAGCGGTACTGCAGTGGTTTCTGGGGCTTAGAGACTCCGAAAGGAGCCGTTGTGACCCCCAGCCTGCCCTCCTGTGCCACATGGGCCAGAGAACTCCCCCAGCAGGGCTTTCAGAACAACCCCCATCTCTTGGTTTTCAGACTGGCAGTGATGGGGACCTCCCCTCCCCCGGGTAAGCTCTTCAAAGGGTGGATTCCTGTCTCTGTTAAAGTGGGCGTGGTCTTTGTGGCCTGCACGTGCCAGGCTCAGCTCCCGGCCGTGGGACAAAGAGACCCTGCCCTGCGGCCCCGCGGAGCCCCTTGCTAAATGCACGCTCCCCAATGGGACAGGCCGCGAGCAAGCCATGAGGCAGAGCGGCGCCAGTCTCCCGCGGTGCCAAAGTCAGGGGGCAGGTAACTTCTCTGCTCCTGCTCAGGACTCTGCCAGGGTCCCCTCGGCCCCGGAATGGCATCGGGAGCTTGTCTCCAGCTGCTTCTTCACCGTGGTCTCCAGATCTTTGCCCGGAAGGAGACCCCAGCCTGTGAGTGCGGCCCTGGGCATGGTTTCCAGATGGATTAAGTGTCGCCAGAGCCCACTGAGCATGGCTCCTGCAGGCTTGCCCCCAGCCGACTCCGTGATCCGTTTGCTCTGTCAGTGCCCTGCCCTTGCGCTGTTCCCACGCCCCCGGGCAGTGTTACTCCATCCGGCCCCTTTCCTGCTTTCCACCAGGTCACCGGTCAACATGGTGCAGGGCCCAGCCCAGCCCCTGTGGGGCCCAGCAGCCCCCTGGCGGCCGTGCGGGGCTGTAGGCGGGCGGGAGCCAGGATGTTAGGGAGACCGGGGTGAGGCAAGATCTTTCACTGGACCTTGTTCTGCTGGGCCACGCTCGGGTGGCCAGGCCTGCGATTGAGGAGGGGCGGCCGTGCCAGCCAGAGGCCGTGTTCTCGGGCAGGGAGGCCCAGGCTGGCGAGAGGGGAGTTTCTCTGACTGTGGTGGCAAGGGGGGGCACTCTGCCCACCTCCGGAACGCCCCCTGCTCGGGTCGGAGTGGTCAGACTCGGGGGACATGGGGAGGGCGGCTGGTGAGAGGCTCCCCCAGACCACGCTTGATCCTCTCCTGGGCACCGTGTTGCGGGGGGAGGGGAAGAGAGGGGCGCATGGACCGGGCACCGCACACAGCTGTGGGGACCTTGGGGTCACCCCCTAGGACGGGTGTGCGGTAGCGTTGCCTGCTGTGCTGTCCCTTGAGCACCCTTGAGCCCCGCGCTCGAGTGGCAGCGATTCCCGGGAGCACAGATAGATTCCTGGCGGTTCGGTCCATCAATGGCTGTTAGCCGGCATGGGCAGGAATGGGCCCTGGCCTGTGTGTGTCTGGGGGTGGGCGGCGGGAGGAGGGATGGCGTGAGGATTCCCTTTGTGTCCCCTCCCTCTGGGGCCCCTGGCGCTGGCCGCTGTGGGCAGACAGGACCCTGGGCTGGGTGGACTGTTGCTCTGACCCCGTCTGGCCGCTCTGCTGTTCTCATGTTCACAAAGGGAGCAGGGCGGCGCTGAGATGCTATAAGGCTTTATTGGCACAGCTGCAGCCCCACAAGCGAGTGAGCAAGCCCCACAGACGCGCGCTCTGGCCCTGGTCTGGGGGTGCAGCAGGGAGGAGGGTGGCACATGCAGGGCGTCTGGCCGGGCCTGGGAGCAGCCCGTGGGCCTGGCGCCCGTCGGGAGCCATGACGCCAGCGAAGCGAGGCGAGGAAGAATGGCCGGGGGTTACTGCAGCGATGTTCTTCTCTCTCTCTTCGCCCTTCCTGTGCCCGGCCCGGGGCCTGGCTAACACCGGGAGCCCCGAGACTCACAGCCCTGGCATCCGGCGGGGCAGTGACAGCCGCGCCCTCGGGTCCCTCATTGGCTCAGGCGGCAGAGGCCAGCAGGGCCTTTGCACCCAGCCCCAGAGCCGGCAGGGAGGTGCCGGGCCCAAAGGTGCCAGGGCTGGGAGATTCCAGGCCCAGAGGTGCTAGGCTGGGAGGGGCCGGGCGGTGGGCAGGGAGCGAGGTGGGTGGGCAGGCGGAGGCGCTGGGAGGGGCCGGGCGGTGGGCAGGGTGCGAGGTGGGTGGGCAGGCGGAGGCGCTGGGAGGGGCTGGGCAGTGGGCAGGGTGCGAGGTGGGTGGGCAGGGAGCGAGGTGGGTGGGCAGGTGGAGGCGCTGGGAGGGCCTGGGCGGTGGGCAGGGTGCGAGGTGGGTGGGCAGGCGGAGGCGCTGGGAGGGGCTGGGCGGTGGGCAGGGAGCGAGGTGGGTGGGCAGGGAGCGAGGTGGGTGGGCAGGCGGAGGCGCTGGGAGGGGCTGGGCGGTGGGCAGGGAGCGAGGTGGGTGGGCAGGCGGAGGCGCTGGGAGGGGCTGGGCGGTGGGCAGGGTGGAGGGGTGGCAGTGCAGGTGGGTGGGCAGGCGGAGGCGCTGGGAGGGGCTGGGCGGTGGGCAGGGTGCGAGGTGGGTGGCAGGTGGAGGCGCTGGGAGGGGCGGGCGGTGGGCAGGGAGCGAGGTGGGTGGGCAGGCTGAGGCGCTGGGAGGGGCTGGGCGGTGGGCAGGGTGCGAGGTGGGTGGGCAGGGTGCAAGGTGGGTGGGCAGGCTGAGGCGCTGGGAGGGGCTGGGCGGTGGGCAGGGTGCGAGGTGGGTGGGCAGGGTGCAAGGTGGGTGGGCAGGCTGAGGCGCTGGGAGGCTGGGCGTGGGAGGGGCGGGGGTGGGCAGGGTGCGAGGTGGGTGGGCAGGCGTGAGGCGCTGGGAGGGGCTGGGCGGTGGGCAGGGTGCGAGGTGGGTGGGCAGGCGGAGGCGCTGGGAGGGGCCGGGCGGTGGGCAGGGTGCGAGGTGGGTGGGCAGGCGGAGGCGCTGGGAGGGGCCGGGCGGTGGGCAGGGAGCGAGGTGGGTGGGCAGGCGGAGGCGCTGGGAGGCGGCGCTCCCGGAGCCGAGTTAGACGCGGCATCTCACAATCTTGTCCTGGTCGGTGATGATCCACAGCAGGCCCAGGTCATAGGACACGTGTTTGCATTTGCAGATGTAACTGGTCACCTGGGCCCAGCCGGTCCCCACGGGGTTGCTCTGGGTGACTCCGTCCCTGGAAGGAAGGTGACAGGCCTGGTGTGGTAGGGCTGCCAGGAGAAGGAGCCTGCCTCCTCCCAGCCTGCGGAGAGAGAGCAGCTTCTCGGCGCAGTGCAGAGGGGAGCCTCAGTGGGTCCCTCCGTGCTGGTCCCCCAGCCCTGCGATGCAGCACGCGCCCTCCTGCAGGCGTGGCCGGAGCCTGTTCCGATGGCGGGGCCAGAGCCAAGCATTGCAAGCTTCTTGTCCCCGCGGGGTGGGCTGAGGGCAGAAGCTGGGGAATGTCACCCCTCTCCTCCCCCAGGGAAACAGCCCTGCTTCCAAACCGCACTGGTCCTCTCCAGCACGGGGGCAGCACAGAGACGGCCACAGGGCTCCCACGGCGCTGCAGCGAGGGGAAGGGTCGGAGTGTTCCCTGTGCATGGCCCCCCAGTGCCCCTGCAGGCCCGGACAGAGGCTGCTCCTGCGCTGGGTGGGGGTGGGACACACACAGTTGGGGCGCTGCGGGGGGAGTGAGCAGGACCAGCTGGGCCACCTACAATCCCCCAAACTCAGGGGTCTGCGTGGTCCTGTGCGGCCGCCCCACGCCCTTTTCTGGCATTCTCCCAGCTGTGTGCCCTGCAGGCCTCCATGAGGCCACAGCGGGCACCTGGTTGTGGGGCCCCGGGGGGCTGGAGAGCCCTGGGCATGAGGCACCGGGGCAGCTTGCTCCACAGCATCTGGCTAAGCTCTGAGCGATGGGCGGGAATGGCCCGTCCCTCGCAGGAGAAACCCCCCGGCCCCTCCTGTGACAACACATCGGGGTTCCCCTCAACCCTGCAGCCCCGTAGCAGGAAGAACAGGCTCCGCCAGCCAGTAGAATAGAGGGGGTTTATTGCTTCTCCAGGGTACAGCACAGCAGAGATGTGATGTGGCTACAGGAGTCAAGGCCAAGATGCCTGAGACCCCTGAGGTTAGGGGGTCCATCGCCCCCCCGCCAGACTCTCAGCCCTCAGCTTAGGTTGTTCCCTTCATGTTTTCCAGCCAGAAACTGACCCTTTCCCAAAACTCACTTCCTTTGTTCCATCCCTTCTCTTAACTGGTAGGACCGGTTCGATCACTGTCACGGGGGGGGGCCCTCGAGGCGCCCCCCACTGGGCAGTGCCTACAGGCAGCCGCCAGCAGGGGTCATCCACAGCCCAAGCGTAGCGACCAGCAAGGTACTGACACTACATCACACCCCCCTTCCCTGTACCTGCGGAATATTTGTCCCGCGCTGTTGACGCCGTAGACGGAGCCTTCGGTCCCCACCTCGATCATGGACAGCTTGCCGGGGACGTTCTGCCAGCTGGACCCCGCGCACGGGTCCGGGGTGACGTTGGTCCGGAAGTAGATGTCGTCGGCCGAGTTGACCCCCCAGCAGCCCCACAGCCCACAGCTGTAGTACTTGAGCTTCCCGGCGATGTTGACCCAGGGCAGGGTGGCGTCGCTGTTCACGGAGACCGTGGCAGGGCGGGGCAGGCAGAAGATGTCGTCGTTCATGTTGGCGCCGGAGATGAACATGTCTCCGCCCGCGTCGATCTGCTTTAGCAGCCCTGTCCAGCGGGGGAGAAGCAGCGCTCAGGGCGGAGCCGGGCACAGCGTGGGGAGAAGAAGGGCTTGGCGCCGGGGAGGAAGAGCAGTCGCCCCGAGGAGCGTGCTCCGGGGCATGGAGCCGGGCTGAAGAATGCGGCTCCCTGGGCTCCGCACCAGTCGCCAGCCTGCTCAATGGCCCTTGGAAAGTCGCACAGGGCAGCAGGGACCTGACTGTAAGGGGTACGGAGCGCAGTGCCCGGCCGTGGGCTCCGGGACCTGTCGGAAGGGCTCGGGGCTGTCCCCTCTCATGAGATGGCGGGGACGTGCTCCCGCTGCCACGCCCGTGGGACAGCCTGTGGGAAGGGGGATCAGCCGTGCGGATAAAAGGCACCTTTCCACTGGTAGCTCTCACATGCAGACAGTCATTGGAGGCAGCCGTTGTGTTAGAAAACCCTATTCCTTCACCTGTGAGCTGGTGTGTGCCGGGAGCTGGTGTGTGCTGTGTCGGGAGCCAGTGAGTGCCGGGAGCTGGTGTGTGCTGTGTCGGGGACCTGTGTGTGCCGGGAGCCAGTGAGTGCCGTGCTGGGAGCCGGTGTGTGCTGTGAACTGGTGTGTGCCGGGAGCCGGTGTGTCCTGTGCCGGGAGCCGGTGTGTGCTGCCAGCTCCCCGTGAGTCCTGGCTGTCTGTGTGTAACTGTGAAGTTAACCACCGAGCCCGGGCTCACCCAGTTACACCTACACTTGCACATCCCTAGTTTGGAGCCGGGCTCAGGGTGGGAACAGAGACCCGTTTGGCGGTCCCCGCCACTCGCCAGCGGATGCGTTACCTGTCACCTGTTGCCAGCTTCCTCCCACCAGCTTGTAGATGTTGTTGCTCTTGTCCACGCCCCAGACTCCGGCCGGCCCCACCGTGACGTGCTTGAGGGCGCCGGGCAGCTGGGCCCAGCTGTTTCCGTGCAGGGTGTAAATGTTGCCAGCGTCGTTCACCCCAAACACCTGTCCGTTGCTGGCGTCGATCTGCCTGAGGGAGCCTGGGATCTCCATGCAGTCCAGGGCTGAAAAGCAAAGTGAGAGCGGTCACACCCGGGGGCTTGTCAGCAAGCGGGAGAGCAGGGGGCTGAGGGGATGGAGACTTTGCTCAGGTGTCCCTCACTGGCCGGAACCCAGAATGGGAGGGCTGGGCCCAGGGGCCTGGCACCATCTGCTTGGAGGCCAGTGGGACGCGCGGTGGGGCCCTGCGAAGCGCAGCCGGTGCAGTTGGCTCACTGTTGCTATCCATGGAGTAAGGCCACGGATTATGTCGACAGCTGATCAGAGCTGAGCCGCAGCATGAGCAAAGCTTTCCCGGCCCCTACCCAAACCGCCCTAAGGACTAACAGGGCTTCCAGCTCCAGGCCCGGGGCCCTTTCCCCAGAGCCAGTGACCCAGAAACGAAAGCTCCGGGTTCAAGGTGGGAAAGGCCCTCTAGCTTCTGTGGGCCTTGCTATTTAGCTCCTGCAGGCTGCCTCCCCTGCAGAGGGCAGGCCCCTGAGCCACCTAGAGATTGTCTAGGTCAGTTCTGGGCTCACAAGGGCAGGTCTCAGCTGCGGAGGTATTTGAGAGCACCCGGGAGCATTTTCCACACAGCACCGTCAGAGGCGAGCGGGCTCCTCCGTGCTGCTCCTCAGGGCAGCTCCCTGCGGGGCTCCGGGGACGGTCTCAAGCTGTACCCACAAGTCACTGCCTGAGGGTTAAATGTTCTCAGTGACTGTGGGCAGAGCAGTGTCACAAGGGAGCCCTCTGAGCCCCTGGGCTGAAGAGAAGCTCTCCCAAGGAATCCCTAGAGCAGCACTTTGAGAATAATTTCCACTCTCGGTTTGGTCAGTGCTGGAGACCCCCCACCCCCCACGCCTTGGTAGTCCTGCCAGGGTCCATTCCCCTCCCTGCTAATCCCCCTAGACTGGAGAGTCCATTGTGCCCCAGGCAAGTAGTCATCAAGTGCCCTGGCAGACACTGTCTGGTAGCGTGTTCCTGGGCTGTAGGAACGCCAGGCCCGGGAGGGAAGAGCCTGTCCTTTGCTCTCTCCCTCCCAGTGGAACCAGGGCCCTACTGCTGGTGTGCCCCGGTCCCAGAGATAGGATCCCTGAATAGCCAGCACTGCCTTGCCTGGGGCAGTCTGCGCACACAATGGCCAGTTTTCTTAGCTGGGGGTGGGAGCGGGCAGATTTCGTGGTCCGTGACACGTTTGCCGTGGCTGTGCATTAAGGCCCCCATACTGAGTTCTGTGGAGGAGACAGGGGAGGCGTCCCAGCTTGGGCACCGAGGCAGAGAGGCAGAATTTTGTCTAGAAACGGAGTGATTAACGGGCGGTTCCTGAAGTTCAAAGATGCGTTCCAAGTTTGGTGAACTGGAAAAAGGCAGTGCGGTTATTAGCCTCAAGAGATAGTGTGGCGTCGTGGGGGGCTGTCTGTGGCGGCACGTCCTGCACCCCCGTAGTGGCACGAACAGACTCCACCAGCCAGTAGAATAGAGGGAGTTTATTGCTTCTCCAGGATACAGCACAGCACAGATGTCATCTGGTTACAGGAACCGGGCCTAGGATGCCTCAGCCCCCCTTGAGATGGGGGAGACTGGGCCCCTAAATCCCAGCCCCTTCCTTCCTTGGCTGCTTCCTCCATGATACCAGACAGAAACTACACTTCTCTTCCAGCCCTGCCCCCCTTGCCAGGCCTGGCCTCGCCCTCCTTCCTTTGTCTCTGTCCCTGGGAGCCAACTGGTCGGACAGGTTGTGAGATGCTTGCATAATGACTCATCCCCTGCCCTGCTGGGCCCTGCTACGAACAGCCGCCAGCGGGGGTCACCCACAGCCCACCGCCCAGCATAGCAACCAGCAAGGTACCAGCACTACATCACACCTGTCCCCCCCCCCCGAGAGCGAACTGAGCGGGGTCACTCTGCCGGTGGCCCGGGGAAGTTCGGGCCCCCCCCCCACGGGACAGCGCGTCGGCGATGATGTTGGCGCTCCCCTTGACGTGGATCACTTCCATGTCGCAGTCCTGCAGGAGCAGGCTCCACCGCAGCAGCTTGGCGTTGGTCCCCTCCATCTGGTGCAGCCGGGTCGGGGGCAGTGGTCGGTTACACCGTGAAACGCCGGCCAGACAGGTACGGCTGCAGCTTTTGCAGGGCCCACCCCGTGGCCAGGCATCCCTCTCTACGGCCGCGTAGCTCTGCTCCCGGGGCAGCAGCTTCCTGCTCAGGTACACGATGGGGTGTCGCTCCCCCTTCTCGTCCACCTGCATCAGCACCGCCCCCAGCCCGGTGTCCGAGGCGTCGGTAAACACCATAAAGGGCTTGTCAAAGTCCGGGTTTACCAACACTGGGGCCTTGACCAGGGCCTCCTTCAGTGCACAGAGAGCCCTCTGGCACGGCTCCGTCCAGACCACCCTGTCTGGCCTCCCCTTCCTGCACAGCTCTGTGATCGGGGCAGCGATGGAGCTAACGGTAGTACCCTGCCATCCCAATGAAAGCCTGGACCTGCTTCTTGGTCTGGGGTACAGGCCAGTCTCTGATGGCCTCCACCTTGGCCGGCTCTGGCTTCAAGCAGCCGCTCCCCACCTTATGGCCCAGGTAGGACACCTCGGCCATCCCGACCTTGCACTTCCCAGCCTTTACGGTCAGCCCAGCCTCCCTCAGCCGATCCAGTACCTGGCTGACCTGGGCCACATGGTCCTCCCAGGACTGGCTGAAGATACAGATATCATCTATGTACACTAGGGCACAGTTCTCCATTCCCTGAGCTGGAAGGTGGCTGGTGCCCCTTTGAGGCAGGACCAGGAACTCATAGAGCCCCAGCGGGGTGATGAAAGCCGATTTTAGTCTGGCCTCCTGGTCTAGCGGCACCTGCCAGTAGCCCTTGGTGAGGTCCAGGCTGGTGAGGTAGCGAGCTCCGCCCAGCTTGTCCAGGAGCTCGGCGGGCCTTGGCATCGGGTAGGCGTCGGACACCGTGATGGCGTTGAGCTTCCGGTAGTCCACGCAGAACCGGATCGACCCATCCTTCTTGGGAACCAGCACCATGGGAGAGGCCCAGGGGCTGGAGGACAGCTGGATCACCCCCAGGGCCAACATGTCCTGGACCTCTCTCTCCAGGTCCTGGGCTGTTTTCCCCGTGACCCTGAACGGGGAGCAGCGCACCGGGGGGTGAGTGCCCATCTCCACCCGGTGGACAGCCAAGTTGGTGAGACCAGGCTTGTCGGAGAACAGCTGCTGGCGGGAGCGCAGCACCTCTCGGATCTCAGCCTGCTGGGCCGGGGTGAGCTGGTCCGAGAGGGAAATTGACTCCAGCGAAGAGTCCTCTCCGGTCCCAGGGAACAGGCCTACCAGGGGGTCCTCCTCCTGCTCCTCCCAGGGCTTACACACGGCCAGCACCAAGTTCTCCCTTTCCTAGCATGGCTTCATCATGTTCACGTGGTACACCCACTGGCTGCGTCCGGCCCGTTAGCTCCACCACATAGTTCACGTCACTCAGCTGCTTAACAACCTTGAAGGGACCATCCCATGCAGCTTGCAGCTTGTTCTTCCGCACGGGGATTAGGACCATCACCTGGTCCCCGGTAGCGTAGGCGCGGGCCCGTGCATTGCGGTCGTACCAGACCTTCTGCTTCCCCTGGGCCCTGCTCAGGTTCTCTCTGGCCAGGCCCATGAGCTCGGCAAGTCTTTCCTGGAACGTCAGGACGTATTCCACGACCGGCTCCCCCTCCGTGGAGACCTTCCCCTCCCACTCGTCTCTCAGTAAGTCCAGGGGACCCCTCACTCGCCTCCCATATAGCAGCTCGAATGGCGAGAACCCCGTGGACTCCTGGGGCACTTCCCTGTATGCAAACAGCAGGTGGGGTAGGTACTTGTCCCAGTCCTGCGGGTGTTTGTGCATAAAGGTCTTTAGCATCTGCTTCAGAGTCCCATTGAACCTCTCCACCAACCCGTTGGTCTGGGGGTGATACATCGAGGCCCAGGTGTGCTGGACCCCACACTTCTCCCACAAGCACCGGAGCAGGGCCGACATGAAGTTGGATCCCTGGTCTGTAAGAACCTCCTGGGGGAACCCCACCCTGCTGAAAATGGTCAGCAGTGCGTCTGCCACCGTGTCTGCCTCAATAGAGGGTAGGGCCACGGCCTCGGGGTGGCGGGTGGCAAAGTCCACCACCACCAGGATGTATTTCTTCCCCGTCCGGGTTGCTCTGGTGAAGGGCCCCACAATATCCATCGCCACCTTCTGGAAAGGCTCCTCTATGATGGGCAGGGGTCTCAGCGCAGCTTTCCTCCCACCTTGGGCCTTCCCCACCCGCTGGCAGGAGTCGCAGGACCGGCAGTACCGCTGCACGGCCGCAAATATCCCCGGCCAGTAGAAGTTTTGGAGCAGCCTCACCCGCGTGTGCCGGATCCCCTGGTGTCCCGAGAACGGGATGTCATGGGCCAGGTATAGCAGCTTACGGCGATACCTTTGGGGGACCACCAGCTGCCACTGGAGCCCCCACTCCCCTACCTTCCTGGGGGGAGCCATTCCCAGTACAGAAATCCCCTCTCCCACCAGAACTTCTCCTGGCAATCTCCCCCCAGGGGTTGAGCTGTGCCCAGGTCGGCCCGGTCCCTCAGGGCCTGCAAGGAGGAGCATACGGTCTGGGGCCACTATGTCGGGTCGGGCCAGTGTCATCTCCGCCCCCGTGTCCCAGAAACCCGTCACCTTCCTACCATCCACCTCCAGGGGTAGGAGGCACTCGCTCCGCAGGGGCCGCCCTGCCCCACCCGGTACACGGAGAACTCCGCCTCCCGAGGGTCAGATCTCCCATGGGAGGTGCACTGAGCATCCTTCCCCCCACTCTGAGCTCAGGTTTGCCTGCCAGCCCCTGCCTATGGGGCAGCCTGCCCTTCCTCCAGCCCCAGCCAGTTAACCCTGGAAAGTCCCAGGTCTTGGGACCTGTTCTTGTGCCTGGTGCAATGAGCTCTCTTGTGGCCTTGTTGCCCACAGCGATGGCAGGTTAGGTTCTGTGGGCCCTTTTGGGTCGGCTCTGCCCGGGCCCTGGCTGGTTTTCTGGGGCACCGATGACTGGTCCCGGTCCCTGGGGCTCGCCTCGGAGGTGCCTCTCTCCGTCGCTCAACCGCAAACCTGTCTCTGCGCTATTCCCTTTCTCTCCGGGACTCCCGTTCACACCCGGACCAGCTCTCTGTGAACTTGTCTGCCAGCCTCCCAGTTTCTTGGGGGCTCTCCGGACTTTGGTCCTTGAGCCACAGCCTCAGGCTGGGTGTGCACGCTTCATAGAACTGCTCCATCATGATCAGCTTGAGCAGGTCCTCTGCGGTCTGGGCTCCAACTCCAGACACCCACTTGCGGCAGTATTGCACCAGGAGGGAGGCCAGATCCACATAGGTCTCCCGTGGCCCCTCTGCACCCCCTGGAACTTTTTCCTGTACATCTTGGGGGTCAGTCCGAACTTGTGCAGCAGGGCCTCCTTGACTCGGTTGTAATCCCCTGGCTGTAGGCCCTCCAGCTGATTGAGCACCCCAGCAGCCTCCTGGTTCAGTGCGGGGATGAGCTCCTGTAGCCAGTCAGCTGGGGGGACCCATTGCAGTCCACAGGCCCTCTCAAAGGAGCTGAGGAACCCGTCTATGTCACCCACGTCCTTCAATTGGGCCACCACGAGCTTCTCCAAGCGTCTGGCCGTGCTGGGCCCTTGGGGCCCCTCCCCATTCAGCACAGCCGGGGCCCTACCTCTTCTCCACTCTGCCATGGCCAACTCATGCTGTTGCTGCCTCTCTCGGTCCTGGCAGTTCCTCTCTTGATCTTGGCGCTCCTTTTCTCGGTCCTCCACTTCCAATTCCTTCATCGGCAGCTGGCTCTCCAGCCGCCGCAGCTCTGCTGGGCTGGACACTCCCCTGGGCGGACTATGGTTTGCAGGGCTCCCCTGGGAGGCTGTCCCATCTCTCTGGTGGGCTCCAGTGCTCCGCCCACCCTCAGAGCCTGACACGCTCCCAGGGGGGGTCTGGCTGCTCCCCACTGGGACAGGAACCCAGCCCCGTGACTGGTCATTCTCCTCCAGCCAGGCAATCGGCTGGGCCTTGGTTGCGTTCCGCACAGGCAAGCCCCTCTCTCTGCACAGCTTCACCAGCTCTGCCTTCAGGAGTTGGGTGTAGGCCATCTCCCCGCTGGTCCCCTCGGTGCAGACTCACCAGTCTAGTGCTGCTGCGCCCCACGATTCCCAGGAACCGCTTCGCTGTGTCTCCAGCACGCCTGGCTCTAAGCCCCTTCCTTCTACTGCGCCTTGTCACTTGCTGCTGGGAGCTCCATCCGTGGGGTGCAGTGCATCCCATCCTTGACACCCAGTGTGGCGGCGCATCGGGGTTCCCTGCCTCCTGCCCCCCCGAAATGGCCCGGACAGACTCCCCCAGCCAGTAGAATAGAGGGAGTTTATTGCTTCTCCAGAATACAGCATAGCACAGATGTCATCTGGTTACGGGTGGCCTAGGATGCCTCAGCCCCCCTTGAGATGGGGGAGACTGGGCCCCTAAATCCCAGCCCCTTCCTTGGCTGCTTCCTCCACGATACCAGACGGAAACTAAACTTCTCTTTCCAGCCCTGCCCCCCAGCCAGGGGCTGGCCTCGCCCTCCTTCCTTTGTCTCTGTCCCTGGGAGCCAACTGGTCGGACAGGTTGTGAGACGCTTGCATAATGACTCATCCCCTGACCTCCTGGGCCCTGCTACGAACAGCCGCCAGCGGGGGTCACCCACAGCCCACCGCCCAGCATAGCAACCAGCAAGGTACCAGAGGTGTCCCAGCTTGGGCACTGAGGCAGAGAGGCAGAATTTTGTCTAGAAACAGAGTGATTAATGGGTGGTTCCTGAAGTTCAAAGATCCGTTCCAAGCTTGGTGAACAGGAAAAAGGAAGTGTGGTTATTAGCGCCAAGAGATGGTGTGCGGCGTGGGGGGCTGTCCACCCTGGTGGCTCTGGGCCCACTCTGGTGGGGCAGTCACGGGTTGCTGTGTGGTGCTGTGGGTGACCCCTGCTGGCCTGTGCCGCTCTGCAGAGACTGTGTGTGTGTGTCTGTGTGCACTGCCCAGTGGGGGCAGTCCCTGGGGGCAGGCACGTGGGCCATGGCTTAGCAACTTCCCACCTGGCCAGGGGAAGGCGTTCGAACAAGGGAGAGGGGTGGCTACCTGGGGGAAGGGAGTGACCCGTGGCAGAGAGAGGGGCGCAGTCTGGGCTGGGCAGACACAAAGAGAACAGACTAAGTCGAGTACCTGGGGGACGGGGCTTTTAGACAAAGGAAATGCAGAAGATCTCAGCTGTCTGGATGTCAGGAAAGCCTCGGATTCAGTGCCACCTGATACATGAGTAGTCAATTGGAGAAGGAGGGGAGTAACAGGAGAACTGAAAGGTGGATGGGGAACTGGGAGACAACAATGAACCATACTGAAAGGTGAACCGTCATGCTGACGCAGAGGTTGGTCAAATCTGGCCTGTGGGCTGCATCTGGCCCGTCTAACAGCCTGCTGTGGCCCTGTGGTGCTCCTGGAAGGGGCTGGCTGCTGCTGTTATGTTTCTGCATGCCCCTTGTGGGGAGGGGGGAAGTGGGTGTCCGTGCGCTGCTTCCGCCCCCAGCACTGTCCTCACAGCTCCCAAACGGCCACCCAGCAAGAGCCTGCACCCCAACCTCCTGCCCCAGGTCAGAACCCCTTCCTGGACCCAAATCCCCATAGCCCACACCCTTTCCCTCTCTTGCATCCCAACACTCTGCACCAGCCGGAAGCTCCCTCCTGTTCCCAAACTCCTGGCCCAGACCTCACCCCCTCCATGAATGTAGTAGAAATGGGTGGCCCATGGTGCAGTGCCAACATTCACGGAGTGGCCCCGCTACAAACATGATTGCCTAGCCCTGGGCTCGAGGGATCAGCCTTGTGATCAGTTTGTGGAACAGTTTTGATGACTGACGGGGCACTAGGTTGACAGTGGGCTAATCAAACGTGTGGCCAACACAAAGGGGCGAGGCATGGCCAATGGCACTCCTGGGAGAATTTGGCGCCGCTGCGTGGGTGCATATTTGATGTGCCACGTGTGTTGTTAGTTTTGCTGCAGAAAAGAACTTCTGCTGAAATGTTGCTGCAGTTCTGCTTTTTGTCCCGCCGAGAGTGTTGTGCCGCTACAACAGCCCAGCCAGTCCTGGCCAGCCCCGCCTGAGTAGGGACCAGAAAGGGTCTGCAGAGCCTTCTTCACAGTGCCTGTCGGGCCAGGTCAGGAAGAGGGGGCTGCCGGGGGCTCAGGCCGGGGCACCTAAGGGCCATGGGGGAGGACAGACTGGGGCAGGGGCTGAATGGGAGTAGAGGTGAAGGGCCACAGGGTCAGGTGCATAGAGAAGGAGGGGGTGCACAGCTATGGGGGAAAGGGGGATGGCTGAGCAGGAGCACAGAGACACATGGGGGGGGATGTCCCAGGAAGTGTAGGGCCACAGGGGGACAGAGAACAACTGAGTGAGTGCATGGACAGCTAAGGGAAGGGTGCGTGGGGACAGGCAACTGAGGCGCAGAGCCACATGAGGCCGTGAGTACTGGGTCTCTGAGTGGGGGTGGGTGGGATGTGGACAGGAGGTGCAAGGGCACATGGGGCAGGGACAGATATGCCTGACTGAATAGGAGAGGCCAGGGGTCTGCATGGGGGAAGCACAGAGCAGGGCACAGGTCTCCCGCGGGCTGGAGGGGCCAGAGGTGAGTCAGGGAGACACGGTCGGTGTCTGTGTTGCCGCGCCGGGCTGGGCCGGGTGCAGGCCTCGCACTGAGGGAAATCTGGTGCCTGCCCCCCTCGGTTCCCGAGCGTCTGCCGAATGTGGCGGCAAGTCTCCCTCAGCCCTGCCCGGAGGCCCCAGCAGCCGCCTGCGGCCCCTTTGGGCGGAGCCGGCCCCCTACCTGAGCTCCCTGCAAGCAGGGGCAGCAGCAGCAGCAGGTCCCACAGCATCATGTCGGCACCCCTCAGCAACGTGAGCGCTACCTGTGGCAGGGCCGGCGGCCCCAGGCTTTTATAGCCACCGCCAGCGCTGGCCGCTCCCGCCTCCTGCCTGCCGCACGAGGAAGTGGGGAAAGCGACAGCACTGCACCCTCCAGCAAAGGCTGTTGAGCAACATTCCTCGTCGCCCTTGTGGCACTGGAGCCGTTGCCAGCCTGCCCCGGGGCGGGGGATGGCTAGGGGATGGGGAGTGGAGGGCTGCGAGGGTTAGGTGTTTGCCCCCGCCTCGCCTGTCTGTCATGCCTACCTAGGTCAGCTGTTGGGGATCAGGGCGCTAGGCTGAGGGTCACTAGTTCTACCTGCAGGCCAGGGAGCTCTGGAGGGCAGGGTGCAGACAGCCAGTCTAGACCCACACGGGTAAGCTAGGGGAGCAGCCTGGTTTCTCTCTCTGCTTTTGGTCACCACGAGGCATCAGCCTGGATTCGAAGCCCTCCAGGAAGAGCATTTGGGGGGTGTCTTGTTCCCAGACCTTCTCTGTGTGCAGCTGGGAAGGTGCCGCTGGCACCTCGGACGTGGCCCTATGCAACCCTCCGGGTTTGCTCCTGTGGTCACCACAGCCTCCTGAGCAGAGATGGGAGGGGGGCAAAGCAGCGCCCCTCCCTGCAGTGTCCTGGGGTGGGCTTCGGCCCCCCTGACCTGATTCAGTCAGAGGCTCTGGCAGTGGGAGCTGCCTGCCTGCTCCCCGGTCCTTGCCTTGGTTCGCCGAGTCTGCAAAACCCCCTCAGTGTCCCTGCTTTGGGCACGTCCGTTTGCCCGTTTCTTTGAGTGTCCTGGAGTTCCATACGTGCGCTAGGGAAGTGGGTCAGAATGGCCACCCACAAGAGTCGGGGGCCACACTCTGAGGCAGGCAGAAATGTCGCTGGGAGAACGTCCTGGGGCATTTTTCTGCGGCTGCATCTCTCCCCTTTGTGGTGTGGAGCTGGTGGGCCATGCGAGGCTGTAATGCAGTGGGCTATGGTTGCGTCGCTTCCTGTGAATGCCATTTTGTTTCCGGGGCCCCCCTTGTATTGTAACCGTTGTACTGCCACCTCCTCGGAGGACTAGAGCAGGCAGCAGAGAAAAGGAGGAGGAGTTGCACTGTATGTAAGAGAGCAGTATGATTGCTCAGAGCTCCAGCATATAGAGGGAGAAAAGCCTGTTGAGAGTCTAGGGGTTAAGTTTAGAGGTGCAAACAACAGCAGTGATGTTGTGGTTGGTGTCTGCTACAGGCCACCGAACCAGGTGGATGAGGTAGACGAGGCTTTCTTCGGACAACTGAGAGAAGCTTCCAGATTGCAGGCCCTGGTTCTCATGGGGGACTTTAATCACCCTGACATCTGTTGGGAAACCAATACGGCAGTACACAGACAACCCAGGAAGTTTTTGGAGGATAACTTTTTGATACAAGTGCTGCAGGATCCGACCAGAGGCCGGGTGCAGCTTGACCTGCTGCTCACAAACAGGGAGGAGCTCATAGGGGAAGTAGAGGTGGGTGACAACCTGGGAAGCAGTGATCATGAGATGGTAGATTTCAGGGTCCTGACCAAAGGAAGAAAGTGACGCAATATGGGATGAAGCTGGACAGCCCTTGGTGGGTAAAGAACAGGTTAGGAACTATTTAGAAAAGCTCAACATACATAAATCCATGGGTCCGGACTTAATTCATCCGAGGGTACTGAGGGAGTTGGCAAATGTCATTGAGGAGCCTTTGGCCATTATCTTTGAAAAGTTGTGGAGATCAGGAGAGATCCTGGATGACTGGAAAAAGGCAAATGTAGTGCCCATCTTTAAGAAAGGGCAGAAGGACTATCCAGGGAACTATAGGCCGGTCAGTTTTACCTCAGTCCCTGGAAAAATCATGGAGGGGTTCTCAAGGAATCCACTTTGAAGCACTTGGAAGAGGGGAAGGTGATCAAGACTAGTCAGCATGGATTCATGAAGGGAAAGTTGTGCCTGACCAATCTGATTAGCTTCTCTGATGAGGTAACTGGCTCTGTGGCTATGGGGAAGTCAGTGGATGTGATATACCTTGAGTTTAGCAAGGCTTTGGATACTGTCTCCCACAATATTCTTGCCAGCAAGTTAAGGGAATGTGGATTGGATAAATGGATGGTAAGATGGATAGAAAGCTGGCTGGAAGCCCAGCGAGTAGTGATCAACGTCTTGAGGTCAGGATGGCAGTCGGCTTCTTGTGGAGTGCCCCAAGGTTCGGTTCTGGGCTGGTTTTGTTCAACATCTTTATTAATGACCTGGATGAGGGGATGGATTGCACCCTCAGCAAGTTTGCGGATGACACTAAGCTAGGGGGAGAGGTAGATACGCTGGAGGGCCGGGATAGGGTCCAGAGTGACTTAGACAAATTGGAGGATTGGGCCACAAGAAATCTGATGAGGTTCAACAAGGACAAGTGCAGAGTCCTGCCCTTGGGATGGAAGAATCCCAAGCACTGTTACAGGCTGGGGACTGAATGGCTAAGCAGCCGTTCGACAGAAAACTGGGGATTACAGTGGATGAGAAGCTGGATATGAGTCAACAGGGTCCCCTTGTAGCCAAGAAGGCTAATGGCATATTAGGGTGCATTAGGAGGAGCATTGCCAGCAGATCTAGAGAAGTGATTATTCCCCTTTATTCGGCTCTGGTGAGGCTACATCTGGAGTATTGCATCCAGTTATGGGCCTCCCACTATAGAAAGGATGTGGACGCATTGGAGAGGGTCCAGTGGAGGGCAAGCAAAATGCTTAGGGGGCTGGAGCGCATGACGTACGAGGAGAGACTGAGGGTTCTGGGCTTGTTTAGTCTGCAGAAGAGAAGAGTGGGGGGGGATTTGATAGCAGCCTTCAACTTCCTGAAGGGGGGTTCCAAAGAGGCTGGAGAGAGGCTGTTCTCAGAGGGGGCAGACGACAGAATGAGGAGCAATGGGCTCAAGTTGCAGTAGGGGAGGTCTAGGTTGGATATTAGACAAACTATTTCACTAGGAGAGTGGTGAAGCACTGGGCTGGGTTCCCTAGGGAGGGGGTGGAATCTCCATCCCTATAGGTGTTTAAGTCTCTGCTTGACAAAGCCCTGGCTGGGTTGATTGAGTTGGGATTGGTTCTGCCTTGGGCAGGGGGCTGGACTTGATGACCTCCTGAGGTCTCTTCCAGCTCTAGGATTCTATGATTTTGTGGTGGGGCTCGGCACCGAGTGGATGAGACTTCGGCATTGTCAGGCTCTCTGGATCGATTCCCAAGTATGAGTGCCAACCTCGGGGCAGACTGGCATGGAGCAGGGCAGAGCCCCTGCCTGCTCTGATGAGGTGACTGGCTCTGTGCACAGGGGGAAGTCGGTGGATGTGATTTACCTTGACTTTGGCAACGCTTTTGAGATGGTCTCCCCCGGGATTCTTGCCAGCAAGTGAAGGAAGGATGGATTTCTTGAGGTTACGCAATAGGTACGGATCATCCCCGTGGATGGTGTTCCTTCAAGAGAACACAGGAACGCAGCAAGGCAGTTTCTGTAATTTGGATCCCAGTAGAGGATTGATGTTAAAATTTCCCTGATCTGGGTGTGGGCAGACACCCACGTCAGTACTGGGTTCGTTAGCATCTCGAGCAGGGATTGGTCTGCTTCCTGTATCCTGCCATTCACTGCGATTCCTGCCCTGGAATCTCTGTTCTCCATTCTGTGCGCTAATGCGGATGTCTGTCTGTCCCATCTTTGATGCACAGGCGGTACAGTGGTTCCTTAATCCTATCACCCTTGTCCCAAGGGATTTAGGGGTTTCAGTCCTATAAAAAGTGGAAACTAGGACAAATGACAAAGGATGAACAGAAGCAAACAACACACCTATGCAGGGGCATGATTAGGAAGGCAAAGGCACAAAAAGAGCTAAATCTAGCTAGAGGAGTAGAGGGTAACGAGAAGATGTCCTACAAATATATTAGAAGCCAGAGGAAGAGCGAGGACAGGGTAGGCCCATTGCTCAATGAAAAGGGAATACAAAAGCAGGCGACTTGGAAAGGGCAAAGGTGCTTCATGCCTTCTTTGTTTTGCTCTTCACCAAGAAGAGGGATGATGAAGGAATGCCTAACATGGTGAATGCTAGTGGGAATGGGGTCGCTTTAGAAATTAAAATAAAGGAACCAGTTAAAAATGACTTAGAAAAGTGAGATGTCTGCAAATCGCCAGGCCTGATGAAATGCATCCTAGAATATTCAAGGAGCTGATAGAGGAGGTATCTGAGCCTTTAGCCGTCATCTTTGAAAAGTCATGGAAGACGGGAGAGATTCCAAAAGACTGGAAAAAGGCAAATCTAGTGCCCATCTATAAAAAGGGAACTAAGAACAAGCCAGGAAACTACAGACCTATGGGGAACTAGGCCATAATACTCATGGAAGTCACATACACACACACCTGGCCTCTGCTTGAACATAGCCACTACAAAAAGCAATTAAAAGGCAGAAGAATCATCGAATCCTAGAACTGGAAGGGATCTCGAGAGGCATCAAGCTCAGTCCCCGGCCCTTACGGCAGGACCAAGCACCATCCTCTAGACCATCCCTGACATGTGTCTGTCCAGCCTGCCCTTCAATATCTCCAGAGATGGAGATTCCACAGCCTCCCCAGGCAATTTATTCCAGCGTTTCACCCCCCGGACAGGCAGGAAGTTTTTCCTAATGTCCAACCTCAACCTCCCTGGCTGCAGTTTAAGCCCATTGCTTCTTGTCCTGTCCTCAGAGGCCAAGGAGAACAATTTTTCTCCCTCTTCCTCGTAACATCCCTTTTGGTACTTGAAAGTTGCTATCATGTCCCCTCTCGGTCTTCCCAATTCTTTCAGTCTTCCCTCCTAGCTCAGGGTTTGCAGACTTTCATTACTTGTGTGGCTCTTTGCTGAACCTTCTCCAATTTCTCCCCATCTTTCCCATGTGTGAGATCCATGTATTATGTAATACAGTAGTCTTTGTGGATATGCAAAGGAACTATAGCAATACAAGTAATTAAGTAATTAATCTAGAAGATACCCCCAATTAACAAACATGATGTATGCCAGCTATGAATTTCATACCTGTCACGTATACCTGGGGATTACAGTGGATGAGAAGCTGGAGATGAGTCAACAGGGCGTCCTTGTAGCCAAGAAGACTAGCAGCATGTCAGGATGCATTAGTGGGAGCGTTGCCAGCTGATCTAGTGAAGGGATGATTCTCTTTTATTCGGCACTGGTGAGGCCACATCTGGAGTTTTGTGTCCATTTTTGGGGGGCCCCCATTACAGAAAGGACGTGGACGCATTGAAGAGAGTCCGTCTGCGGTCACTGAAAATATTCGGGGGCTGGAGCACATGACCTACGAGGAGAGGCTGAGGGATGGGCTTGTTCAGTCCACAGAAGAGCAGAGCGAGGGGGGATTTGAGAGCAGCCTGCAACTCTCTGAAGGGAGGTTCCAGAGAGGATAGAGAAAGGCTGTTCTCACTGGGGGCAGGTGGCAGAAGCAGGAGCAATGGGCTCAAGTTACAGCAGGGGAGGTCGAGGTTGGAGATTAGGAGAAATGATTTCCTAGAAGGGCGGCGAAGCACTGATCTGGGTTCCCTAGGGAGGGGGTGGAATCTCCACCCCCAGAGGTGTGTAAGTCCTGGCTGGACCAAGCCCTGGCTGGGCTGGTTGAGTCGGGGTTGGTCCTGCCTTGGGCAGGGGCTGGACTTGATGGCTCCTGGGACTCTTGGAGCCATAGTCATCTGTCAGTCTATGATCTCTGTGTTTGTTTCCTAGCTCCGGCCTTAGGAGCTCTTCCCGTCAGCTGTCTCTATTTCCTTCTTGCAGAACGTACACTGCTGGGGCTGGCTGCCTTGCCTAGGGCGCCTTTCTGCACATGGGGCAGCCATTCACCCAGTGTTTGTACCCTGATGTCCCTCCATGGCTCACTTCTTTTGGAGAGTCCTTCTTGGCGGGCTTGGAGCCGCTGCTTCTGCCTGGGTTCCCGCATTCAGAGCAGGCATGTTCCCAGTTGTCAAGCAGCATCAGTGTGATCTTCGGTTAGAAACCGGTGGGTCCCCAACTGGGCTGTGCCCCCACGACGGGGAGGTGCAGAGGAATGGTCAGGGGTTGCTGCTCCACTCCTGGTCCCACCCCAACTTCATCCCTGGCCTTGGCCTAGGCTTCTAGCTTGGTGGCAGCTCCGCAGCCAGCCCCAGCCCCGGCCGCTGGCCCCAGCCTTATCCCCAGCCCCACCCATGGGGGCCAGCCAAGGCTCAGCTCCTAGCTGCGGCCCTGCTCCTGGCCCCAGGTGTGCCTCCAGCTGCACCCCCAGACTTGGCCCCCAGGGGTGAAAGTATGGCTAGGGGTAAGGAGGGGGTGATGTGAAAAGTTGGGGACCGATGCCTCGGAGCGTGGGGTGCAGGCATTCCAGCAAGGCCCTGGGAGAACTAGAGAGCCGGGCGACTGTGGTCTGAGGTGCAGGGAGGGCAGCCCAGAGACAGTGGGGGCATTCAGCAGGGTTGGCAGTGAATGGGGGGGCGGTGCACTCCGAGTACTACCGCGAGGTGCCTCTCCTCTGTCAGAGGAGGTCTTGGAACAAACGGATAAATTGAACAGTAACAAGTCCCTGGGACCAGACGGCATTCACCCAAGAGAGCTGAAGGAACTCAACTGGGAAATTGCAGAACTACTAGCCTACCCTTTCAAGAAACTCCTGTATCAAATGGCTGGAGGATAGCTAATGTGACCCCAGTTTTTAAAAAGGGTTCCAGAAATGATCCCAGCTATTATAGCTTGACTTCATTACCAGGCACACTGATTGAAACAATAGTAAAACCAGAGTGGTCAGACACAGGGATGAGCTTAATTTATAGGGGGAAAGTCAGCTTGGTTAGTGTAAAGGGAAATCCTGCCTTCCTAATCTGCTAGAGTTCTTGGAGGGGGTCAACAAACATGTGGACAAGGGGGATCTGGTGGCTGCAGTGTTCTTAGATTTCCAGAAAGCCTTTGACAAGGTCCCTCACCAAAGGCTCTTAAGCAAAGTAAGTTGTCATGGGATAAGAGGGAAGGTCCTTTCATGGATTGAGAACTGGTTAAAGGGTGGGAATCAACGGTCAGTTTTCCGAGTGGAGAGAGGTAACCAGTGGGGTCCCCCAAGGGTCTGTCCTGGGACCATCCTATTCAACTTATTTATAAATGTGTAACCCTTCTGCCAGGTGAAGCTAGCAGCAGCCAGGGCCAGGTTCGATCTCTTGGGATTCCTCTCCATCCATCCCACACAGAACTGGGTCGAGCCCCCACCCAGTAGCCTGGGAAATTCACACACCACCCCGGGGTGCCTGTGGGAGGCAACGCTTCCCCCTCGCATGCACAGAGCATGAGTGTGGAAAAGAAACCTTTAATGAAAGGGGGGGAAGTCACGTGGCATTGATCTGGGAAAACACCCCAGACAGGGTTCCTAACCAAACCCCTGGGTAACAGTCCCACCCCGCGCAGGTTGGGCAAGGTCCCTTTCCTCTCTGTTTCTTAAGTCCAGCCACCTAAATGTCCCCTTCACAGGCCCAGCCCTTCTGTGCACCCCGCTCCCAGAGGATGCCTTGGTCAGGAGAGAGCCAGAGTTCAGAGGGGCATCCGCAGAGTTCACCTCCCGTCCGGAGTGGGGGAGGTAAAGAGGCACCTTACTCCCTCCCCGGGCCACACACTCCACCCAGTCTGTGTTGAGGTTAAGGGCTCTATCCGCGGCCAGCGTGAGCAGTGCAAATGTGTCTAATAAAAATAAATAGAAAGTGAGCACTGCGCGTGTCTTGGGTGCTGTCATTGAAGGAATGTGTTCCTTCCAGCGACCTGGGAGTGAGGAGAGACCCTGGGTCTGCCGATGTAAATATAGTTTGCTCCTGTATTTATATATAGCGCTTTTAAAACTGCTCCTGAATTGCATGCAATAAAACTTGTTAAAGGTATGTTTAAGATACTGTGAAAGACTCTTTTGTTCTGTGAATGCTGAACAAGTGGGTAGTGTGCTACGGCTTGATCAACCGGATCACAGCACCCCCTTGTGACAGATGGTGGAGAATGCGGGCACAGACAAAAGAATTCACAGTAAAAGCACTGGTGTGTGAAGGACTTTGCTGGTAAAGTGATAAGAAAGGAGTGTGTTGTTAAAGTGATATTTGACTACGGGTGGCGGGGGGGAGGGAATACCCCGAGTCAATCAGTGTGTTGTTAAAAGTGATATTTGACTACAGGGGCTGTCTGCCTGGGGAAATACCCCGAGTTAACCATACCTCAGGAAAGTATAGGAGAAGGAGTCTTCCTTGGCTATACACTGGGGGGAGGTTGTGACACTCTGGTGTCAAGCCCTGTGCTGGTTCTTTTTATCCTTGGAAAGTATAGGAGGGAAGCCACCCTCTCTCGTTTATATTTTGGGGAAGGTCCTGGGTACCCCAAGGGTTGTCGAGATCTTAAGAACCAAGAAGGGTGAGAGAATAAGAGGGTGATCATGTTTTGTAATAAAGGAAGGGGGGACCAAAGGAAAGATACCTTTAACAAGTATGAACGAATGTATATACCAGGGCAGAAGGATGGTTTGGCAGTGGCAGTTTCACTTGTGTACGCTGCATCAGGTTGATTTGGGAGCATATAAGCAAGAGCTTGAGATAGGAAAAAGTCATCTAAGTGTAGCTGCAGGGCAATTGGAGAAAGTGAAGGGAAAACTAAAAAAAAAAAAAGGAGAATCAAGTTTTACAGAGCATGATAAGGTAGAGCCCCTCTGGATCCTAGCTGTTATAATTTAATTATTGAGAACCTACTGCAAAATTTAGAATTTGCCAATAGGCAAGTGGCTGCAGTTGCTTCTGAGATGTGGGACAACATCCCTGAGTAGAAAGAAGATCCAGAGGAAATTTGGGAAAAATAGGAAGTAAAAGAGCTAGAATTTTGCAATGAATGTAAGGTGGCTTAAACAGCATTCCACTGTACTAACTTCCCAAATAAATGAAAAAGAAATAAAAAATAGAGAGAGCAATACTGACTGTCAAGCACTGGAAAGCTGCTCTGCTGGCAGAGTAACAGGCTGCCCAGGCATATGATCTGCTTGAACAAGTAAAGCAGGAAAATAAGAAATTGGAAAAGGCTGTTGAAAACCTGGACAAAAATGAAGCACCATCCCGTGTTGTAAACAACAGACTGCAAGCACTTTCACAGGGCCTGAAAAGTGGGGACAGAAACACAAAACGTGGCCCTGGAAAATTAAAAAAAAATTAAATGGGGTCCCCTGCATTGCAACCACAATCATATGAGGGGCAAGCCAAAAGAATGAAGCTTGGTGTTTCCGTTTTTCCCTTGTATAAAATCTTAAGGGCACATGACAAATAAGACTAAAAATTGCTAGTAAAAACAAATTGGGCACATTGGTGCAAAAATTAAAAAAAAAAACCCTCATGAAAAGGGAAAGAGGTATACTGTATCTTTGGAGCAAATATGGCAAAAGTTTGAGCGCAGCCCATGGTCTGACAATGTCTTAGCTAATTTTTATACCTTGTAAACCTTATAAGTAAGTTGGTGAAATATTTATTGGTTTACAAACCCTTAATGTCAATCAAAAGAAATAATGCTGTAGTTAATATTTAAACTAATACGCTGTGCCTACACTGGCACGATCTTGCGCAAAAGCGGCTGCTCTTGCGCAAAAACTTGCTGCCTGTCTACACTGGCCGCTTGTTCTTGTGCAAGTACACTGACATTCTAATGTATGAAATGAGTGCTTTTTGCACCAGAACTCTGACGCTCCCGCTCAGGAATAAGCCCTCTTGTGCAACTGTTCTTGTGCAAGAGGCCAGTGTAGACAGGCAACATGAATTTCTTGCGCAAGGAAGCCCTATGGTTAAAATGGCCATCAGAGCTTTCTTGTGCAAGAGAGCGTCTACACTGGCATGGATGCTCTTGCGCAAAAGCACATGCCAGTGTAGACGCTTTCTTCTGGAAGAGTTTTTGCACAAGAACTCTTCCGCAAAAGAGTTCTTGCGCAAGAAGCTGCCAGTATAGACATAGCCAATAAAGTTTTCAGTTGAAGGATGAGCAAGTAATTAAGGGGGAAAAGTGAGAAGTTAACTCTGTGCAGTGTGGAAGGAATTAAGCAATTGTTGTGTAAGCAGGGGCTGAATTACTGCTTGCTATCAGCCAGCTAAAAGGAGAGAGCTGCCCTGTGGGTGGGTGTGCTCACTCCAATTGTTTAGCTCTGCAAGATAATTAACTGTTAACTGTTGATATGTAAATACAGCTCATGCCAGGAGGGGGAAGGAATCCGAGGTGTGGCAGCCTGCTTCATGCCTGCCAGGTGTGAGCTGTAAGACTGGCTCAACCTGCCTCTTTCCCCCTTGTTTTAAGGACAGACCTAAAGCAGACTCCATGAGGAGTCTTTTTGCTAATCCAGCGGAAGCTGGAATCTTTTGCCAGCCTAGATGGTGGCTAAAGACTTGAAGTCACTGGTTTGGCCTGGAGCCAGACCCATTGTGGCCAACAGAGCGGCTGGCGGGATTGACCGGCGGGCGGCCGGTAGGAGCAGAGGCAGGCGGCCAGCGGAGCGGCTGGCGGGAACGACCGGCGGGCGGCCAGTAGGAGTGGTGGCAGGAGGCCAGCAGAGCGGCTGGTGAGAACAACCGGCGGGCAGCCGGTAGGAGCGGCAGCAGGTGGCCAGCGGAGCGGCTGGTGGGAACGACCAGCAGGCAGCAGGGCAGCACACAGGTGGCATCACATCAGGCTCTACGAAGGAAGTCATCAGGGTGATGTGTCTGGGTCTGCACTGACTGGACAGAGCTGTAAGTGGGGCGTTCGAAGTGGGGTCTGGGGAAAGTTTGGGTAAGTGAATGGAACCCTTACCTTGTTGGCCGAGAGGCCAAGGACATTGCTCAATCCATTTGAGCTGGGACGGTCACTCGTGGGGAGTTACGAACTCTGTTCATGATGTTTTCCCAAGCTAATGCCATGTGACTTCTCTCTCTCTTTAATTAAAAGTTTCTTTTCTACATTCAAACTCTGTGCTTGCAAGTGGGGAAGCATTGCCTCTCAGAGGCGCCCGGGGGGTGTGAATTTCCCAGGCTACTGGGTGGGGGCTCGAGCCGCTTCTGTGTGAGATGGACCCCTAGATATTGAACCCGGCCCTGGTTGCTGCTGGCCCTATCCGGCAGAAGGGTTATAGTTGTAAAAGATGCTAGAAGAAAAAGTGTTGTGGGGGAAGGGAAGCAGCAACTCTCCTTTGTTTCTTTGCGGCCTCTTTCCTAAGGAATGTGTAAATAATCCAGACAAAAAGTATTCTGATTTAAGTAGTTGGCTGTGGACATTTTTGTTAAATCTGCTAAAAGGGAAATAAGGGATTCTACTAAAAATTAACTAGTTAAATGCATAAAAGGGAATGAAATCTATGCACTGTAAATTTGTAAATCTGTTTTGTAGGTTTCAAATGAATTGATTTTGTTTCATTTTTTTAAAATAATGTCCTTTCATTTAAAGTTGCAAACTGACAAAACACTTTTATTTTTTTTGCCAGACAAAGATAACTGGTGCTGTTTGTCTTCTGGCATTTAACCCTTAAGATACCTTAATGCTGTATAAGTTTCAAAAGCTTGTTACAGGCCAAGTTGTGGCTGATATCTGGGACAGCTAAAACCCCCAAAATGAGGATGGAGTCTGGATTTCTTATCTTTTGGGTAACAAATCAGACTGTAACTTTGAAAAGGAAAGCAATATCAAGAACCATGAGTCTTAAAATGGTTCTAAGTAGTTAGACTGTTCAACCTGAAGAGCAAGGATTTGGCAATGGCATGGTTGTTGTGGCAAACTTGTTGGGCTTGGCAAGCTGCTAGGGTTAATTCTGGAATTATGTAAGTAAAGTAAAAGTTGGAGTGGCTAGGTACAAAAGAAATGGTTTTAAATAAAAGGGAAGACTGGGCAATTAACCAGAGTGGTAACAGATAAGCCACATGGAGGGTCCCCTTCCTGAAGCACATGCAGGGGCAGTAATGGAAAACTGCACTTGCCTCTGCTGTAATCAGGTTATGTACCTGAATCTCAGACTTATGCCTAGAGACAGGGGACCATCATTGCCATGGGTGTGGGGCACACCTATTGGGTCTTATTCCCTTATAACAACTTTTAGGTCAATATATTGTTATTTAAACAAAAATACATGTGTAAACAATTGCTGCTCCACATGTGATATCTGTCGACTTCACCTGTCTCCCCACGACTCACCTGTCTTCCCAGGAGCAGCTAACAGGGAGTTTGGAGAGGGAGTTCTCCAGGTAAAGGAGGAGTAAATACGGGACCCTTGTGGTAAGTGGCTGTCTGTAGTGTGTGTTTGTGTGTGTGTGTGGGGGGGGTTACTTGCTGTGTGCTGAGCTTGTGTTTGGCTGTTTGGTTTGTTTGTTTGTTTGAAGGAGCTTCTAAAAGGTTTGAAATCTAGAAGCCTCTGTTAATTGGCTGAGCCTCAGTTAGGGGGCGGGGCTACCAGAGCTATATAAGCTGTGAGTCAGCGACCAGGGAGCTTGCGAACAGGAGCAGCTAACAGGGAGGTTAGAGGGGGAGGTTAGAGGGCGCTAGTGACTTCTGACCTTCTTTAAACATAACTTTATAATAATCTATAGTCCAGACATTTAATAAGAAGCCCAGTTTATACTTAAACTTGTTCATAAGATATATGGAGACAGAAGCCCAGCAGCAGAGTGGGGGCTATCCTGTTAATCCGTTGAGTGTAACATGTATGATTACCTGCCCTGTGGGCAAGTGGCGTACGTGTGCACCCATTGCAAGGAGTTCCTGACCCTCAGAGACCGAGTTCAGGCTTTGGAGGCCAGGGTGGCTGAACTGGAGGAGCTAAGGGAGGTAGAGAGATATGTTGATGAGACTTTCCGGGACACTGTGGTACTGTCCCACCTCCAGTCTGAGAGCCCCAGTGCTCTTAAAGAGGATGAAAGTCTCAAGGAAGAGAGCATTCAATGGGAACAGAGGGAAACCATCCCGTAGTTGGGACCCTCCTCCCAGAGGATGTTGCGGTATCCTCTCGCACTGAGGATACCTCTGAGGGGGAGGAAATGCCAGTTGTTAGGAAGAGGCAGGTGTTAGTAGTGGGTGATTCGATCGTTAGAAACATAGATAGTTGGGTTTGTGATGACCGGGAGAACCGTATGGTCACTTGCCTGCCTGGTGCAAAGGTTGCGGATCTCTCGAGGCATCTAGATAGACTTATGTGTAGTGTTGGGGAGGAGCCGGTGGTCGTGGTACATGTAGGTACCAATGACATAGGGAAGGGTAGGAGAGACGTCCTGGAGGCCAGATTTAGGTTGCTAGGAAAGAGACTGAAATCCAAGGACCTCTATGGTGGCATCCTCGGAAATGCTTGCAGTTCCACACGCAGGGCCGGGTAGGCAGGCAGAGCTTCAGAGTCTCAATGCGTGGATGAGATGATGGTGTAGGGAAGAGGGGTTTAGATTTATTAGGAACTAGAGCAACTTTTGGGAGAGGCGGAGCCTATACAGGAAGGATGGGCACCACCTAAACCAGGGTGGAACCAGACTGCTGGCACTAAACATTAAAAAGGCCATAGAGCAGTTTTTAAACGAAGAGTTGGGGGAAAGCCAATTGGTGCAGAGATGCACGTAAATCGGAGGGAGACTTCTCTTAGAGGAGAATCCATTGATAGAGATTCTCTAAGCTGCAGTCAGAAAGAGAGGAGGGGAGAGGGCAAACCATGGGCCAGAGCAGACAAACAACCGCATACAAAGGAATCCAATGCACCAGGGAAGGGCAGACAAATAAGCAGTGGCAAATTTTTAAAGTGCTTCTACACAAATGCTAGGAAGTCTGACTAATAAGATGGGTGAACTAGAGTACCTCATATTAAAGGAGGAGATTGACATAATAGGCATCACTGAAACCTGGTGGAACGAGGAAAATCTGTGGGACACAATCATACCGGGATATAAAATATATCAGAAGGATAGAGCAGGCCGTGTGGGTGGCGGAGTGGCACTGAATGTGAAAGATAATGTAGAATCAAATGAAATAAAAATATTAAATGAATCAACATGTTCAATAGAATCGCTATGGATAGTAATTCCGTGCTCCAATAATAAGAATATAGCAGTAGGGATATATTACCGACCACCTGACCAGGACAGCGATACTGACATGGAAATGCTGAGGGAGATTAGAGAGGCTACCAAAATAAAGAACTCTATAATAATGGGGGATTTTAATTATCCCCATATTGACTGGGTACATGTCACCTCAGGAAGAGAAGCAGAGATAAAATTTCTCAATGGCTTAAATGACTGCTTCTTGGAGCAGCTGGTACAGGAACCCACAAGGGGAGAGGCAATTCTCGATTTAGTCCTGAGCAGAGCGCAGGATCAGGTCCGGGAGATAACCGTTACAGGACCGCTTGGGAATAGTGACCATAATATAATAACATTTAACATTCCTGTGGTGGGAAGAACACCTCAGCAGTCCAGCACTCTGGCATTTAATTTCAAAAAGGGGAATTACACAAAAATGAGGAGGTTAGTTAAACAGAAATTAAAAGGCACAGTGACCAGAGCCAAATCCCTGCAAGCTGCGTGGAAACTTTTTAAAGATACCATAATCGAGGCCCAACTTAAATGTATACCCCAAATTAAAAAACATAGCAAGAGACCTAAAAAAGAGTCACCGTGGCTTAACCACCATGTAAAAGAAGCAGTGAGGGACAAAAAGGCATCTTTTAAGAAGTGGAAGTCCAATCCTAGTGAGATAAATAGAAAGGAACATAAACACTGTCAAATCAAGTGTAAAAATGTAATAAGAAAAGCAAAAAAAGATTTTGAGGAACAGCTAGCCAAAAACTCAAAAAGAAATAACAAAACATTTTGTTAAGTACATTAGAAGCAGGAAGCCTGCTAAAAAACCTGTGGGTCCCCTAGACGATCGAGATATAAAAGGAGCAATCGAGGACGATAAAGCCATTGCGGAGAAACTAAATGATTTATTTGCTTCAGTCTTCACGGCTGAGGACGTTAGGGAGATTCCCAAATCTGCACCGTCCTTTGTGAGTGATGAATCTGAGGAACTGTCCCGGATTGAAGTGTCATTAGAGGAGGTTTTGGAACAAATAGAAAAACTTAATGTTAACAAATCTCTGGGACCGGATGGCATTCATCCAAGGGTTCTAAAAGAACTCAAATGGGAAATTGCTGAACTATTATCTGTGGTTTGTAACCTATCCCTTAAATCGGCTTCCGTACCTAATGACTGGAAGGTAGCCAACGTGACACCAATATTTAAAAAGGGCTCCAGAGGCGATCCGGGCAATTACAGACCGGTAAGTCTAACTTCAGTACCGGGCAAATTAGTCGAAACAATAGTAAAGAATAAAATTGTCAGGCACGTAGAAGAACATAATTTGTTGGGCAAAAGTCAACATGGTTTCTGTAAAGGGAAATCCTGTCTTACTAATCTATTAGAGTTCTTTGAAGGGGTTAACAAACATGCGGACAAGGGAGATCCAGTAGATACAGTGTACTTAGATTTTCAGAAAGCCTTTGACAAGGTCCCTCACCAAAGGCTCTTGTGTAAATTACATGGCCATGGGATAAGAGGGAAGGTCCTTTCTTGGACTGAGAACTGGTTAAAAGACAGGAAATAAAGGGGAGGAATAAATGGTAAATTTTCAGAATGGAGAGGGGTAACTAGTGGTGTCCCCCAAGGGTCGGTCCTGGGACCAATCCTGTTCAACTTATTCATAAATGATCTGGAGAAAGGGGTAAGCAGTGAGGTGGTAAAGTTTGCGGATGATACCAAACTGTTTAGGATAGTCAAGACAGAAGCAGACTGTGAGGGACTCCAAAAAGATCTCGCCAAACTGAGTGATTGGGCAACAAAATGGCAAATTACACTTATCCACATTAAATTTCAAGTAATGCACATTGGGGAAAAATAACCCCAATTATACGTACAGTATGATGGGGGCTAATTTGGCTACAACAAATCAGGAAAGAGATCTTGGAGTTATCGTGGACAGTTCTCTGAAAACTTCCACACAGTGTGCAGCGGCGGTCAAAAAGGCAAATAGGATGCTAGAAATTATTAAGAAAGGGATAGAAAAGAAGACCCAGAATATCTTAACTGCCCCTGTATTACAGATGTGGTCTCCTCACCTGAAAAAAGATATTTTGGCCTTGGAAAGGGTTCAGAAAAGGGCAACTAAAATGATTAGGGGTTTGAAGCGGGTCCCATGTGAAGAGAAGTTAAAACAACTGGGACTTTTCAGTTTAGAAAAGAGGAGACTGGGGGGGGATATGATAGGAGTGGTGTGGAGAGGGCGAATAAAGAAGTTATTTATTAGTTCCCATAATAGAAGAACTAGAGGACACCAAATGAAGTTAATGGGTAGCAGGTTTAAAACTAATAAGCGAAAGTTCTTCTTCACACAGCAAGTAGTCAGCCTGTGGAACTCCTTGCCAGAGGAGGCTGTGAAGGCTAGGACTATAATCGAGTTTAAAGAGAAGCTAGATAATTTCATGGAGGTTAGGTCCATAAAAGGCTATTAGCCAGGGGATAGAAATGGTGTCCCTGGCCTCTGTTTGTCAGAGGCTGGAGAGGGATGGCAGGAGACAAATCGCTTGATCATTGTCTTCGGTCCACCCTCTCTGGGGCACCTGGACAGGCTACTGGGCTAGATGGACCTTTGGTCTGACCCAGGATGGCCGTTCTTATGTTCTTATGACTCAAATACTGTCTGGGGCCAGAACCACTTTCCTCCATTATCAGCCATCTACCGATCGGGTAACTTCAACTGACAGTATCTCTAAGTGGGCTGTGCCTACGAAAGTTCGTGATACCCTCTACGTGTGTTGTTGGTCTTTAAAGTGGTGCCAGACTATTTGTTGTTTTTTTAAGCACCTCTAATGTCACCTTTGAAGTTACAGACTGGATTTGCATCTACCCAGACCAGAACTTGCCAGCATTGCACTCCCAAATTGACATGAGGGCATCCACATCGGACGCCGGTAACCTTATCTTTGATTTAAACATCTCGGTCTAAAATAACACGAATTGGACATTCTGGGAAGAGGGTACGAAATGTGTCCCTGAAGTATGTTATTCTCTAACAGTTTACCTTGCTAACTCTTTAAGCTAGTAAAATAACATTTTCGAACATACACAGCAAATGAACTAAAGGGGCGGCTCGCCATTCCTGAAGTGCACAGGGGAATTGCCAGGGACAGATCAGCCTGTTCATGGTTATTAATTCCTTCAGTGGAAGGGTACGTACAGGCTTTCCCTATGAGAGCCCGTATAGCTGCCCAGTTGGCCAAAACTGCTTCAGAAAGTTGTGTGTCGGTATGGGAACCCTGCAGTCATCGATTCTGACAGAGGGCCCAAGGTTCTGGGAGAACTGCCAATGACTGTGCTCCAAACACTCTGCATCAAGGGGTGGCTGCACATTCTGCAGAGGCAAATCGCACCCGTCACTTTGGATGGCTCAGTCCTAACCTTTTTACAGCTTGCACAAATATTAATGCTTGTCTAACTTAAGTAGTGATACCATGAGCATGGCCCAGGTATCAGGAGGGGGAATATGGCACGAATCATGGGTCGTGTGAATGGTTCGCATGCGTGAATCTACAGTAAGTGAGCTGAAGAGAGGCCATGCTGGGCAAGAACCCCAGAGGATTATGGACTTGTTTACAACTTTAAGAGAAAGGACTGTGTGAAGTAAAAGACCTGTGTATGCGTGCTGAGGCAGCGTTCCCAGCATTGCCAGATAAGAAAAAGTAACAAGGGAAGAATCTAACCAAGGACAGACCATTGTTTTTCACTCTTGGTGAGACAAGCGGTGCAAAAACCAGATATTTCTGGATGGGTCGTGGACACACCAGTAAGAAGAAGGGGGTGTCACTAATGGACATCCCCCCACCTGGACTGTGTGCAACCAGTGGATGGCAACCCACCGGACTGGCCTGTGCCGAGGGGATAGATACCACACCATTTTCCCCCACAAGTTGGAGTCCATCGATTCGGCATATTGGGGTGATGTGCATGTCGGACTTCCGCCTCAACCAAAGTAACCAACATTACCTGGGGTCTGGCCAGCCCCAGGGGGTAAGTGTGTGTGTGTGTGTTAAATTGGATTAAGAATTAGACTGCTAAATTGGGTTAAGAAGTAGATTTAAATTAAGTATTCCATTTAAATATTTCTTTGAATGCCTTTTTATGCTTGCAATGCCTTTTAACGTCTTTCACTGTTTGTTTTAATTGTTAAAGTACTAAATATACATCTACATACAGCGCTTTTAAAATTTCCTCCTGAATTGCTTGCAATGAACTTGTCAAGGGTACAGTTTGTCTGCTGTGGATCTCTTGTTCTGTGAGCCGGGCGTATTACAGGGTCAGGGGCTCTGTTTGCTCGGCTTGATCACCCGGGCAGCAGCAGCACCCTCTTGTGAAAAAACCGTATTGCTAGATCAGCGTTTCCCAAACTATGGGCCGCGGCCCGGTAGAAAATACCGGGCCTCAGCGTGCCTGGTGGCTGCCGGCCCTTAGGCGGATTCGACCGATTTGGTCGACTCGGGCCCCGCTCCCCTGAACCTGGAAGGCCAGCGAGTTACAGAACCGGGGCCCTGCTCCACCAATATGTGGAGCTGGGTCTCTCCCTGGCTCTGCCTGGAGCGGGCCCCGGACCCTCCCAGCGCGTCCCCCCACCCCGCCCCCAGAGCGTCCCCCTTGGTCCCGGACCGTCCCTGCCATGAGCAGCTCCCCCTCGCTGCCTGCTGCTGCTGCCCCTGCGCGGTGTTGCACGTGTGCGGGGAAGACGCCCGGGCGTGACGTGACGTCACGGCCCGGGGTTTTGAATCTCGTGGGAGGCACGTTGCGGGGCCTGGCTTGCTCCGGGTTCGGCCTCCGGGCCTGAGCGCGGACTCCGGCCCCGCAACGGAGAAGGCAGAAGGTAGGGAAACGGCTTGTGCGGCGGCGGCAGCGGCGGAGCAGAGGGGAGGAGAGGAGAGGCGGCGGGAGGGCGGAGGGGTGGAAGGAGAAGGGGCTTGGGCGGGGGCAGGGGAAGGCACCAAGGGACAGGGGTGCAGGAGAGACACATGCCAGGGGGCCAAGTGCAGACAATGAGGGACAGGGCAGGAGGGGAGGTGTCAGTGGGGGGGGGGGGACAGGGTGATGCTGGGAGAGGAGAGGAGAGGAGAGGAGAGGGGAAGGGCATTGGGGGCTGGAGGAGGAGGTGCTGGGAGAAGGCTTGAAAGAAGGGGTGGGCATGAGGAAGGCCAGGATGGAGCAAGTCATGTGTGAGGGCACAGATGGGCAGGAGGGGAATGGGGCAGAGGTGGTGAGGGGGTGGGCATCAGGGAAAAAGGGGGAAGGGGCAGTGAGGGAGGGGGAGGCACCAGGAGGGTGCAGGGCTAAGGGAAGGTGCAGGTGCCAGGGATTCTGGGGTGAGGAGGAGGGGAGAGCTGGCCACCGGAAGCAGCATTGGACGGGGGAATTGGGGCAGGCTGGGGAGATTGGGGGGCCAGTGGAAGCAGGGCTGCCGGGGGGTGTGAGGTTGGGGGCAGGGAGCTGGCCAGGGAAGATGTGGAAGGGCGGGGGGGAGAAAAAGCACAGTTTACATTACGTAGCGCCTTTTTTCGAAAGAGTGCTTTCCAAGAAAGGTGTTCTTCCTCATAAAACGAGGTTTTCCGCAGTCGAAAAAACTGCCACGTTCTTTCGATTTACTTTCTAAAGAATGAAGCAGCAGTTTAGATGCAGGGGAAGTTTTTCTGAAAAAAAGGCCACTTTTTTTGAACAAACCCTGTCGTCTAGAGACACCCTTTGATGCTGCTCCAATTGACTGTCGTTATGCCATCACTTTAATAGACTATTTCAGTAAATGGCCTGAGGTAGCGTTTACATCACAAATCTCTTCTGCTACAGTAACTAAGTTTATCTCTACAGTTTTTAGCAGGGAAGGTAACCCCACAGAACTGGTTTCGGATAATGGTAGTCAATTTACTTCCCTGGAATTTGAAACTTTTCTAGCAGAGAGGAACATTTTACATAGAAGATCATCCTTGTATTATCCTCAAGCCAATGGGGAAATCGAAAGGTTTAACAGAAGCTTGAAAGAGAGTTTGCAAATGGCTAAACTGGAAGGGCAATCGTGGATAACCTTCACTCCTGATTTCTTGCAAGCATACAGGGCTACACAACATGCCACAACGCAAAGATCACCCACAGAGTTACTGCATGGAAAACAGATGGATACTAAACTGAACATTGCTGGATTGCTAAAGGCAAGACCTGATGCACCAAACAAGGATGATGTGAGAAAAACAGTTGAACAGGACCAAGAAAAGTATGAAGCTTTCACAGACAAACGGCGGGGTGCTAAGGAACCGAAGTTTGAGTGTGATTCCTTCGTTAGAGTAAGAAAACCTGGAATTCTACGCAAAGGGGACCATAAATTCACCTCTCCTCTTAAAATCATTGAGAAGAAGGGAGCTTACACCTATCGACTTTCTGATGGGCGGGTATGGAATGCTTCTTATCTTGCACCTGCCTATGCCCCCGTCTGCGTTGGATGACTTCACCGTAGCACCAACACAACAAGACATTGCCCGGAACCGGGGTTTGAGAGACGGTCAGTCAGACCCAGACGACCATCTGTCTGGACTAGAGACTGTGTGATGTAGTATGGACAGTGTTTTCAGTGTCATATTTCTGCCAACAGTCTAGTGGCTTGTTCCATATTTGTTGCTGTGGCTAGAACAACAATGTTTATTTTATAATTGAGAGCGCTTCTTACGAGAGGGGGGAACATGGTGTTGTAGATGCTGCTTGTAATGATTGGAGCTGGGAGCACTGGCTGTTGGGAGTCTGGACGCACAGGAAGGAGGCGGGAGAAGATCGGCCACCGTGGGAGCAGTGTGGGGCGGAACGGCCCCGCCGGAACAGGGCCACTTCGACCTGTCACAGCCGGCATGGGCAGGAATGGGCCCTGGCCTGTGTGTGTCTGGGGGTGGGCGGCGGGAGGAGGGATGGCGTGAGGATTCCCTTTGTGTCCCCTCCCTCTGGGGCCCCTGGCGCTGGCCGCTGTGGGCAGACAGGACCCTGGGCTGGGTGGACTGTTGCTCTGACCCCGTCTGGCCGCTCTGCTGTTCTCATGTTCACAAAGGGAGCAGGGCGGCGCTGAGATGCTATAAGGCTTTATTGGCACAGCTGCAGCCCCACAAGCGAGTGAGCAAGCCCCACAGACGCGCGCTCTGGCCCTGGTCTGGGGGTGCAGCAGGGAGGAGGGTGGCACATGCAGGGCGTCTGGCCGGGCCTGGGAGCAGCCCGTGGGCCTGGCGCCCGTCGGGAGCCATGACGCCAGCGAAGCGAGGCGAGGAAGAATGGCCGGGGGTTACTGCAGCGATGTTCTTCTCTCTCTCTTCGCCCTTCCTGTGCCCGGCCCGGGGCCTGGCTAACACCGGGAGCCCCGAGACTCACAGCCCTGGCGTCCGGCGGGGCAGTGACAGCCGCGCCCTCGGGTCCCTCATTGGCTCAGGCGGCAGAGGCCAGCAGGGCCTTTGCACCCAGCCCCAGAGCCGGCAGGGAGGTGCCGGGCCCAAAGGTGCCAGGGCTGGGAGATTCCAGGCCCAGAGGTGCTAGGCTGGGAGGGGCCGGGCGGTGGGCAGGGAGCGAGGTGGGTGGGGAGGCTGAGGCGCTGGGAGGGGCCGGGCGGTGGGCAGGGTGCGAGGTGGGTGGGCAGGCAGAGGTGCTGGGGGGGCTGGCAGTGGGCGGGTGGGGCGGAGGGTGGTGGGGGGGTGGCAGGGAGCGAGGTGGGTGGGCAGGCGGAGGGCCGGGCGGGGCCGGGGGGTGGGCAGGGAGGCGGAGGTGGGTGGGCAGGCGGAGGCGCTGGGAGGCGGTCCTCTGGGAGTCGAGTTAGACGCGGCATCTCACAATCTTGTCCTGGTTGGTGATGATCCACAGCAGGCCCAGGTCATAGGATACGTGTTTGCATTTGCAGATGAAGCTGGCCAGCTGGGCCCAGGCGGTCCCCACGGGGTTGCTCTTGGTGACTCCATCCCTGAAAGGAAGGTGACAGGCCTAGTGTGGATACAAGGGAGCCTGCTGCTGTCCCAGCCTGCTTCCAAAGGGCCCAGGGCCTGTGCTTTGCCTTGGCTGGGGATGTGGGATCCCCTCCAGCGAGGGGGGACATAGAGACCGCCGCAGGGTCCCACAGCGCTCCAGCGAGCACCATGGCTGCCCCCCCTTCTAGTCTGGGTGTGGTAGGGTTGCCAGACGGTTTAACCAAAAATACCAAACACCGCCCCCCCAAAAGAAAATGGGGGAAAAAAAAGGGACCCCAAAAGTTAAAGAAAAAAATAAAAAAATAAAACAACATGGCCCCTTTAAGAAAAGCCTTTCAGGCTTTTTGCTGGCAGCCATCTTGTTTTCCTGATCTGATCCAGAAGACAGCTCCACTGCAGAATCAGGTAAGCGGGGGGTCGGTGGGGGGTGCTGGGCCTGGTTGCTGAGTGTGTGTAGGGTTGCCAGGTGTCCGGTATTTTCTGATTTTTTTTACCAGATGGGAGGCGAAAATACCAGACTGTCCAGATCAATACCGGACACCTGGCAACCCCAGGGAGCGGCTTCCCCACCTGCCTGGGCCCAGCAGCCCTTGTGCATGGCCCCCCAGCGCCTCCTGCTGACCAGGTAACCTGCAGGCCCAGCTGGATGCTTCTCCAGCGCTGGGTGGGGGTGGCACACGCACAGTCGGGGCACTGCGGGGGGAGTGAGTGGGACCAGCTGGGCCACCCACAATCCCCCAAACTTGGGGGTCCGGCACAGCCCTGCACAGCCACCCCATGCCTTTTCTGGCAGGCTCCTGGCTGTGTGCCCTGCAGGCCTCCATGAGGCCGCAGCGGGCACCTGGTTGTGGGGCCCTGGGGGGCTGGAGAGCCTTGGGCACGAGGCATCGGGGCGGCTTGCTCCACAGCATCTGGCTAAGCTCTGAGCGACGGGCAGGAATGGCCCATCCCTCGCAGGAGAACCCCCCCGCCCCCCTTCCCTGTACCTGCGGAATATTCCTCCCGCGCTGTTGACGCCGTAGACGGAGCCTTCGGTCCCCACCTCGATCATGGACAGCTTGCCGGGGACGTTCTGCCAGCTGGACCCCGCGCACGGGTCCGGGGTGACGTTGGTCCGGAAGTAGATGTCGTCGGCCGAGTTGACCCCCCAGCAGCCCCACAGCCCACAGCTGTAGTACTTGAGCTTCCCGGCGATGTTGACCCAGGGCAGGGTGGCGTCGCTGTTCACGGAGACCGTGGCAGGGCGGGGCAGGCAGAAGATGTCGTCGTTCATGTTGGCGCCGGAGATGAACATGTCTCCGCCCGCGTCGATCTGCTTTAGCAGCCCTGTCCAGCGGGGGAGAAGCAGCGCTCAGGGCGGAGCCGGGCACAGCGTGGGGAGAAGAAGGGCTCGGCGCCGGGAGGAAGAGCAGTCGCCCCGAGGAGCGTGCTCCGGGGCATGGAGCCGGGCTGAAGAATGCGGCTCCCTGGGCTCCGCACCAGTCGCCAGCCTGCTCAATGGCCCTTGGAAAGTCGCACAGGGCAGCAGGGACCTGACTGTAAGGGGTACGGAGCGCAGGCCGTGGGCTCCGGGACCTGTCGGAAGGGCTCGGGGCTGTCCCCTCTCACGAGATGGCAGGGAGACGCCCGTGGGACAGCCTGAGTTATCAGTGACCAGCACCGGCTGCAAGGTGCCTGTTCCCCACGGGAAGGGGGATCAGCCTTGGGGGTAAAAGGCATCTTTCCACTGGTAGACCCCCCGTGCAGACAGTGATTGGAGGCAGCTATTGTGTTAGAAAACCCTATTCCTTCACCTGGGAGCCTGTGTGTGCTGGGAGCTGGTGTGTGCTGTCCCAGGAGCCGGAGTGTTCTGGGAGCCAGTGTGTGCCGGGAGCCAGTGTGTGCCGGGAGCCAGTGTGTGCCGGGAGCTGGTGTGTGCCGTGCCAGGAGCCGGTGTGTGCCAGGAGGTGGTGTGTGCCGGGAGCTGGTATGTGCTGTGCCAGGAGCCGGTGTGTGCCGGGAGGTAGTGTGTGCCATGCTGGGAGCTGGTGTGTGCTGGGAGCCGCTGTGTGCCGCGCTGGGAGCCGGTGTGTGCTGGGAGCTGGTGTGTGCCGGGAGGTGGTGTGTGCCGTGGCAGGAGCCGATGTGTGCCAGGAGGTGGTGTGTGCCGGGAGGTGGTGTGTGCCATGACGGGAGCCGGTGTGTGCTGTGCTGGGAGCCGGTGTGTGCCGGGAGCTAGTGTGTGCTGGGAGCTGCTGTGTGTCGTGCTGGAAGCCGGTGTGTGCAGGGAGCGGGTGTGTGCTGGAAGCCGGTGTGTGCCGAGGAGCCGGTGTGTGCCAGGAACCGGTGAGTGCCGTGCTGGGAGCCGGCGTGTGCTGGGAACTGGTGTGTGCCAGGAGCCGGTGAGTCCCGTGCCAGGAGCCGGCGTGTGGTGCCAGCTCCCCGTGAGTGTGTGTGTAACTGTGAAGTTAACTGCCGAGCCCGGGCTCACCCAGTTACACCTACACTTGCACGTCCCTAGTTTGGAGCCGGGCTCAGGGTGGGAACAGAGAGCCGGCGTGTGGTGCCAGCTCCCCGCACTCGCCAGCGGATGTGTGTAACCATGTGATCGTTAACTGCCGAGCTTCCGGGCTCACCCAGCTTGTACATGTTGTTGTTCTTGTCCACGTCCCTAGACTCCAGCCGGCCCCACCGGTGGGAACAGAGACCCCTTTGAGCGGTCGCCCGGCAGACTGGGCCCAGCGGATGTGTTACCGTGCAGGGTGTAAATCGTTTGCCGGCGCTGTTCACCCAAACACCAGCCCGTTGCTAGATGTTGTCGATTCTTGTCCTGAGGGAGCCTGGGATCTCCATGCCAGGCCCCACCGGCTGAAAAGCAAAGTGCTTGAGCGGTCCCCGGGGGCTTGTCAGCCAGGGGGGGGGGGGCTGTTTCCGTGCAGGGATGGAGACTTTGCTCAGGTGTCCCACACTGGCCGGAACCCAGAATGGGAGGGCTGGGCCCAGGGGCCTGGCACCATCTGCTTGGAGGCCAGTGGGACGGGCGGTTGGGGGCCCTGCCAAGTGCAGCCGGTGCTAATGGCCTCGAAGGCGGTATGCAGAGATCCGTGCCGAGCCTGGGGACCTGCGGAAGGGAAGTGGGTGGAGCGCCGGATGGACCGGCAGAGTTTTCCGCGGTGCGTTCAGTGGGTGGCGTCCCGCCGCTGTCACAAAGCCAGGAGTAGCTTTCCCGGAGGAGGTGATGGATTTTTTTTTTTTTTTGGACGCATGAAATGCAGGAGATCTCACCTAGCCAGGTGCCAGGAAAGCATGTGGTCTGTGAGACATTCGTCCTTACTCTGGAGAGAAGGGGATTAAGCTGGATAAGGAGCTGGTTGGCGGGAAGACAACAGTGGGTGATACAGAAAGATGAACTGTCAGCCTAGATCGGGGTGGGCCAAAGGCAGGCCAGATCTGACCCACCTAACATTTCTGTCCGGCCCTTGGGAGCTGAGGAAATGGGGCTCCAAACCCCTCCCGCAGCCTGGGGCTGCTGGGGGTTCAGGCAGAGGCTTCTAAGGACCATGGGGGAGTTCAGGCTGGGGCAAGGGCTGAAAGGGAGTCGAGGAGGGAGGGAGGTGCAGGGCCAGGTGGGCACAGCGCAAGGGGGTGCACAGCTATGGGGGGAGGTGGATGGCTGGGTGGGGGCACAGAGACACATGGGGGCAGTGGGTACAGGGAGGTGTACATACCCGTCGGGGAGAGGAGTTAGTTAAGCGCCAAGGAGGAGCCCGGAACCAATGGGTATAAAGTGCCCACCAATGCGTGTCGCTTGAAATGAGGTGACGGTGTCCGACCGGCTGGCGCAGGAGGTCCTGGAGCAGGAGGGCAAATCACCCATCTGGCTTCCAGGCGGAGTTTGATACGTTCAGGGAGAGGAGCGGAGGGCTGCCTACCGTGGCATGTGGCCCCTTGGCGACCGCCTGGCGCAGAAAGCCCCAGCCCCTGGGCACAGGGAAGCAGGCGGGAAGGCCTCGGTGTTCCTGCCGACCGTCCTTTCCCTGGGGTCGGCCTGGTAGGCCTTGCCCGCATGCTCGGGGGCTGGTCGGGAAGGAATTCCCCCGGTCGGACGGGCAGAGACCTGGTGGTGTCGCTCTCCCGGCAGCCCGGGGTGCTGGGCGCATGCAGGGTACATTAGTGTGAGGGGGCGCTCTGTTGCTTGGAGCTGGTCACCCGGCACAAGGCCGTCCGCCAGGGCGCAGGGTCCGTGTCGGTGCGGGCGGGCGAGGTCCTGTGGGCTGCCGGGGGCCAGACGAGACGGCGACGCTCCCTTCCGGCTTTCCCGAGAGAACGCGCCTCCCGATTGGCACGGCAGCCTGCGTCCCGCCAGGGACTTGCCACGGGGCCTCCGAGCTGCGTGGGTCCAATACCGATTTCCTTCCCTTGCTTGCCACAGGAGGTGGACGCAGTGTCCGGTCGGACGCTTGCGGGCCAGCCGCAGAAGCAAACCAGCAGCGAGGTTTCGGGTGTCTGTGCTGCCCCAGGAATCGCGGCGAAAGTCGCCCCCCAAAGAATCTGAACTGGCGCCGCTGTGTGCGGTGCAAGATTTGCTCCCCGTGCCGCCCCTGGCTCAACTGGCGCTCTGCCCCCCAACAGAGGCCGAACTCTGCCTGGGGGCTGAGGGCAGGGCAGGTCAAGTCGGGACTGGGGTCGGTCAGCGGGCTGGGGGGCCAGAGGCGGGTCAGGGAGACACGGTCGGTGTCTGTGTCGCCGCGCCGGGCAGGGCTGGCTGGGCCGGGTGCAGGCCTTGCACCGAGGGAAATCTGGTGTCGGCCCCCGAGCGTTTGCCGAACGTGGCGGCGAGCCCCCCTCAGCCCCGCCCTGGGGCCTGGAGGCCCCCGCAGCTGCCTGCGGCGCCTTCGGGCGGAGCCGGTCCCCTACCTGAGCTCCCTGCAAGCAGGGGCAGCAGCAGCAGCAGGTCCCACAGCATCATGTCAGCGCCCCTCAGCAACATGAGCGCTGCCTGTGGCTTTTATAGCTATTGCCGCCTCCCGCCCGCCCCACGAGGAAGTGGGGAAACCCAGAACACGGTGCCGTTGAGCCACATGCTGGGTTTCCTCATCGCCCGTGTGACAGTGAGCCGTTGCCAGCCTGCCCCGGGGCGGGGGGTGGCTAGGGCGGCTTGGTGGGGCCCCAGGCTTTGAAGTTCCCCCCATTGCCATATGGAGAGCAGCCGCCTCCCCCGGCCCTGCACGTGTTTGCCTGAGGAGGTGGCTACGTGGGGCTGGTGCAGAGATCCCCGGAGACGAGCTCCCTGGTGCCAGGCTCAGGGGAGGGAGTATGGGTGCCCGCCGGGTTCTCCCCGCCCGACCCAGCCTGTGCCTGCTGCCCGGGGCGGCCCAGGTGGGGGGCAGTGCGGGCTGCCTGGCAGCTGCTCCCCAACCCAGGTCTGGCCCTAGGTCTCAGGGCCGTGTGGCTGCTCCCCGGGGCGGCCCAGGTGGGGGGCTGTGCGGGCCGGCTGCCAGCTGCTCCCCAACCCAGGTCTGGCCCTAGGTCTCAGGGCCGTGTGGCTGCTCCCCGGGGCGGCCCAGGTGGGGGGCAGTGCGGGCCGGCTGGCAGCTGCTCCCCAACCCAGGTCTGGCCCTAGGTCTCAGGGCCGTGTGGCTGCTCCCCGGGGCGGCCCAGGTGGGGGGCAGTGCGGGCCGGCTGCCAGCTGCTCCCCAACCCAGGTCTGGCCCTAGGTCTCAGGGCCGTGTGGCTGCTCCCCGGGGCGGCCCAGGTGGGGGGCAGTGCGGGCCGGCTGGCAGCTGCTCCCCAACCCAGGTCTGGCCCTAGGTCTCAGGGCCGTGTGGCTGCTCCCCGGGGCGGCCCAGGTGGGGGGCTGTGCGGGCCGGCTGCCAGCTGCTCCCCAACCCAGGTCTGGCCCTAGGTCTCAGGGCCGTGTGGCTGCTCCCCGGGGCGGCCCAGGTGGGGGGCAGTGCGGGCCGGCTGCCAGCTGCTCCCCAACCCAGGTCTGGCCCTAGGTCTCAGGGCCGTGTGGCTGCTCCCCGGGGCGGCCCAGGTGGGGGGCAGTGCGGGCCGGCTGGCAGCTGCTCCCCAACCCAGGTCTGGCCCTAGGTCTCAGGGCCGTGTGGCTGCTCCCCGGGGCGGCCCAGGTGGGGGGCTGTGCGGGCCGGCTGGCAGCTGCTCCCCAACCCAGGTCTGGCCCTAGGTCTCAGGGCCGTGTGGCTGCTCCCCAGGGCGGCCCAGGTGGGGGGCAGTGCGGGCCGGCTGGCAGCTGCTCCCCAACCCAGGTCTGGCCCTAGGTCTCAGGGCCGTGTGGCTGCTGCCCGGGGCGGCCCAGGTGGGGGGCTCTGCGGGCTGCCTGGCAGCTGCTCCCCGGGGCGGCCCAGGTGGGGGGCAGTGCGGGCTGCCTGGCAGCTGGTCCCCAGCCCAGGTCTGGCCCTAGGTCTCAGGGCCGTGTGGCTGCTCCCCAGGGCGGCCCAGGTGGGGGGCAGTGCGGGCCGGCTGGCAGCTGCTCCCCAACCCAGGTCTGGCCCTAGGTCTCAGGGCCGTGTGGCTGCTCCCCGGGGCGGCCCAGGTGGGGGGCAGTGCGGGCCGGCTGGCAGCTGCTCCCCGGGGTGGCCCAGGTGGGGGGCTGTGCGGGCTGCCTGTCAGCTGCTCCCCGGGGCGGCCCAGGTGGGGGGCAGTGCGGGCTGGCTGGCAGCTGCTCCCCGGGGCGGCCCAGGTGGGGGGCTGTGCGGGCTGCCTGTCAGCTGCTCCCCGGGGCGGCCCAGGTGGGGGCCAGTGCGGGCTGCCTGTCAGCTGCTCCCCAACCCAGGTCTGGCCCTAGGTCTCAGGGCCGTGTGGCTGCTCCCCGGGGCGGCCCAGGTGGGGGGCAGTGCGGGCCGGCTGGCAGCTGCTCCCCGGGGCGGCCCAGGTGGGGGGCAGTGCGGGCCAGCTGGCAGCTGCTCCCCGGGGCGGCCCAGGTGGGGGGCTGTGCGGGCTGCCTGTCAGCTGCTCCCCGGGGCGGCCCAGGTGGGGGGCTGTGCGGGCTGCCTGTCAGCTGCTCCCCAACCCAGGTCTGGCCCTAGGTCTCAGGGCCGTGTGGCTGCTCCCCGGGGCGGCCCAGGTGGGGGGCAGTGCGGGCCAGCTGGCAGCTGCTCCCCGGGGCGGCCCAGGTGGGGGGCAGTGCGGGCCGGCTGGCAGCTGCTCCCCGGGGCGGCCCAGGTGGGGGGCTCTGCGGGCTGCCTGCCAGCTGCTCCCCGGGGCGGCCCAGGTGGGGGGCTGTGCGGGCTGCCTGCCAGCTGCTCCCCAACCCAGGTCTGGCCCTAGGTCTCAGGGCCGTGTGGCTGCTCCCCGGGGCGGCCCAGGTGGGGGGCAGTGCGGGCCGGCTGGCAGCTGCTCCCCAACCCAGGTCTGGCCCTAGGTCTCAGGGCCGTGTGGCTGCTCCCCGGGGCGGCCCAGGTGGGGGGCAGTGCGGGCCGGCTGCCAGCTGCTCCCCAACCCAGGTCTGGCCCTAGGTCTCAGGGCCGTGTGGCTGCTCCCCGGGGCGGCCCAGGTGGGGGGCAGTGCGGGCCGGCTGGCAGCTGCTCCCCAACCCAGGTCTGGCCCTAGGTCTCAGGGCCGTGTGGCTGCTCCCCGGGGCGGCCCAGGTGGGGGGCTGTGCGGGCTGCCTGGCAGCTGCTCCCCGGGGCGGCCCAGGTGGGGGGCTGTGCGGGCTGCCTGGCAGCTGGTCCCCAGCCCAGGTCTGGCCCTAGGTCTCAGGGCCGTGTGGCTGCTCCCCAGGGCGGCCCAGGTGGGGGGCAGTGCGGGCCGGCTGGCAGCTGCTCCCCAACCCAGGTCTGGCCCTAGGTCTCAGGGCCGTGTGGCTGCTCCCCGGGGCGGCCCAGGTGGGGGGCAGTGCGGGCCGGCTGGCAGCTGCTCCCCGGGGTGGCCCAGGTGGGGGGCTGTGCGGGCTGCCTGTCAGCTGCTCCCCGGGGCGGCCCAGGTGGGGGGCAGTGCGGGCCGGCTGGCAGCTGCTCCCCGGGGCGGCCCAGGTGGGGGGCTGTGCGGGCTGCCTGTCAGCTGCTCCCCGGGGCGGCCCAGGTGGGGGCCAGTGCGGGCTGCCTGTCAGCTGCTCCCCAACCCAGGTCTGGCCCTAGGTCTCAGGGCCGTGTGGCTGCTCCCCGGGGCGGCCCAGGTGGGGGGCAGTGCGGGCCGGCTGGCAGCTGCTCCCCGGGGCGGCCCAGGTGGGGGGCAGTGCGGGCCAGCTGGCAGCTGCTCCCCGGGGCGGCCCAGGTGGGGGGCTGTGCGGGCTGCCTGTCAGCTGCTCCCCGGGGCGGCCCAGGTGGGGGGCTGTGCGGGCTGCCTGTCAGCTGCTCCCCAACCCAGGTCTGGCCCTAGGTCTCAGGGCCGTGTGGCTGCTCCCCGGGGCGGCCCAGGTGGGGGGCAGTGCGGGCTGGCTGGCAGCTGCTCCCCGGGGCGGCCCAGGTGGGGGGCTGTGCGGGCTGCCTGTCAGCTGCTCCCCGGGGCGGCCCAGGTGGGGGGCAGTGCGGGCTGGCTGGCAGCTGCTCCCCGGGGCGGCCCAGGTGGGGGGCTGTGCGGGCTGCCTGTCAGCTGCTCCCCGGGGCGGCCCAGGTGGGGGGCAGTGCGGGCCGGCTGGCAGCTGCTCCCCGGGGCGGCCCAGGTGGGGGGCTGTGCGGGCTGCCTGCCAGCTGCTCCCCAACCCAGGTCTGGCCCTAGGTCTCAGGGCCGTGTGGCTGCTCCCCGGGGCGGCCCAGGTGGGAGGCAGTGCGGGCCGGCTGGCAGCTGCTCCCCGGGGCGGCCCAGGTGGGGGGCAGTGCGGGCCGGCTGGCAGCTGCTCCCCGGGGCGGCCCAGGTGGGGGGCAGTGCGGGCCGGCTGGCAGCTGCTCCCCGGGGCGGCCCAGGTGGGGGGCTCTGCGGGCTGCCTGCCAGCTGCTCCCCGGGGCGGCCCAGGTGGGGGGCTGTGCGGGCTGCCTGCCAGCTGCTCCCCAACCCAGGTCTGGCCCTAGGTCTCAGGGCCATGTGGCTGCTCCCCGGGGTGGCCCAGGTGGGGGGCTGTGCGGGCTGCCTGTCAGCTGCTCCCCGGGGCGGCCCAGGTGGGGGGCAGTGCGGGCCGGCTGCCAGCTGCTCCCCAACCCAGGTCTGGCCCTAGGTCTCAGGGCTGTGTGGCTGCTCCCCGGGGCGGCCCAGGTGGGGGGCTCTGCGGCTTGCCTGTCAGCTGCTCCCCAGCCCAGGTCTGGCCCTAGGTCTCAGGGCCGTGTGGCTGCTCCCCGGGGCGGCCCAGGTGGGGGGCTGTGCGGGCTGCCTGTCAGCTGCTCCCCGGGGCGGCCCAGGTGGGGGGCAGTGCGGGCTGCCTGGCAGCTGCTCCCCGGGGCGGCCCAGGTGGGGGGCAGTGCGGGCCGGCTGGCAGCTGCTCCCCGGGGCGGCCCAGGTGGGGGGCAGTGCGGGCTGCCTGGCAGCTGCTCCCCGGGGCGGCCCAGGTGGGGGGCAGTGCGGGCCGGCTGGCAGCTGCTCCCCGGGGCGGCCCAGGTGGGGGGCAGTGCGGGCCGGCTGGCAGCTGCTCCCCGGGGCGGCCCAGGTGGGGGGCTGTGCGGGCTGCCTGTCAGCTGCTCCCCAACCCAGGTCTGGCCCTAGGTCTCAGGGCCGTGTGGCTGCTGCCCGGGGCGGCCCAGGTGGGGGGCTCTGCGGGCTGCCTGTCAGCTGCTCCCCAGCCCAGGTCTGGCCCTAGGTCTCAGGGCCGTGTGGCTGCTCCCCGGGGCGGCCCAAGTGGGGGGCTCTGCGGGCTGCCTGGCAGCTGCTCCCCAGCCCAGGTCTGGCCCTAGGTCTCAGGGCCGTGTGGCTGCTCCCCGGGGCGGCCCAGGTGGGGGGCAGTGCGGGCTGCCTGGCAGCTGCTCCCCAACCCAGGTCTGGCCCTAGGTCTCAGGGCCGTGTGGCTGCTGCCCGGGGCGGCCCAGGTGGGGGGCTCTGCGGGCTGCCTGTCAGCTGCTCCCCGGGGCGGCCCAGGTGGGGGGCAGTGCGGGCTGCCTGGCAGCTGCTCCCCAGCCCAGGTCTGGCCCTAGGTCTCAGGGCCGTGTGGCTGCTCCCCGGGGCGGCCCAGGTGGGGGGCAGTGCGGGCTGCCTGGCAGCTGCTCCCCAACCCAGGTCTGGCCCTAGGTCTCAGGGCCGTGTGGCTGCTGCCCGGGGCGGCCCAGGTGGGGGGCTCTGCGGGCTGCCTGTCAGCTGCTCCCCGGGGCGGCCCAGGTGGGGGGCAGTGCGGGCTGCCTGGCAGCTGCTCCCCAGCCCAGGTCTGGCCCTAGGTCTCAGGGCCGTGTGGCTGCTCCCCGGGGCGGCCCAGGTGGGGGGCAGTGCGGGCTGCCTGTCAGCTGCTCCCCAGCCCAGGTCTGGCCCTAGGTCTCAGGGCCGTGTGGCTGCTCCCCAGGGCGGCCCAGGTGGGGGGCTGTGCGGGCCGGCTGCCAGCTGCTCCCCAGCCCAGGTCTGGCCCTAGGTCTCAGGGCCGTGTGGCTGCTCCCCGGGGCGGCCCAGGTGGGGGGCTGTGCGGGCCGGCTGGCAGCTGCTCCCCAGGGAGGCCAGGGTGGCGAGGACCGTGCTGCTGGGCAGTGGCTGGTCCCTGGGCCTGGAGCGCTTGCTGCGCCCTGTGTCATGCATGGGTATAACTCTCCCTGCTATCACCCCCACCCCCTTTGCTGAGAAACACATTCCACGCAAATCCCTCTGTCCGGGCACAGCCAAACCCTGGCCTGGCGCACGTCAGGAGAGGAGGGAGCCGCCTGCCCCCAGCTCTGATTAGGAGTTCGTGAACCGAGCGATGGCCAAACGGACACACAGACGGACGCACGGCCTCTCGGGTGTCCGGTAGAAGATAATACTGTCCATTGGGAGGAGAAATGGATGAATCTAGTGCAGGTGCAGCAGCGGTAGGGATGTGAGTCATGGAAAATGACCGCGAGCGGTAGCAAGAGGATCAATCACATGGGTAGATCGATCAGGACTGTAACAGGCTGCTGGCTCAGGCTGACCGGGGTCATGCAAGCCTTAGTGGCACTGACCTTGGGCAAGTTTGAAGGGAAGCGCGGAGCAGTAAGACACAGACGCTCAGTCCTGTCGAGGACGCCGTGTCCGTGGGCCGGTGTGATAGGACACGGCGCCGTCCTTGCCTGGATAGGGGCGTCCCTGAAAACGGGTCTGTGCATTTTTGCCGTTTGAACGACACAATACAAAGCGAGGGAAGCGGGGGCCGCAGGAGGGGCTGCGCTGCGGCGCCCTAGGGAAGGTGGTTTGGCAGAGCTGTGCAGACGCTCCGCACGGATGGTTCTTGTGGTGTGATCAGTGTCCGTGTTGCGTAAAGCCCCCCGTGGTTACATGCCCTTTGAGGTGCGTGCATGTCCGTTCCAGCCTGCCTAGTGCCGGCGTGAGGCTTCCACCTCGCTGTGCCAAGCCCAGGAGCGCACAGTACCTGCTCAGAGTGCGAGCTGGGGAGCCCATCTCTCAAGTGGCTGTGTGTGTGCCCCTCAACTTCCCTGGGGGAAAAGTTCAAGGCCAGTGGGGCCGGGGGCCGTGCTGCCCGGCGTCCCTGGGCTCTGGGGTCGGGGGCCGTGCTGCCCGGCGTCCCTGGGCTCTGGGGTCGGGGGCCGTGCTGCCCGGCGTCCCTGGGCTCTGGGGCCGGGGGCCGGGGGCCGTGCTGCCCGGCGTCCCTGGGCTCTGGGGCCGGGGGCCGGGGGCCGTGCTGCCCGGCGTCCCTGGGCTCTGGGGCCGGGGGTCGGGGGCCGTGCTGCCCGGCGTCCCTGGGCTCTGGGGCCGGGGGTCGGGGGCCGTGCTGCCCGGCGTCCCTGGGCTCTGGGGCCGGGGGTCGGGGGCCGTGCTGCCCGGCGTCCCTGGGCTCTGGGGCCGGGGGCCGGGGGCCGTGCTGCCCGGCGTCCCTGGGCTCTGGGGCCGGGGGCCGGGGGCCGTGCTGCCCGGCGTCCCTGGGCTCTGGGGCCGGGGGCCGGGGGCCGTGCTGCCCGGCGTCCCTGGGCTCTGGGGCCGGGGGCCGGGGGCCGTGCTGCCCGGCGTCCCTGGGCTCTGGGGCCGGGGGCCGGGGGCCGTGCTGCCCGGCGTCCCTGGGCTCTGGGCGGCAGGCTGTTTTGAAAGTTGCAGGGGAGCACGGCCCCCTTGGAGGGGTTTTGTCTGCGACAGGTTTTCCAGCCCGTGCCCTGGAGGTACCAGGCGGGAGGGACGCTGCTGTCCTTGCAGCAGGGCGCATTCTCTTGAGCAGCCAGGGCGGAAGTGTGGTCTGGTGGGGGGTGCCGGGAAAAGGGAAGGGGGTACAGAGGCACCGGTCCAGCCTGAGACGGGGCTATGGGGGGGTGGTCACCAGCCAGCAGGGCAGGGTCAGCCCGTGAGGCAGGGCCTCCCTCTGGGAGCATGGGGCCTGGTAGGCAAGGGGGAGTGTGACCCACTGCTATGATCCAGCCAGCACAGCCCAGGGCCTGCTTGAGACTGGCCCCGCCCCCTGTGTCAGGCTCCACCCAGAACCCCAGGAAGTCCCTCCCTGTTTTGACCCTGCCCCCCTGTGTCATGGCTCCTCCCCTAACCCTAGGGAGTCCTGCCCTCTCTGTCTCGGCCCCGCCCCCTCTGTCATGGCTCCTCCCTTAACCCTAGGGAGTCCCGCCCTCTCTGTCTCGGCCCCGCCTGCTGTGTCATGGCTCCTCCCCTAACCCTAGGGAGTCCCTCCCTCTCTGTCTCAGCCCTGCCCCCTGTGTCATGGCTCCTCCCTTCACCCTAGGGAGTCCCGCCATCTCTGTCTCAGCCCCGCCCCCTGTGTCATGGCTCCTCCCTTCACCCTAGGGAGTCCCGCCCTCTCTGTCTCGGCCCCGCCCCCTCTGTCATGGCTCCTCCCTTAACCCTAGGGAGTCCTGCCCTCTCTGTCTCGGCCCCGCCCCCTGTGTCATGGCTCCTCCCACATCGCTGGCTAGCCCCGCCCTCTCTGCCTCGGCCCCGCCCCCTCTGTCATGGCTCCTCCCTTTACCCTAGGGAGTCCCGCCCTCTCTGTCTCGGCCCCGCCCCCTCTGTCATGGCTCCTCCCTTCACCCTAGGGAGTCCCGCCCTCTCTGTCTCGGCCCTGCCCCCTGTGTCATGGCTCCTCCCCTAACCCTAGGGAGTCCTGCCCTCTCTGTCTCGGCCCCGCCCCCTGTGTCATGGCTCCTCCCCTAACCCTAGGGAGTCCCGCCCTCTCTGTCTCGGCCCCGCCCCCTCTGTCATGGCTCCTCCCTTCACCCTAGGGAGTCCCGCCCTCTCTGTCTCGGCCCTGCCCCCTGTGTCATGGCTCCTCCCTTTACCCTAGGGAGTCCCGCCCTCTCTGTCTCGGCCCCGCCCCCTCTGTCATGGCTCCTCCCTTCACCCTAGGGAGTCCCGCCCTCTCTGTCTCGGCCCTGCCCCCTGTGTCATGGCTCCTCCCCTAACCCTAGGGAGTCCTGCCCTCTCTGTCTCGGCCCCGCCCCCTGTGTCATGGCTCCTCCCCTAACCCTCGGGAGTCCCGCCCTCTCTGCCTCGGCCCTGCCCCCTGTGTCATGGCTCCTCCCCTAACCCGAGGGAGTCCCTCCCTCTCTGTCTCAGCCCCGCCCCCTGTGTCATGGCTCCACCCAGAACCCCAGGAAGTCCCTCCCTGTTTTGACCCTGCCCCCTGTGTCATGGCTCCTCCCCTAACCCTAGGGAGTCCCTCCCTCTCTGTCTCGGCCCTGCCCCCTCTGTCATGGCTCCTCCCTTAACCCTAGGGAGTCCCTCCCTCTCTGTCTCGGCCCCGCCCCCTGTGTCATGGCTCCTCCCACATCGCTGCCTCGGCCCCGCCCCCTGTGTCATGGCTCCTCCCTTAACCCTAGGGAGTCCCGCCCTCTCTGCCTCGGCCCCGCCCGCTGTGTCATGGCTCCTCCCTTCACCCTAGGGAGTCCCGCCCTCTCTGCCTCGGCCCTGCCCGCTGTGTCATGGCTCCTCCCTTCACCCTAGGGAGTCCCGCCCTCTCTGTCTCGGCCCCGCCCCCTGTGTCATGGCTCCTCCCTTCACCCTAGGGAGTCCCGCCCTCTCTGTCTCGGCCCCGCCCCCTGTGTCATGGCTCCTCCCCTAACACTAGGGAGTCCTGCCCTCTCTGTCTCGGCCCCGCCCCCTGTGTCATGGCTCCTCCCCTAACCCTAGGGAGTCCTGCCCTCTCTGTCTCGGCCCCGCCCCCTGTGTCATGGCTCCTCCCTTAACCCTCGCGGGTCCCGCCCTCTCTGTCTCGGCCCCGCCCCCTGTGTCATGGCTCCTCCCACATCGCTAGCTAGCCCCGCCCTCTCTGCCTCGGCCCCGCCCCCTGTGTCACGGCTCCGCCCTCCAGCCTTAGAAGACCTGCCCCGTCTCTCTTAGCCCCGCCCCCCGAGTCGCGGCTCCTCCCCATCCGCGCGGCGCTCCGGCCCGCTCCTCGCGCCTCCCCGGGCGCGCGGGGTCACGTGAGCGGCGCGCGGCGGCCGCGGTCCCGGCAGGCGCGGCCATGAGCGGCCCGAGCGGCCCCGACGCGCACCGGGGCTGGCTCTTCAAATGGACCAACTACCTGAAGGGCTACCAGCGCCGCTGGTGCGTGCTCAGCCACGGGCTGCTCAGCTACTACCGGTACGCGGGGCGCTCCGGGGGGGGCTGTTGCGGGGGGCGGTGCTCCGGGGGGGGCTGTTGCGGGGGGCGGTGCTCCGGGGGGGCTGTTGCAGGAGGGGGCGCTCCGGGGGGGCCGCCCCGGGGGGGGGCTGTTGCAGGAGGGGGCGCTCCGGGGGGGGCTGTTGCAGGAGGGGGTGCTCCGGGGGGGCTGCCCTGGGGGGGGCTATTGCAGGAGGGGGTGCTCCGGGGGGGGCTATTGCAGGAGGGGGGCGCTCCGGGGGGGCTGCCCCGGGGGGGGCTATTGCAGGGACCCAGGGGGCTATTGCAGGAGGGGGCTGCTCCGGGGGAGGCTATTGCAGGAGGGGGTGCTCCGGGGGGGGCTGCCCCGTGGGGGGGGCTATTGCAGGGACCCAGGGGGCTGTTGCAGGAGGGGGGTGCTACATGGGGGGGGCTGCCCCGTGGGGGGGGCTATTGCAGGGACCCAGGGGGCTATTGCAGGAGGAGGGTGCTCCGGGGGCGGCTGCCCCAGGGGCGGGCTGTTGCGGGGACCCAGGGGACTATTGCTGGAGGGGGGGTGCTCCATGGGGGGACTGCCCCGTGGGGGGCTGTTGCAGGGTCTGCAGTGCAGCGACCCGTCTAATTGTTCCCCCGGTGCGGAATGACTTTTGTTCTGTGCGCCCTTGTGGCGGTGGTGCGCGTGCGCGACACATCGCTGCAGCCCAGCGAATCCTCCTGTGCAGATGGAGCATCCACGGCTCAGGATGCAGATACAATCTTTGGTATCTGTGCTAGGCTGGACCCATTCCCCCCTCCCCGCAGAGCCCCGAGGGGCCCCTCCCCACACCTTGGAGCCAGATCTGCGGTGACGGCCGCTTCCCCACCGGCCCCCCAGCACGGCGCTGCCCCGACCACGGCTGCTGCCTGCTGGGGCTTCATGGGAAGCTGCGTTGCCACCCAGCTTAGCAGGACCCTTGCCCAGGTGGCTACCCGGGGACTGGGGGAGGCTGGTCCTTGGGGGGTGCACAGGAACTGGGGGACGGCCCGCGGGTGACCTGGCTATTGTGGAGGCAGGGAGCTGGTAGCCAGAGTGGCTTCCCTGGAAGTACTGGAGGGGAAGGGGTGAGCTACTGCGGGGGCTGGAGACTTGGTCATTGGGATGCGGGGGCAGCCTAGCTATTGGGGGGGGGAGGGGCACAGGAGCCATGGGAGGATGATGTACTTGAAGTGCTGGGGGCTACTCCAGGGACCAGGGCAGTAACCAATGAGGGATGGGGGTACAGGGCCTGTGGGGTGGCCCAGCTCCCATAGGAATGGGACCTAGGGGGGTACTTTACCCTGTGCAATAAATCTACTCGCTGGACATGCACTAGACACTTTGCAGGGCTCAGACCCGCGCTGACCTGAAGGTATTTTCTGTGCGCTTTGGTGAAGCGGCGCCTTTAAGGGTTTATTCTGCTGTTGCATGGGCTCCGGTGGGAGGAATTAGGGGAGTTACTCTTACAGTCTATTCACGGAGGAAATCTAGTGAGGGGTGCATAGGGTCACCCAAGCTGCCAGTACACCCCCACAGCACGCCCCACGTGTGTGTGTACACACATGCGCCACGGCAGTCAAACCCGGAGGTTACATTCAGCCTCTCTCGAGTCCGGATGGAAGCGCCTCGGTTCGAAGTTGTCCGAGCAGGTTGTGCTGTTTGGTGCCCCGCACTCTTGAGACTCTCGGGCATGTGCTAGGACAGTGCTGAGGTTTGTGGGTTGCAAGCGTTGCCCATGAATGTGTTAAATCAAGACAGGACTTCGCACGCTTTTTCACAAGAGAACACGCGTGCTAGTTTTTTGTTAAACCTTCGAAGCGGCCCTCGGCTGTACTGGCTGCTCTTTGTAGAAGTCCCAGCTGCTCTCTGTGGCCGCCATGTCCTGCTTCAGGCCTCCTCTCGGTTGCCATCATCGACTTCTGAACGTTCTGCCTTCTCACCGTAGCCAAAATGAGGGGAAAGTTTCACCTTCCTGTCGTCTTCAGAGCCTCGGATTCAGCACTTCGGGGCCAGGGTGAAGATCACTGATAACTTCAGTAGCTGGAGCTGGAGGTGGAAATTTCTACTCCCTGGTCATTAGGCAAAAGGTACATTTTCCTGGGGTGTAGCGTTTGAGAGAAGGAAACACAAGGGTATATGTCTGGGAACTGGACTGGAGTAACAGGGCTGCCCTCCAAACATGAATAGCAATAACAATGAACTTGGCAGCAGAATGCAGCGAATAACGTATTGGCTCCTGGCTGAGTACAACCTCTAAAGCAGGGCTACTCAACACGCGGGCCCATTTCTTTGCATCCCGCGTTGCAGTTTGGGTTTACGTGGGGCTTGACACGCGGCCCGCGGGTGGGAGCCAAAGAAAAAAGTAGTCCATATAACCAGGGCTCGACCAATAATGCCACGGGAGAGTAGATTACAACCCGGAAGAGCCGGGTTCGGGCGATCTGCGCCTGTGCGGATCGCCGGACAGCGCGGCTGGCGAGCGGGGCCCACCGCGGTTTGGCGAGCCCTGAATATAACGGTCTTCTGTTGAGATGCGTTTTAGTAGTTACATTCCTGGGCTGTCATTGCACATTCAAAGTGCTGTCATGTGGGTGGAAATCGGGTAAATGTTGCACTTTATTAACATCAGCAGAACTGACTTAACTGGGCCCTGTGTGTCGTGTAGTCTTTCACACTGGCAGCATGAAAACAAAGATTAAGGCAAGAAGTTATTTGCATATATATTTGCATAGACATTTGCATGTCTATGCAACCACACTCAAGTTGCAGCCCTGGGCATGTGCTGTGCGTATCGTTGTGGCCCCCAGTGCTTCCAAAGTTGAGTAGCCCTGCTCCGAATGCTAGATATTGGGACTAGAACTTGCGGTTGTCACGGGAATTAATAAATGCCGTGCATTCGAGGCTGTCTGTGGTGGACATGGTAGGGTATTAACGGAAGGAATTTTGTCCAGTCAGATGTGTTGGCTGCCCCTGGGTTTGACATTTTGTTTGAGATGCAAACAGCCGCATTGATTGTTGCCTTTGGAGATATTGTTGATGGTGGTGAACTACCCTGTTTTCCAAGGAACCTTGTTTTGGCAATGTGGGAAGAGATCGAACTGTTTCTTAAATGTGACCAAACTGTGTGTGAACTCTCTAAATATGTACTACCCCCGCTGTGAGACTCTAGTCAGTTATGGCTGTTCTTTAAACAAAGGCAAACTGAAAGCTGCTTTTCTGCCACTAACGCCAGTGGGGAAAGCCCTGTGCTAGTCTGAAGTTTTATAATGGGTGGGGGGGTTCGTCCTGTTTCATTTTCTCTCTCCTGGGACAGCAGTATTAGGAGCGGCTTCTACGCTTGGCGAGGGGTTTCGTTCAGATTGCTTGTGTTTGCGACAGACGTGGGGCTGGACTTGCGGGGGGTTTCCTCTGCTACAACGGACATCTTTTTGCAGGTGGGCAGTGTCTGCCTTGCGCTCCATTAGCTGCTAATGGTGGCAGAGAAGTCGGAGCCCTGGGCTTGGCTCCTGGGCTCCTGGCAGGTGAGAAGCCTTCCACTTGCGCGTGAAGGGGTGATTGCCTTCTAGAATGCTGAGCCGTGAGTTGGGCTCCAGGAGGAGGGTCGAGCATAAATAGAGAGATTTAAGAAACATTTCAGTTCACCTTCAAACAGCCCAACTACGCTGTTCCCAGACTTCCGAAAAGACGCCTCTGGGTCAGTCCAGAGTAAGTCCGACAGCCCTTGAAAGCAGAACAGTGACTCTGTACCGGGGAGTGCCTTGTGTTTGCGCGGGGTTCCCTATTGGCAACTTTCTAGGCCTACTCCTGTATTGGGGAAACAGTTTCTCTTGACCAATAGCTGGTCGTCTCTCTCATAATTCTCCCGGACGAGGAATGTCGCCTCGAACAGAGGTGCCCTCGCCAGCCTCGCTCTCCGCAGTGAGGGGACTGGAGGGGAAATCCCGCCTTGGGATCTGCCTCCCGGCGGTTTTGAGGGGGATTCTAAGACGAGGGACCCAGGCTTGCTTAGGGGGGTGGGCACCAGCCAGAACGTGAGCGCTGCCTTCCGGCTGCTCTCCCAGCTGCCCGCGTCTCCTTCATCCAACGGTCCCGTCTGCCTGCGTCTCCATCGTCCGGCGCGCCCGCGTGACTCTGTGCCGTCTCCATCGTCCGGCGCGCCCGCGTGACTCTGTGCCGTCTCCATCGTCCGGCGCGCCCGCGTGACTCTGTGCCGTCTCCATCGTCCGGCGCGCCCGCGTGACTCTGTGCTGTCTCCTTCAGCAGGCAGGGTGCGTGCCCTTTCCAGCGGCCTCGGCGTGGCAAAGCGCCAGCAGGCAGACTTGCTGCGTGGGCCGTTTGCAGCGTGACCGGGACACAGGTGCCGGGTAGTGCTTCATCATGCTCAGGTGCGTGCACTCTCGGTCACCTTCCTCTTGGCGATGGCCCGGCGGCTGGGATCCGTTCCGCCACTTGATCCTGAAATAATTCACACAAGTATCGCTTGCCATGGCAACGGTAATTATACACTGCGGGGCTGGAGCGCCTTCGCATCGACACTGCTAGCTGAGCGGTGCAGTTTTTGGCACCGGGCTGCAGAGCTGGAGCAGTGGGGAGAATTCCACGTAGCCCTGAATTTAAATTTCAGCCCTTTGGCCTCCTCGGTCCTTGGCGTTTTAGGTATTTGCTGGCGTTCTGAGGATCCCAGGGCACTTCCTAGGAGACACGATCGACTGCATGGCCCAGTGCCACCATGCCTGGCTGTGCACATTACATATCTTCCCCCCCCCCCCCACCATCGCATGGGCCTCGCTCGTCCCATCAAACATCATGTTAGTAAGAGCTGCTGCAGTCTCTAAATTTTGGCACTCCTCTGGGATACAGCTGTGGACCAAGAACCCCGCGGGCAGCCAAAGAACGGCTTCAGGCAAAGGTCTGTTGGTTTATTTTTAAATCACAAGTGACGGCAGACCTGCTCTCGGAAGAGGGGATGGTCAATGGGGGGACGTAAGATCTCCGTTCTGGGCAGCTTGGATGTCGTGCTCCCGGCAGTTTAGTCCCTCTGGGTCTGAGTGGTTTTATACCGGCACTTCAGGTAACCGTGCGTTGAGCAGAGCTGCCAGGTCAGATCGTGGCCCAGCTCCAGCAGCAGCCTGGACCGGCGCTTCAGAGGGAGTGTCTAGAAGAGGGCAGTTGGCTTCTGCTCCTGGCTTCCTGGAGTCAGCAGGTAGGGGCGCTCTGAGCGTGGATTTTGTACCGATGGGCCCATCCTCCATGGACTTACTCAGACTCTGCTGCAAGTTCCTCCCTGCTGGGGATTTGCTCTCTAGCTGTCCGCACAGTTGGCATATCCAGCGCCTGGGCTCCCTGCTGCGCGTCCTAACCCTCAAATATCTCACACTTGCGCCTCCGCCTGCTTCAAGAGGGTTCGTAATTCCTTTTACCCCGACGGGCTTTATACGCCTACCTGCCGGCTGAGCAACACCATCCGGGGAATACGGGTCGTCTGCCTTCCTAGCGCGGCCGAACTGCACCGTGCTGGGCCTGCTCTATCCCCAGGGCTTGTGAAGCAATCCAGAGTGAAGAACTCAGCTGGAAGTAACTTGCCCATTCTCTGCGGATCCACCAACAGCTGCCTGGCACCAACCACTAAGCCTCGTGACTGGGGTCCTTTGTGAACAGCACCGCACTGTAAATAAAGAGCCATGGGTTTGGTCCTAGTTCACACGGATAATACCAGCCACTGTCACGCTGGGAGGAGGGCAAGCTCTCCGAACCCTTCACCGGTCACCATCGTGTCGGCTTGTCCTTTCCCTTATTTAAGGGCGGAAAATTGGGTTACGCTACTGAAGAACTTAAGGGTGGAGTGCCAGGTTCAGCTTTAACTAGCTGCTAGAAGTGATTATTCAAGAGAGAGACCATTTAAGGGAAGCAACACTGTGACTGACCGGGCTGGGTCTGGGCACAGCTGAGGGCGTCTGCTCAGGGCGAATTGCTCGAATTTGGGGCTCTCTCTAGCCCCTAGACTGGAGATCTTCCCAAATAGGCCACAAACCAGTCACACCAAGCGCTTCAGCTGCCAGCCTGAAGCCTCACGAGCAAAACCCCTCAAACACCCCAGCAATATCCGTGCCCCAGACGGCCCCGGGTCTCATACACAGGTGAGGGATTTTAGAGCCCAATCTCACCTTCCCCGAACAAGTTCTGTCCGGTTCCAAGAAACCAGCCACAGATCCCAGGTCAATTTACCCTCTGGATCTTACCCACAAATCACGCTGAGCCAATCCTTTAGAATCTACCATCTAAAGGTTTATTACTACAAGAAAGAAAAGCATGAGAGTAAGGTCGTTAAGGTATCATACATTACATGCATCGAATCTCCCAGTTCTCGATGCAGGCTTGCAGCAGAGATGTTACAACTGCTGGCTTAAGTCTTTGGTGAACATCCTACGTCAGGATGGGTCCACCGTTCTTTCCGACTCTTCGATCCCTGCACTGCTGCCTCTGGGATGAAGGGCTGAGCTGAGTACCAAGATGGAGTCGGCCACATGGCATATTTATATCTCCTTCCTGGACTCTTCTTGGCTGCAGCAGGTCACCTGGCCAGCGGCCGATCCTTGTGTTCCCTGCTGGTAGCCCTTAGGTGTCAGTCCCCATTCTTGAGGTGTGTCCTTGGCCTATTGAGGGCTATTGTCCCACAGAGCCTCGCTAATTAGTATGTCCATAGGCCGAGCTCTGCCCACTGCTCAACCACATACAGAGAAATATTCAGTACTCATACAAAATACGTGCTTATAACTTCACACACAGACATTATACAATTACATGAATAGCATATAGAGAATCAGAAGAAAGTAAGCTTCTATTCGACACCTCGCATGGTCCCCTTTATACCACTTTTGGGGCCAACACCCCCCCCCCCCCCCCCCCCCGGGTGCAGCAGTGATCTGGCTGCTTCCCTCAAATTCAGTAACGTGACAAACACATTTTTCGTTTGCAAAGAAAACTTGCTGTTCTACTTTCTCAACATGCAACACCCCGCACTTTTTTGACTCTGTCCATCAACGTCTCAGCCAAAAATGTTTTGAAGAAAAACAAGAAAAATTGCTTTTACAAACCCGCTTCAGGACAGGTTACATGCCTTTTGAAATGCACAGACATCCCTGGTTTCATTTCTACCATCAGTTGTAAAACAATTGTCGGCAAGTGTGAGTTAATTTTTTAAAAACCTGCGTGTTACATATGGAGCCCTGGGTATCACTTTATATTTGTGGACAGCTGCATCATTCTATGTTGTGCGCAAGACACGAGAAGTCATTCTTCCGCTCTACTCTGCGCTGGTTAGGCCTCAGTTGGAATACTGTGTCCAGTTCTGGGCACCGCATTTCAAGAAAGATGTGGAGAAATTGGAGTGGGTCCAGAGAAGAGCAACAAGAATGATTAAAGTTCTAGAGAACATGAGCTCTGAAGGAAGGCTGAAAGAATTGGGCTTGTTTAGTTTGGAAAAGAGAAGATTGAGGGGAGACATGATAGCAGCTTTCAAGTATCTAAAAGGGTGTCACCAGGAGGAGGGAGAAAACTTGTTCCCCTTGGCCTCTGAGGACAGGACAAGAAGCAATGGGCTTAAACTGCAGCAAGGGAGGTTGAGGTTGGACATTCGGAAAAAGTTCCTGCCTGTCCGGGTGGTGAAACACTGGAATAAATTGCTGAGGGAGGTTGTGGAATCTCCATCACTGGAGATTTTTAAGAGCAGGTTGGATAAATGTCTGTCAGGGATGGTCTAGACAGTGCTGGGCCCTGCCACGAGGGCCGGGGACTGGACTCGATGAGCTCTCAAGGTCCCTTCAGTCCTCGTGTTGTGTGATCTTGCGGATATGGATGCAGATAGCCGCAGCTCATTGTTGCGGATACCAGTTTTGTCTCCTCGCAGGTCTCTAACTATGCACTCTTGCTTACTGTAGTCCTGTAGGGCTGCACCTGTGCTAGGAGCCGCACACCTTCAGGAGGAAGTTTTGCTAGTTAGCTAGATCCATGTCTCCAGTTGAACCTGGCAGCTCTTCTTTGGCTGGCACCCAGCTGTCTCAAATCCTTCAAGTACCCTATCCTCTTGGGGGGTTTTGACGCCATGCTGCATAGAAAGCTAGCGTAAGAGTTGAAGGCGTTGTTAAACTTCTTGTTTCTTTCTCCTTGGCTAGGCCTGCTGCCAAATTGGTGTGACTGCTGCTTGAGAAGAATTGATTTAAAAACTTTCATCTTCCTGATAACAGCAACTATGAAAATAGGGGGGCTCCTGAGTGTAGAGAGTGACAAGGAGCGCCGTTTTACAAATGTGACAGTCGCACACAATCCAGTATTGCTCGTGCATGTGGATGGGGGTGTGATCCTTTTTCAGCAGTCCAATTTCTTAAGCTACTTGCATTAAAAAAAACCAGCCAACCAACCACAGACTTCTAGGCCAAAAGCGTTTCAGTGCATCTTGGAAGGGAAGGAAGAGGGCCAGTCCATGTTGTGTGTTTCTTTTTCTCGGCGAATTGTACCCTTTTGTGTTTGGTTACTGAGCCGTGTGCTCTCTACAAATTGGCCGACTCTTTTCTGTTGTTGTGCTCGGTCTCCTTCTGTACCCCTGCCCCCCCCCCAGCAAGGAAGCCGGGGCCCAGTGATGTGTCGCAGGGAAGGTTGCTAACGGTGCAACCTGACCGCCTTGGGCCGTCCGCTAGGCGCTGTTGACCACTGCCGGAGCGCCAGAGTGGTCCTCTGAGGCCAGGCTGGGGTGCTGCTGCATGCCTGGTTCCTCCCCTCCCCCCCCCCCCCGTGCTGCTGCCTTTCCATCGGCTGGGACGCTCGGGAAGGAGAACCTGCTCTACTGCTTTCTGAAGAGGCCTTGGACGGACACAGCCTTTGTCGCGGCTGGCAGCGCCGGTCCCTGCCGCGGCGAGGAGGGAACACCACCCGCTCGCAGGCTGAGTCCCGGTGTGACCTGTCCGTGCCAAGCGAAGACGGAGCTTCCCAGAGCATCAAGTGGGATGTAGCGGGCCCAGCCTGCCCTCTGGGCTGCTCTGCTCGACGGAATAGCTGGAGACAGGAGGTGAAAGTACCCAAAGCCATTTAAACTGTTCGCCCGCCGTGGGGCTGAAGAGCTGCGCAGCTGGGGATAATCCGGCAGCAGGCTTAGTCCTCTGAGCCGGCTGATCGGAGGGGTTTATCCCAGGTAGGGAGTGCTCTGCCTTGGAAAGCCAGCGCTGTGCTGGGGTTCTCCTGCCCTCCGCTCTTTGGGGTGCTCGTGGCGGGGGGAGGAGAGGTGCCTTGGTTTGCTCCTGTGTTGGTGTAAAAGGGAAGTAACCGTTCCGCCCGGGTTTGAACAGCTTGTCCAGTAGCAGTATGGGGCGGGGGGGTCTCTAATAGAATCCCAGGGCTGGAAGAGACCTCAGGAGTCATCAAGTCCAGCCCCCTGCCCAAGGCAGGACCAACCCCAACTTAATCAACCCAGCCAGGGCTTTGTCCAGCCGAGACTTAACCACCTCTAGGGATGGAGATCCCACCCCCTCCCTGGGGAACCCAGCCCAGCGCTTCACCACCCGCCTAGGGAAATCGTTTGTCCTAATATCCAACCTAGACCTTCCCCACTGCAACTTGAGCCCATTGCTCCTTGTTCTGCCCCCCCTGAGAACAGCCTCTCTCCAGCGTCTTTGGAACCCCCCTTCAGGAAGTTGCAGGCTGCTCTCAAATCCCCCCTCACTCTTCTCTTCTGCAGACTAAACAAGCCCAAATCCCTCAGCCTCTCCTCGTACGTCATGTGCTCCAGCCCCCTCATCATTTTGGTTGCCCCCCGCTGGACCCGCTCCAATGCGTCCACATCCTTTCTGTAGTGGGGGGCCCAGAGCTGGACACAATACTCCAGATGTAGCCTCCCTTCTCTGGATCTACGGGCAGTGCTTCTCCTAATGCACCCTAATATGCTGTTAGCCTTCTTGGCTACAAGGGCGCCCTGTTGGCTCCTATCCAGCTTCTCATCCGCTGTAACCCCCAGGTCCGTCCTCTGCAGTCCTCACTGCCTTTCCCATGAGCATGGATCACTGGCACTCCAGAGCTGGGATGCACCGGAGAGTCTCAGCCCCCCACCTTCGGCTGGGTTGGACCTTGCTGTGATGCAGCGTGTCCCGCCAGCGGTCCACGGGGCTCTACGTACCCATGGTGGGGCTGTCGGCAAATGCCGGGGGCAGCACGTTGCTTGCCCACGAATGCCCTGCCCTCGTGGCAGTGCTCAGCTCTCTCCGCTCCAGACCGGTCGGTAGGAGGCGTGTCTGCTGGGATTTGAGAGCTGCTGTTGGAGTGGCTCCGGCAGGGCCCGGAGGGTGCCCTGCAGCGGTAGAGGTGGCGGGAGTCCGAAGGCTCAGTGCCTTTGTAGAGGTGCTGGCGAGTGGAGTCAACTTGCCGTGAATTCAGCATCTCTTCTAGGCCTCTGAGTCCTCCTCTGGCTGCCCCGTCTGGCTTGAGTGGGAACGGCTGTCCGCCTGGTCTGGCAATCCAGCCGGCAACCCCTGGAGAGCACTTCAGAGCGCTTTGCTACGCGCCGCAGTCTCTGGCCGGCTGCCCTCCATGCAAGGCCTGGCCTGGCGTGAGCAGCCGGCCGCGGGTTTGGAACAGTGTCTAATAGGCCGGCACTCGGGGAATCCACACGGAAGGCTAAGTCCGGCACCTGGCGAGGCATCAATCTGGTTTCTCCCCGCCGGCGGGAGCTGCGGTTACTGCCCGTGTGAATTTACACTCGTCGCGCTCTCGATAGTGAAGCTGAACCCCTCCCCCTCCCGCCCGCCACTGCAAGCGGGGAAGTAGCGGACAGTTGGAGAGGCGGTGGTAAAGCTTCAGGGAAGGGCAGGATGGGCGCCGGAATCTGGCTGGGACGTCCACAAATCCGTGAGACTTTTGGCCTGGGGTCCTCGGTGGGGCCTGGAGGATTCTCGTCGTGCTGTGCGCCCAGGAAGGGCATGAATTCCAGCTGCTCTTTGTGGAGCACTTGGCCTCTTTCCATCCCCTGCCTTGGCCTTGCGTGCAGCCCCCAGGCTCAGCTGGCGTGCTCGTGGGATTTTCCGTGAAATCGCTCGGGGTGGGCGTGCGGAGCCAGCTCGTTGGCTGCCGTGTGGGGCCGTTCTCTGGGGCGCCGCTGTGGGGAGCGTTGGAACGGAGCTCTCCCGAGACTCGGCTATCCCCTTCCCTCTCCGTGAAGGCGCGGCGGGGAGCCATGTGCCTTGGCCCACCGAGTGGCGCTGACCCTTGCTAGGGGAGGTGAGCCCTGCGGGGGAGGGCTGTCTTGGAAACTGGAATCAGTTCCCCTGGACAGGAGCGTTCGGCGCGGAGGAAGGAGCGAGCTGCGCCCTGTGGCTGGTCGGAGGAAGAAGCCACTTTGAGGCTTGTCCTTACGTCCGCACTGGTGCAGAATGGGTAGCGTTGGATAGAAAGTCCAAGACTCGACTGTGGCAGCCCAGGCGCTGTTGGGGCGAGCCGGCTGAACACCTCTCCGGCGTGTCGAATCCACAGAGGGCTTGGTTTCCCTGTGCGAGGCGGGGGAGGCTACAGCAGCTCTGACCGTCGGTCTAGGAGTGTTTCGGATTGCCCTGCAGAGACGTACCAGCTTCAGAGCAAAGTCTTGCCCAAGACAGTCTGCTAAGTTACCCTGAAGTCTAGCTGAAACATCAGCCACCCAGGAAATCGGGTGACGGCGGGGACCGCAGACGTCCAGTGAGTGTTGTTCACTCCCCGCTCCTGCGTGCCAGCTGATCTGGGGAAAGCGGCTGGTCTCTTGGGGCTGGAAGCAACCTGGGGGGGCTGTGATGTTGGGTTTGTGACCACCTCTGCCCCAGCCCAGTATGTTTGGGGGAGGAGGGATGAGGGACAGTCTGGCCGTTACGATTCGATGTGGGAATCCAGGAGTTCCCATTTGTTACTGGCTGGGTGAAATGGAACTAGAGAACATACAGCCAGTTGGGCACCAGCCCTGTGTTCTGACGGTCTCCCCCAGGAGTGGGGCCGGAGCTCACTGGCTGCTGCCCCCGCCCCCAGGGACTATCGAATAGCCGTGTAACTGCTAAGATTTCACGCGGCTACACAACTGTTCAGTGACCCGTCATCTAACATCCCTAATACGCATAACAAGCAGAGTATTTCCTCTTGTCCAGACGGCCGGCGTGTGGCTCTGGACACACCCCAGAGTTGCGATGACTCGGAGGCGCGTCCATGAGGACGGCTAGCAAGGAGTACAGTCTGTCCTGCGGCCTGCAGGCACACTGTGTGTGTGCGTTAAGCTGGAGCTGGGCTGATGGAAAAGCTGCCAGCAGCGCCCTTTGCCAGCAGCGGGTTTATTGCTCCCCTCATTGGAGTGCAGCGTGAGGTTCTGCCCCCTCGAAGGGGGCACTGCCAGGGGGAGTAGTAGGCACCCCAGAGCAGGCTCCGTGAAGGGCGTGCCCGTCGGGGATGGAGTGAGACAGCCGGGGGGCATGTCTGGGACTCGGGACAGCCGGTGCAGTGTGCTGTAGCAGCTGCTGAGAGATGCCAGGGTACCCGGTCACCGCTTTGGGCTTTCACAGACACTTCCTGTGGTGGGAACGGGCTCTTGGCTCGTCCTAACTGGCCCATGGTGACCCGCAGCCCCTCCCCAAGCGCGGTCGCTGCCTCGGCCTTGATTCAGGGAGCCAGCCGGGCTGGGCTCCCAGATCAGCTGCTGGCCTGGGACATGTTCTGCTCCCACTCGGTTTCTCTCTCCCCTCCGATCATGCGAAGGGCTTTTCTTCAGTGCGCCCATGGGGCAGGGCCTGGCTGGGGTGCCTCTCGGTTTTTCCCTTTCCACCTCTCCAGAGAACGGAGCTCTAGCTGCTGCTGGCCTCCTTCCTGGGGCAACGGGGCCAACTTCTCCTGGATGCGCAGTGTGCTGAGATGTGCCCGTCCCCGCGGGCGGCCTGGTGGTGACCTAGCAGAGCCTCTGCTGCGCGTGCCAACACAGGGACCCTTTGGTGCACACGTGCCCGTCAGGGGTGGGCCCAGGCCAGAAGCGGCCGTCAGTTCTGCTGCTGGCGTCCGGCAGCCACATCCGTGATCTAGAGGTGAACGGTGCCTCCCTCCGCCTCAGGGGCCGTCTCCTCTTGACCTTGCCCGCCCAGAAATCTTCCCCGGCGGCTCGTGCAGGCGGGAGGGCTGAGATTGCGGCAGAGCCCTGCCCCGCCTCGTCTCGCGGGCATGACGTGCCCTGCGGCGCACCAGAAGGAACCGCTTGGCTGGCAGAGGCGCCTGGAGCTGCAGCGCCTTCAGAGGGCTCCGCTCTTGCGGGTGCAGACCCGGCAACGTGTCCCCTCCCTGATAACCGCGTGGGCCTGGGCGCAGTTTGCAACCGGCAACCAGGGAGCGTGCGGAGAGCTCGCTGTGGGCCCACGTGACAGCCAGCCACTGATCAGGTGTAGAAAGACGCATTGGTGGAAGTTATTTAACGACTTACAAAGTCAACAAGCCGGGGCCCTCTCTGCCCAAAATGACTCTGCACCATCTAACCCGGGGCTGGGCCAGATCCAGCCCTCCGGACACTTTGACCCGGCCCACGGACGGCATCCGGCCACTTTCTATTTAGATCTGGCTGCCCCTGTGTGGCAGCGCGTCGGGGTCCCCCGCCTCCTGCACCCCCGTAATGGCACGGACACACTCCCCCAGCCAGTAGAATAGAGGGAGTTTATTGCTTCTCCAGGGTACAGCACAGCACAGATGTCATCTGGTTACAGGAACCGGGCCTAGGATGCCTCAGCCCCCCTTGAGATGGGGGATGCTGGGCCCCTAAATTCCAGCCCCTCTGGGCCCTAGGCTGTCTCCTCCATGATCCCAGACAGAAACTAACTCCCTCACTTCCAGCCCTGCCCCCAGCCAGGTCTGGCCTCGCCCCCTTCCTTCCCATTGCTCCGCTGCATGGGAGATACCTGTCTGACGAGTTTCAAAGCCCCCTTGCATAATGACTCATCCCCTGCCCTGCTGGGCCGTGCTGCAGACAGCAGCCAGCGGGGGTCACTGACCACCCACTGCCCAGCATAGCAACCAGCAAGGTACCCCCACTACGTCACACCCTGCCACCCAATTCCCAGGCGGTGGGTCAGGCGGCAGGATCAAGGCTCCAAGTTCCAACGCTGCCCCGGCAGGGGCCGGAGCCGTGAACCCTTTAAATAGCTACAGGAACCCCAGGCAACGCCGTAGCAGCAGGGCCCGGAACCGGGAGCCCTTTGCTGTGTGTTTAATTCAAAGCCTCTGGCCCCAGACAACTCTGGGGCAGGCTAGACCCTAGGCCCGCCCCTTGCACCCTAGGCCCCGCCCCTTCCAGGGGGTGGAGCCAGCCTGTGACCATGTAGCAAAATTCATTAAATGCCCCCCCCCACCTGTTCTAGCCCCTGCTAAGGATTTTCCCAAATGAGGGGCCCTTTCCTTCCCAAAGCAAAAGGGATCCCTGCTGGGGGCTGCAGCCAGCAGGTGTGCCCGTCTGAGACCGTGACGCCGCCCGTTTCTTGCGCCTAGCACCCTCGCGGGGAAAGGGGAGCGTGCAAGGCCAGCTGCCTTCCTGAGCCGTGTCCGTCACCAGCTCATTCCAAAGCCTGCTGGCTAGTGGGAGACCTGCTCTGCCCCGTGTCTCTGCAGGGACAGAGCCTGCCCCCAGGGCATCCAGGCAGTAGCTGTGGGGTCTGCGCAGCTTTGGGGTGGCGATGGATGGACACGCCCATCTGTTAAGTGCTTGGGCTGAAGCCAGAGTATCTGGGCCAGGGAGCTGCGGGAAATGCATCGGACAGCTGTTCGGGGGGGAGGGCGTCTGCACCCAGAGTCGGTCTCGAAATCTACCCCAGCAAGGCCGTTTGCTCGGTGGTCAGAGCAGAGCCTCCCACGCTGAGGGGTGGAGCTGTAAGCGTTAGGCTGGTCAGCGTCCATACCCTGGGTACGCTGGCTGGCCAGCGGCACCTCTGTGAGCATGTGGGATGGGAGGGTCTCAGCCAAGCAAAACCCGGCAAAATCCGGGAGAGGGCACGTTCCTGTCCCAGACGGAGCCTTCCAGCGGAGACGCCCCATGGGCCCGAGCCCTCCCTTGCGCAGCACGTCCCCCTCTGGCTTTGGCTGGCTGTTACGGGAGCTGAATCGGGCTCAGCCGTGGTGGGCGGCTTCAAACGGTTCCTCCGGTTAACTGATTAAAAGGAGCTGCTCCAGCTGGCTCACCTGCCAGGGTTGAACTGGAGCAGCCCCCGCCGGTCAACTGGAACTAGGAAGCCTCCTCCGTTAGGGGTGAGACTTACCAGTTAACCTGGGGGTCTCCAACCTTTGTAAGCAGATCACTGTTCGAATGTAAGTGCCATCCAGGATCTACCTCAACCAAACACTCTGGCCCCACCCCTTCTCTGAGACCCCGCCCCTGCTCTAAGGCTCCAAGATCGACCCCTAGATCCCAATCCACTGCTGAGTTAACCACTCCCATCCCTAGCTGAGACGGAGCCTGTCCATGGCGAGTCTCCTGCCCTGGTGTTTGGAGGGAGCTACTCCCCAAGGGCAGAGGGGGTGTGGGGTTCAACCGCTGCGTTAGCTCCCAGCAGTGCCCTGCCCGAGGGAGTAGGCCCGGCCAGCTGGCAGCTGCAAGAGGGCGAGCGGGCGGGGACGACAGTCCGGCACGTACACAACTGGCGGGGGATTCTGGTAGGACGGACTCTTCCCTCCGAGTTCCTGCTTGGCCATAGCCTTCCCGGTTCTGCTGCGTTCCCCATGTGTGTGCCCATCCCTGCAGGTCGTCGGCCCTGCGCCGGGCCTGCGAGGGCCGTTTCAGACCCAGAACGGGGAACGCAGGCGGTCGAGCTGCTGCTGGCCGACCTTTGCAGCACGCAGGGTGCCTCGTGCTGACCCGCTGGCTGCATCGTGCCGGGAGAGACGGGCCGTAACGTCACGCCTCCTCGCCCTCGGGAGTTAGTCTTGGGGCTAATGTGATTCCTGGATGTGACCCTTGGCAGCAGAGCGCCCAGTGCCTCGGAATGGACGGCTCCTCAGAATGCCCCTTCCAGCTGGGGCGTGGTGTACGGGCTCCTGTGCCCCGGACCCCTGGTATTTTGGGGGGCCGGGGAGCAGTCACTGCCGTGCCATTTGGTCTCCCTTCCCACGGGCTGGGGGCTTGCCATGCTCTCGGCGTGGCTGTACGGCACCACTGAGCGCCTCGCTGGGACAGCAGCCGGAGGAGCACGGGGCTGGATTTGGGAGCCTGGCCCAGGCTGACTACGGCCCGCCTGCACTTGGTGAGGGCAGGCATGCAAGAGCTGCCAGGCGGTTTTGTACGGGTGCCTTTCTAGCTCTTATGACAGGAAGAGTCCAGGGCCGTGGGCCTTGTATGAGCAGCCTTGGCTAACCCGCTTAGGCCACCCTTGCGTTGGGCCTGCTTTCCCTTGCTTCGGCGAGTCCGCGTCTTCTCTCTTGGGAGAGCCAATCCCGTTCCAGGCACAGCCAACCCTCCCGATGCTGTAGCTTGCGGTGGGAGGCAGCCGTGTACCGGCTTTGCTGGCCCTCGCGTGGCGCCGGGAGGCGTTTTGATCAGACACACGCTCTACAATATCTAGTCGGTGTGACGCGTTTCACGTCTGCAGTTGGCGCGGTGCCACCGGCTGCGTGCTCAGAACGCGCAATGCCGAGGGTCCTTACTACCCCAGCGGCCAGCTCGCCTCTGCCCCACGCCCGCGGGCGTGTGCAGTCAGAAACTGAGGCAGGAAGACGCGGTTTCCCCGGCCAGTTCTTAGCTGGCTGGGCATGACGAATACCAAGCCGTCGCCGTATCCCCCGCCTGCAGAGGGAGTACTCTGGGGAAAGTTGGCTAAGGGGCCCTACCAAGCGGGGGAGTGACGTTGTTCACAGCCATCAGAGCTCTTGAGGGGGAGTTGGTTGGGATCCTCCGGCTCTCCGCAGGGAAGTGGAGGCCAAGTGGCCATTCGGGCAGTATCTTGTGACTGCCACGTCGGCTCCTTGCGTTCCCAGAGGAGAGGTCCTTTGGTCTCATCTCAAAGAGGCAGGCCATGGGCCCTGCGGCCGTGTGCTAAGGAGCGTCCTTCTGTCTTCTCCCCTCTGCCACGCTTGCGGCATTGACCTGTGCCCGTTGAATTGTTGTCGGTTTATTGCAGCTCTCGTCGCCGCCTTTCAAACGTTCTGGGCGTTGGCATTTCCCAACGTGTCGCTTGTGTCTGAGAGATAACAACCGCACCGCCTGTCGTCACACAGGGCGTGCTGCCGCATCGCTGTGCCCGTTGCTCCAGCCAGCAAAGCTTCAGCTGGCAAGCCCCCTCCCCCCCCGCCTGTACTTCTGTCCCAGTCGTGTCTCAGGCACCGTGTCCAGCAGCTCGTCGGTACCTGTGCACAGTGCAGCAGTCTTTCCACGCGTGGGGGCTTGTTGGGATGCCCCGGGCCTTGCTGCAGTCCCCACCACGGGGGTGGCTTTTCTGCCATGTGGGCAACTTGTCTTGCTGCTGGGTGCAGTGGGCACTCTTAGTCTGCTGGGCGGCATTCGAATCTCTCCTCTGGCTGCCCAAGCGCTCAGCGTGCGGGGACCGCTGGAGGGGTTCCCTGGGGAAAGCAGAGTTGTGCTGTGTAAAACGGGAGCGTACGTATGGCACCGTAATAGGATCTGGGTTCTGCTGCCCAGAAGCCAGGGCGGTTTTTCTGGGCCCAGAGTGTGGGAGAATGTAGCAAGCTGTGTGTGTGCTTTGCGTCTGCCCCACTGTTCCTTTCCGTGCTCCTCCTCCTCCTTTCCTCAATACTGTCTCCGTCTTGAAGACAATCTGCTAGCTAACTCTGCCATGCTTGGCCCAGCTCCCCCCCGCACCCCACCCCACCCAGACACAGAGCAAAAGCAGCCCGGTCCAGGCTGGGTCTGTCTGCACACGGCAGGCTGCTGGGATGCAGAGATGGCACGCCCCGGACTCTCAGGAAGCGAGAGGCGGTTGGTGGGCTGGACAGACGAGAGCCATTTGTTCAGTGTTACGAGAGGGCGAGCGCAGCAGGGGTGTGAGGAGATAGAATTGAAACTGTTCTTTAAAACAAATTTAGTATTAATTAAAAACATCCCAAATCAATTTAAATAAAATTTTTTTTTTAAATTTAAAAAATGGATTTTCCTCCACCCGGCTTTGCAGCAAGTGGGGGGGTGTGGCAGGTTTGCCGGGTTTTCATACAGCGTGAAATACGCCGAGACTGTTTTAAGGGTGTTGATTGAATTGAGGGTGGAAAGGCCCCTCACAGCTTCCTTGGTGCTGGTGAAATGTGGGCACAGAGCGTTTCGCCGGCGAAGGCTCAAACGCCTAGTAGCACAGCCGTGCTTGGAGTTCGAAGGGCTCGTCCTGAGCCGCACTACGCCCAGGCGTTGGCACTCAAACGGCCGTGTCGAGTTGTGTGGCTGCTGGGCTGTTCTGTGTCCGTGGGGACTGGAGCCCCACGGCACACATGGCAGCGGTAGTGAGCTTTCTAAGCGTGATCTCAAGCTTCCTGATCTTGGTGTCTCAAGTCCCTCATCCCCTTTGAACATGCTGCATGTGGGGTCTTTCCGTCTCCGGAAGGCAGCGGTGGCTGTCCTGGATGCACTGTGCAGAAATGGCCATCCTGCCCTGGGCTCTACAGAGCAGCTACTGCGCCGGCAGTGCTGGGATCAGCGTCGGCCTCCCCCGACACCTGGAGGGACCGGCTCTGTGTGGGCAGGAGCTTGACTCCTTGCTCTTACTGGTAAAGCCTTGCTGGCAGAAACTTGGAGCGGGCCAGCCCCTTAGCGATGGATCCGGGTTCGAAACCTGGCTGGCACCACGTGGAAACGCTCATTTAACGACCCATCTAGAGCCCCCAGCTCCCTGAGACGTGGCCTCGCCAGAGTGAGGTGGGTTTAGAGCCAGGCGGCTGCGCCGCAATCCGCACACCTGCCCGGGAGCTGACTGGTGCCTCATGAAGTAGAAGCGGAGGGCATGTTCCCTGGGGCAGAAGGTGACTAGCCATCTGGCAGACTCCTTAGGCTGCCTCTGCCTTGCGTCTGGAACGCGGGGGTCCACTTTCCTGCTAGTGGGCTGCTTGTGAAACCCTCCAGCCCCAGCCGTGCCAGCGAAGGGAGAAGGGTCACTAGGACTTTGTCCCCTGTGGCGAGTGCAGGCTTCAGCATCGGGCTGTGCATAAGCCCTCGCGGGCCCGTGTCTGAGCTGCGGACAGGAGAGCATAAGCAAACCCGCACTCTGCATCTGCCAGCTCGGCTTCTTTCACGTGTCCACGACCTCCCTCTTCTTGCCTCTGCCTGCTGCTTCCCAGACAGCCGTGCAGCTACCCGGCAGTGCCGTCTGTCCGCTCCTGTCTGCCCAACAAGTGAATGAGCTGGGGAACCGGACTGCAGCCAGGTTATTTTTAAGCTCCCGGAGAGAGCGCTGCGGACAGCTGGAAGGGGCACTCTGCTCTGTAAGGCAAGAGCGCCGGGCGCTAGTAAGATGAGACGTGTTGTGGCAGGCTGTGTCCTTGGCACGGTGCACACTGTGCTAGGCTGGCAGCGGAGGACACGCTCAGTCCCACTCAAGTTACACTCCGGGGTGGAGCGTTTGGGAAGGCGACTTTGGCTCGGCTTGGGGTCACTGTAGGTCAGTCCCGAGGAACGTCCGTGTCTCGATGTAGCTCGGCCACCCTTTCTTTTCGCTGTCTCGGTGCGAGTGGTTGCTCTCCACCTCCACCAGGGTGGCAGGGGTTGTGCTGAGCTGGCCGTGGCTTTCTCCTGGCCGTCAGGAATTCATTCTGAACGGCATGGGGGCTAAAGGCCACTTCTTAACTAGGCCACGAGTTTGAAAGGCAGCGTTCGTACTTGATTTCTTTGGACAGGCTGAACCTCTCCAGGCCAGACCTCTGTGGTCCGGGAACCTCCCTGGTCCGGCATGATGTGCGTGAGCCAGATGCCCATTTTCTTCATGGGTGCGGCCAAGTTTCCCGCAGTCCCATCAAGTTTGTTACAACTCCCAGTCCTGGCTGTCGGTGTTCTGTGCTGTTCTTTAGCTCCAGTTTACCCCTGCGTGTCCCGCAACAGCCCAGCAAGCAGTGGCTGTGTCAGTGATGTTGCTCGACGACACTGACCTCCCGGGGTCCGGCAAATTCTTGGGCTCGGCACCGCTCAGGTCTCGAGGGGCTGGCCCAGAGAGGCTGCCCTTGCACTGCCTTTGTGCTGACGGGCCCGGCTTGCAGACACTTGACGTGGGAAGATGGCTTTTGTGTTCCAGGGCGAACGCTCTCAGAACTGGCTGACGATTTTGGAAACCCATGTCTTGGGCAGGTGGCGTGAAGGAGCCGAAAGCGCTGCTCTAGTGAGGATGGCAGCCGGGCGGACAGCAGAGGTGCTGAGCAGGGTTTTCAGCCACGTAGCCTAAGGGTGCATGTGGAAGGTAAGGGCTGAGCCTGGCTGTGGGGGGCCCGCTGGGGCGCTGCCGCATTCTCTGCTAGCTATCGCTGTAAGCGCCGAAGGCTCGTGGCCAGCGTACCCCACTGCGGTGTGCCAGGCTGGGACGGAGTCTCCTGGCCACGCGGAGACGGCAGGAGGAGTTACTCACTGAAGAGCTGCGTGGGAGAGCCCCGTCTCGGGAGGCCACCCGAAACTCCAGGCTGAGTTGACTAGCTGTGGGGGTGTCTGTAGCCACGCCCCGCTGGCTCTCCGAATCCTGCCCACCTGCCTTCCCGCCAGCCGCGGGAACGACTGCACCTCATATTCAACACGCGCCGAAGAAAAGAGACGTGGAAGAAAACGGAGCAAACCTCCTCCGAGCTAGAAACGCTTTCTTCTCCTGGCGCGCGTTCTTCCGTGCGGCGCACTAACACTCGCTGCCTTGCCCAGCTGAGAGAGTCCTTTGTGCCGGCACAATCAGGTCATTGATGGGTGCTGGAACCCGGGGGAAGGGATGCAGTTCTTGTTCTCAGTCTCGGGGCTGAAGGAAGCGATCGTAGAAAGGGGCTCTGGTGCGGTGCCGGTGGAGAGTCCGATGCGTTGAGACGCCGGGAGGGCCAGGCGGAGCTCTACTTGCTTGGCCACAAGGAATAGTCTTTGCATTGTGTGCAAGCTTCAGTGAAATGCAACCCGCCGTCTGTTCCACAGATGCCACACAACTCTGGCACGAAAACGCCTGCGCCGCTCCGACACAGCCTAGCAAACCAGCAGCGCGTTGGGAGCTTTGTGGGACCTGGCGAGGAGTGAGTGGCAAAACTTGGATTTGACGCAGGTTTTGGTTTGCCCCCCCAGGATGTGATGAGAGAGACCGGGCGGGGAGGTAATACTTTGTAGAGGACCGGTGTCTGTTGGAGAGGGAGAAGCTTTTGAAAGCTCGTGTCTGCCACCAGCAAAAGTTGGTCATAAGAACATCAGAGCGGCCAGACTGGGTCAGACCTAAGGTCCATCCAGCCCAGTACCGTGGCTGCCGACCGTGGCCAATTCCAGGTGCCTCTGAGGGAGTGAACTGAACAGGTGGTGATCAATCCATCTCTCTCCTGCCATCCATCTCCACCCTCTGACAAACAGAAGCCAGGGACAGCATTCCTTACCCAGCCTGGCGAATAGCCATTAATGGACTTAACCGCCATGAAATTATCTAGTTCTCTTGTAAACCCTGTTATAGTCCTAGCCTTCACAACCTCCTCCGGCGAGGAGTTCCACGGGTTGCCTTATGGTCCAATAAGAGATGACTTTACCGCCGTGGTCTCTCTCCTCCTCTGGGGCTGGGACGGCGTGGCTCCAGCGTCACTGCAAACAGCACACTTTAGACGGGAGCAGTTCTCTTCCCTGCTCAAAGAGGGGAGAATCACTTTTCAAATGAGCTCCCTCAGGGGCGGGGGGGGGGGTTTGTACCTGCCTGGTACCTGCTAGCTGTATGGTTACCCTTACGTCCTGGCTTACAAGCCATGTTGCAAACTCTCTGTGGCCAGCATGGGCCGGGTGAACGGTCTAGTAAGCCAGGAATCCCGGTTGAGCCTCTCCCTGGGCTGGGGAAGGTCGCCCCCCCATTTCTTTGGGGAGCGGGTATCTGGCGCTGTGGCACATGGGGGCGGAGGGTGGACAGGCGCTGTTGGAGCACGGAGGATCCTCAGGCCTAAGGTGTATTCAGTCCGCAGTCGCATCAGCGCTGACTTTCCCCTGCGGCTGCCCCCCCTTGGCCTCCCGGGTGTGTCCCCCCGGGTGCGGGCTTTTGAGCAAGCAGGCCAGGCCCAGGCCTCTCCTGGAATCCCAGCGCAGCGCCGGGGTGCGGAGATCTCTGCGGAGCAGCCGCCCGTGCGGACCCCCTGGGATGGGGCTGATGCAGGCGGAGAGCTTTGGCTCATCTCCAACCGTGGCAGTCAGGCCGAGCCAGCCTTTGGACTTCAGAGGCTATTTTTGGAACAGCCCTCCCAGCTCCAACAGGAGCACGAGTCGTCCCTGCTTAGCCCAGCGCCAGAACGTGCCCTGGCGCCTTTCGGCTGCATGAGCCACCCTTCCTGGGCTGGCACGGGGCCCCGGTTAACCGGCCAAACGGACGGTAGCCTTGACGTTAGCGCCGTTGTTCCCATCTCTCTGTTGTTGGCCGTTCCTTCGCCCGGGCCTCGGGGCTGCATTGGAGTGGGAACGAAAGACGCCTTCCCACTGCCTTAGCTTCTCACGCCTCTCCCAGGGCTGCCCCACAGCGGTGGCTGGCTTGAGACGCCCCGCGAAGGGTCCTTCAATGGGTAGCCAGGCCGCCTGAAGTAACACGTGCGGAGGTTGGTGGCTCTTAGGACCTGACATCATGTTTACCCATTGCATCAGGCCCGTCTGCGCAATGGGTAAACGTGGCAGGGAGTGCAAACCCCACCTCCCCATCCCAGCCGATCCCAATCCTCGGGAAGACACTGCTAGGTTGCCAGAGTTCTCCCTCCACCCAGCTGCCGTCCCCCGGGGAGGCGAATGCCCGGCGTGCTGGAGAGGGTGGTTGGCAGGTTTAGGCTCCTGTGTGCCAAGTCACTTTTAAGAATGGGCCGTAGCTCCTAAATCACTCGGGTCTGTGCCCCTCCGTCTCCATGGTGGTGCTGATTGCACGATGGAGCTGTCGCCCATAGGGGCGCGGTCCGGAGCAGTGAGGGGCTGTCCGCTCTCCCACTGTAACCCCGAGTGCCCCGCGATGGTTTCCCACCACCGCGCACTGCCTGCGGCTTCCTCGGTCAGCCGCCGGCACGCAGGTCGCACCCAGTGTCGCCTGGCGGGCACGGCCCTGTCGGCCGAAGTTCAACGCCTGCGTTTCGGGAGGCAGGCTGGCCTGCCCGGGCCTCCCACTCTGCCGGCTTCCCAGGTGAGTGGGCATCCCCTGCTTTGGGCCACACCTTGCTTCACTTCAGTGGAGCTGGGGTGAGACCTGCCTTCCTGCCGGGGCTGCTGGTGGGCCTCCGTAAGGCCTGCTGGAGCGTTATTCCACGCTCTGTGCCATACTGACCACCACGTGTGCAGCCGTCTGTCACATTACCGAATTTGAGGGAAGCAGCCAGATGGCTGCTGCACCCATAGGTGGGGGTGTTGGCCCCAAAAATGGTATAAAAGGGGGCCATGTGAGGTGTTGAATAGAAGCTTACTGTCTGCTAATCCTATGTACGCTAGTCATGTGATTGTATAATGTCTGTGTGTGAAGTTATAGGCACGTACTTTGTATGGATACTGAATATTTCTCTGCATGTGGTTGAGCATTGGGCAGAGCCCGGCCCTATGGACATGCTAATTAGCGAGGCTCTGTGGGACAATGGCACTCAATGGGCCAAGGACACACCTCGGGAATGAGGCCTGACACCTAAGGGCTGCCCGCAGGGGACACAGGGATAGGCCGCTGGCCAGGTGACCTGCTGCAGCCAAGAAGAGACCAGGAAGGAGATATAAATATGCCATGTGGCCGACTCCATCTTGGTGCTCAGCTCAGCCCTTCATCCCAGAGGCAGCAGTGCAGGGATCAAAGAGCCGGGAAGAACTGTGGACCCATCCTGACGTAGGATGTGCACCAAGGACTTTTAAGCCAGCAGCTGTAACATCTCTGCTGCGAGCCTGCGTCGAGAACTGGGAGATTCGATGCACGTAACGTATGCTACTTTAACAACCTCGCTCTCATGCTTTTCTTTCTTGTAGCAATAAATCTTTAGATGGTAGATTCTAAAGGATCGGCTCAGCGTGATTTGTGGGTAAGATCCAGAGTATAAATTGACCTGGGAACTGTGGCTGGTTTCTTGGAACCGGACAGAACTTGTTCAGGGAAGGGGAGATTGGGCTCTAAGACCCCTCACCTGTGTATGAGGCCTGGGTCCATCTGGGGCACAGATATTGCTGGGGTTTCGGAGGGGTTTTGCTCGGGAGGCTTCAGGCAGGCAGCTGAAGCATTCTGTGGGACTGGTTTGTGGCCTATTTGGGAAGGTCTCCAGTCCAGGGGCTGTAAGGAGCCCCGAATTCGAGCAATTCACCCTGAGCGGACACCCTCAGCTGTGCCCAGACCCGGCCCGGTCTGTCTCACCGTCCTCTGCAGGCAATCGGTTACCTGGCTTGCTTGTCACCTGAGGGCCAAGTCCCCCTGCTTACAGACCCAGGGATGTTGCAGTGGGCCCCCGGGAGAAGGTGTGATGGACCAGGCCAGGTCTGGGCACCGCTGAGGGCGTCCGCTCAGGGCGAATTGCTCAGACTCGGGGCTCCTTACAGCCCCTGACTGGAGACCTTCCCAAACAGGCCACACACCAGTCACACCGAGTGCTTCAGCTGCCAGTCCGGCCAGCCAGAAGCCTCATGAGCAAAACCCCTCTGACAGCCCACCTCTCCCTGTGCCCCAATCAGCCCCAGGCCTAACACACAGGTGAGGGGTTACAGAACCCAACCTCACCCACCCCGAACGGGTTCTCCCGGTCCCAAGAAACCAGCCACAGATCCCAGTTAACTTACACTCTGGATCTTACCCACAAGATCACACTGGGCCAGTCCTTTAGAATCTACAGTCTAAGGGTGTGTCTAGACTACAGGGTTTTGTTGACAAAAGTGGACTTTTGTCGAGAAAACGATACCTGCGTCTACACTGCCGCTGAGTTCTGTCAGCATAACGTCGACAGAACTCAGCAGATTTGTCGATGGGGGTAAACCTCATTCTGCAAGGAATAACGCCTTTTGGCGACAGAGTTCTGGCGACAGAAGGCGTTATGGCATCTACACCGTCCTTTGCGTCTACACTGTCATGCATGCAGTCTAGACGCTCTTTGTCGACAGAAGCTTTGTCGACAGTATCTGTTGACAAAACTTCTGTGGACAAAAGCCTGTAGTCTAGACGTACCCTAAAGGTTTATTACTAAAGGAAAGAAAAGGTGGAGAGCAAGGTTGTTAAGGAGAATACATTACATGCAGCGAATCACCCAGTTCTCGACGCAGGCTCTTAGCAGAGATGTTATAACTGCTGGCTTAAAAGTCTCTGGTGAACATCCTACGTCAGGATGGGTCCCCGGTTCTTCCCGGCTCGTGGTTCCCTGCAAGGCTGCATCTGGGATCAGGAGCTGAACTGAAGACTGGATGGAGGGTGCCACATGGCACTTTATATCCATCCCTGGGCTCTCCCAAGCTGGAGCAGGTCACAGGGCCCCGGGACCTACCCTTGTGTCCCAGCCAGCAATCATTCTGGCTGGTCTGCAGGTATCCAGATTCGTTCCGCAGGTGTGTCCTTAGCACCTAGAGATCCATTGTCCCTGGAGCCTCGCTAATTAGCACAGCCACTGAACGAACATTCCTGGCATATTGGTCTGCCTCGGACAGAGAATTTCCCAGCACCAACCCAGAGTACGTATTTCTAACTCCACACGCAGATATTGTACACGTACATGAGTAGCGCACACAGAACCCGTAGGACACAAGCTTTCGTTTGACACACCACATGGCCCCCTTTGTACAGACTTTTGGGGCAACACTCCCCCCATGGGCGCAGCCGTGATCGTTAGAATCCAATAACGTGACGGAGGGGACAGCCGGAGCAGACTTCTCTCTCCTGCCCTCTGGTTTGTTCGTACAGAGATCCCTGGCCAAAATGAACCGTCCCGCCTGCCTTCTCGGCCCCCTGCTGCGCTTGCGTGCGGTGACCCGCGGCGGGGCCGTGCGGTTCTGGCCCGTCGGGTTCTCCTGCCCTCCCGTACCGCCGTACGCAGACGGGGGCGAGGGATGCGGGGTTTGGGACACCGCTAGCACCGACTGTCCCTCCGGCCTGCACTCGGGCATGAGTCACAGGCGTGCTGCAGTCAGCCGAGGCCGGGAACGTGGGGGTGATGGGACGCACGCGCGGTCCCCCCCGTCTCTTCACCACTGCGGCGATTTGGGGTCTCCACGCTCCCCGGCGGGCAGACGGCTCAGTCGTGTGCGTAACTGCGGGGGGTACGCCTGCCTAGCCATGGTCCTGGGGTCTGTTCATGCGCTTGGTCCCCACCAGGTGAATTCCTGCCTCCAGCGGGGGGGTGAGGAGTGTGTGTGGCACTAGCAGAGAACCGCAGTCATTCAGCATGACCCCATGCGTGTGCACACGGGACCCCTCCCTGTTCCTAGCCGTGTGCCAGTGGCCAGGGCTGCCCACGTGTTCCCCCAGCTGTGCAGCTCTTGGATTATCTCCACCTCGGGGATCTGCCGGGCTCGTGTTATGCAAGTGTCGAGCGGGCGGGGACGAGCAGGCAGATTTGTCTGCCCAAATGCAGGGGAGCCGCAGACGGGCCCCTTTAATATGTGAGCTCTGAGACGGAGGGGCCGTCTAAGGGCATTAGGCGCAGCCGGGGGCGTGCTGGGTGGCCGAGGGAGGGAGGGGGCCATCTAAGGGCGTTAGGCGCAGCCGGGGGCGTGCTGGGCGTGTGCTGGGGGAGGGAGGGGCCGTCTAAGGGCATTAGGCGCAGCCGGCGGCGTTCTGGGCGCGTGCTGGGGGACGGAGGGGCCGTCTAAGGGCATTAGGCGCAGCCAGGGGCGTGCTGGGTGGCCGAGGGAGGGAGGGGGCCGTCTAAGGGCGTTAGGCGCAGCCGGGGGCGTGCTGGGTGGCCGAGGGAGGGAGGGGGCCGTCTAAGGGCGTTAGGCGCAGCCGGGGGCGTGCTGGGCGTGTGCTGGGGGAGGGAGGGGCCGTCTAAGGGTGTTAGGCGCAGCCGGGGGCGTTCTGGGCGTGTGCTGGGGGACGGAGGGGCCCGTCTAGGGGCATTAGGCGCAGCCGGGGGCGTTCTGGGTGGCCGAGGGAGGGAGGGAGGGGCCGTGTAAGGGTATTAGGCGCAGCCTGGGGCGTTCTGGGTGGCCGAGGGAGGGAGGGAGGGAGGGGCTGTCTAAGGGCGTTAGGCGCAGCTGGGGGCGTTCTGGGTGGCCGAGGGAGGGAGGGGCCGTGTAAGGGTATTAGGCGCAGCCTGGGGCGTTCTGGGTGGCCGAGGGAGGGAGGGAGGGAGGGGCTGTCTAAGGGCGTTAGGCGCAGCTGGGGGCGTTCTGGGTGGCCGAGGGAGGGAGGGGCCGTCAAAGGGCATTAGGCGCAGCCGGGGGCGTGCTGGGTGGCCGAGGAAGGGAGGGAGGGAGGGGCCGTGTAAGGGTATTAGGCGCAGCCTGGGGCGTTCTGGGTGGCCGAGGGAGGGAGGGAGGGAGGGAGGGGCCGTCTAGGGGCGTTAGGCGCAGCCGGGGGCGTTCTGGGGGCCGAGGGAGGGAGGGAGGGGCCGTCTAAGGGCGTTAGGCGCAGCCGGGGGCGGTCTGGGCGTGTGCTGGGGGACGGAGGGGCTGTCTAAGGGCGTTAGGCGCAGCCGGGGGTGTTCTGGGCGTGTGCTGGGGGACGGAGGGGCCGTCTAAGGGCGTTAGGCGCAGCTGGGGGTGTTCTGGGCGTGTGCTGGGGGATGGAGGGGCCGTCTAAGGGCGTTAGGCGCAGCCGGGGGCGTTCTGGGCGCGTGCTGGGGGATGGAGGGGCCGTCTAAGGGCGTTAGGCGCAGCCGGGGGCGTTCTGGGCGCGTGCTGGGGGACGGAGGGGCTGTCTAAGGGCGTTAGGCGCAGCCGGGGGTGTTCTGGGCGTGTGCTGGGGGACGGAGGGGCCGTCTAAGGGCGTTAGGCGCAGCTGGGGGTGTTCTGGGCGTGTGCTGGGGGATGGAGGGGCCGTCTAAGGGCGTTAGGCGCAGCCGGGGGCGTTCTGGGCGCGTGCTGGGGGATGGAGGGGCCGTCTAAGGGCGTTAGGCGCAGCCGGGGGCGGTCTGGGCGTGTGCTGGGGGACGGAGGGGCTGTCTAAGGGCGTTAGGCGCAGCCGGGGGTGTTCTGGGCGTGTGCTGGGGGACGGAGGGGCCGTCTAAGGGCGTTAGGCGCAGCTGGGGGTGTTCTGGGCGTGTGCTCGGGGACGGAGGGGCCGTCTAAGGGCGTTAGGCGCAGCCGGGGGCGTTCTGGGGGCCGAGGGAGGGAGGGAGGGGCCGTCTAAGGGCGTTAGGCGCAGCCGGGGGCGGTCTGGGCGCGTGCTCGGGGACGGAGGGGCCGTCTAAGGGCGTTAGGCGCAGCCGGGGGCGTTCTGGGGGCCGAGGGAGGGAGGGAGGGGCCGTCTAAGGGCGTTAGGCGCAGCCGGGGGCGTTCTGGGCGCGTGCTGGGGGACGGAGGGGCCGTCTAAGGGCGTTAGGCGCAGCCGGGGGCGTTCTGGGGGCCGAGGGAGGGAGGGAGGGCGGTGCCGACAGGGTGGCTCCCTGGCACTCAGGGTTCAGTTCGGCCCCGGCGCAAGCCGATGCAGCTACACTTAGCTCTGCAGGGTCCCACCCCGCTTGAATGTGGCCTGCAGGGCTAGCCCAGACTGGCCGAGGCGGCAGGCGCACACGGGGGCCCTCTCCCTTTTCCGGGTGCTTCTGAGTCGCCCGCTGCCCTGGGCTGTTCCCGGCAGCTCCCGTCTCGCTGTGGCGGGGCCGACGCGGCGCTCCCAGGAGGCGCTGGGCTCGGGGGTGTCGGTGGGCCCTTGGACAGCCCCAGCGACAGAGCAGCCAAGCCCTCGGCCAGCAAACCGTGGACAAGAGGGGGCACGGCTGCCCTCCCGCCTCGGCCACTGCTTGTCCTGGCGCCTGGCGGCCGGCCCCAGCCGGCGTTTCCCTGAGGAGCGCAGCCCCGTCCGGACCATCTCGTCCCTGCAGCGCTACCATCCTGTGATGGTGAGCAGTGTCGCGGTAAGCTGAGTGCTTGGCCGGCCGCCCAGGAGAGTCAGGCGCCACCCCACCGATTGGCCGTGTTTCTACTGCTGGTGCCCATCTGCGTTTGCCTTGGTGCACGGAACAAAATTTAGTCTGCACGTAGATTGGAAAATGGAAGGAACATTGATGGCGCCCGCCCCCGAGGCAGGCCTGGCTTAGGTGTCTCACGTCCCTGAATGTCTCGCCCTCTCCCGTCTCGAGAGGGAGACTCCCTTCGAGTCCAGCTGGAGTTCCTAGCCCCTCGCCCACTCCCTTCTCTGGTGCCAAACACACTTCAGCATCTTTAGACTACACCCCCGGCCGTCCCTGTTCCCTGTAAGCCGGCTAGGGCTGGCCTGTGGGGTGAGGGGCGGACCCCATGAGGAGCAGGTGGAGGACAGGTGTCTGTAAGAGTCTTTCCTCTCAGGCATTGTCCACGCTAAGGAAAGGCTTTGGAGGCCTTGATTTATTGTGAAGAGCTGAGCTAGAGGGGTCTTATGGAGCTCTGAAAATGGACGCGTCCTTTCTGTCCTGACCCTGCTCTGTGGCACTCAGAACTTATTACCTTTAAACAGACGGACATAATACACTTGGGATGCCAATAATTAACCTGGGGAACTCCCTGCTGCAGGAAGTCCTCAAGGAGCCTAGATAACGTTATGGCCCCTAATGCCACCTGGAATGGGGCACGCTGAGGAGGTCTCTAACCTCAGGGCATACAGCACTCTGTGGGAATCAGGCCTCCTGCTTCTCTCCCATAATGCAATTGGCCTGGGGTAATCACGAGCTTTTTGGGGAAAGGGATCCGATGTAAGCTGTGATCCGATTGGTTGATGAAGCTGTCACCCGCCATCGGCCACATCTCGCCGTGACTCGTGCGTGCGCGTCACCCGCCAGCCTGGCTTACAGGTGAATGAGCGTCACGGGTAAGGCCGTCTGCGGCGAAGACAGTGAAACGCGTTGTCCACGCACCCTGTTTCCTTGGCCCCGCGGGAGCTGACGTTTCCCCGCTGCCGCGCAGGCCTGAAAAGAGTTGGTTTCAAAAAAGCTGACACAAAGTCCGTCCCATCCCCGACTGAGCCGCGGGACCACGGCAAATCTCTTTTGTTCTCGCTGAAAAGCTCTGGCCGCGTTTTCGCAAGAGGGCCACCGCCAAGCCAGCTGCAGGCCAGAGTGCCCGGGGCATACGCTGGACGGGCAGGGAGCCGCGCTAGGGCTGGGCGAGGGTTGGGAAGAGAGAGTTCGCTCCGTCGTTGACACACCACTGAGCAATCGGCGGCTGTCGCTGGGGAAACGTGCATGCAGGAGACAGTCCCTGTCCGCAGGGTCTTCCCCAAACCTTCCCAGCCCCTGCCAGGAAGCGCCGCGTGACGGCGGGTTCTTATCAAATCATTTTTATTTCCTTCATTTGAACGGATCAGGTGGGGGGGGGGGGACGTGCAGGCTGCCCTGGGGGGAGAGGACAGCCCAGCCCCCTCTCTCCGCAGCAGTTTGGGGCCAGATGAGACACGCCCCTCCTTGGCCGCTGCAGCTGGGAGAGGGTGCATGCCCCCCCTCCTCCCTCCAGTGGGGCAGGCCCGGTTCCTCTGCCCCCTGCACTCCCCAGCCAGAGTGAGGGATGTAGCAAACTGGGCGCTTTCCCCTCGCTCTCTGACCGAGGGGGACAGCCAGCGAGGTTCCCGTCTGAATGGGGGGAGCGCCCTAAAGGGCGCCTGGCTGTAGGGTTGCCAGGTGTCCCGTTCCGTTATCTTGGCCCCCGTCCGATAAAAATCAACAGGAAATACCGGACGTGTGAAATGTCAGGTATTCCCTGTTTCCCTCCAACAGAAACCTGCCGGGGGACAATTTTCCCCTGCGCATCTGGCGGGGGCGGGGGCATGAGGAGCATGGGGCCGTTTAAAGGCACAGCGCTTCTTTTTTCTTTTCTTTTTTTTTTCTTAACAGTTTTGGTCCCCCCCCTCCCTTTTTTTCCCCCTCAACAGAATTTTTTCCCCAGTGTGTGTGGGCTGTGTTGTGGGTTTTTTTTTTTTTTGGGGGGGGGGGGGGCGGGGTGCTTGGTATTTTTTTGTTAAACCATCTGGCAACCCTACCTGGATGGGTGGGAGGTTCAGCCCCGTGCTATGAACTTTCTGGGGTGAAGTGGATTTGGTGGGACTCGAACCCTACCAGGAGAGGGGCCCGGCGGCCCTCGCTCAGGCGCGTAGTCCCCTTGCGATCAGCAGCAGCGTCGTCGGGGCGTTGTCGCATTGTTAAACGCGTTTGGGCAGCGCTACCGAGCTTCCCGAAAGGCCCCGGCAGAACCGCTACCCCGCCGGCTTGCAAGCTGCATGTGGGGCAAGAGGCGGCGAAGTGAGAGCAGCCGGAAACGGGGGGCTAGAAGAGTTCTTAGTGCCTTGGCCCGGGCTAGCAAGCGGGCCACTAGCAGTCACGTGGGAGGGGAAGGAAGCAAGAGGAAGAAGGCCGGGGAGGATCCCCGGGGATGAGAGTTTCAGCGGCTACGTACGCAGGCCAGCCAGATGACGGAGCAGGGCTGCGCGTCGGAGGCAGTCAGACGGCCTGTCGCACGCTGAGCGGGCTGGGGGCCTTCTGCTCCTTTGGGGAGCTCTGCTGGCTTTGCGCCGCCAGTTGGGTTCTCTGCTGGGGCTCCCCGGGCAGCTGCGTCGGCGGGCTGGCTTGGGGCCGGAGGGTGTGACGCCCCTTCTCTCTCCTTGTGCAGGACCCAGGCGGAAATGGCTCACACCTGCCGCGGGACCATCAACCTGTCCACGGCGCACATCCACACGGAGGACTCCTGCAACATTGTGCTCTCCAGCGGGGGCAGGACCTACCACCTGAAGGCCAGCTCGGAAGTGGAGAGGCAGCGATGGGTTACCGCCCTGGAGCTGGCCAAGGCCAATGCCATCCGCATGAGGAACAACCAGTCAGGTAGGGCTCTGGGGCACAGGCGCCGAGCCGGGGGCCGAGGCGGGCGGGTGTGACCGAGCCCTTCTGCCCCGCACCCTGCACCGTGGGAGAGCCTGGCCGGCCAGAGGGGAGAAGGCTTGTACACGGCCCTTGTGAGCTCTCTGCAGTGCGGTCCGGGCAGCAGGGTGCCGCGTTGTACAAAGTCCTTGGCCCGACGGACGGAGGGGGGCGCCGTTCTGCGGGGCAGCGCGAGAGGGTTACAGACCGGCAGCTGTGCTGTACGAAGCCCGTGGCCCGACGGACGGAGGGGGGCGCCGTTCTGCGGGGCAGCGCGAGAGGGTTACAGACCGGCAGCCTTGTTGTGCAAAGCCCATGACCTGATGGACGGAGGGGGGCGCCGTTCTGCGGGGCAGCGCGAGAGGGTTACGGACCGGCAGCCGCGCTGTACGAAGCCCGTGGCCCGACGGACGGAGGGGGGCGCCATTCTGCGGGGCAGCGCGAGAGGGTTACAGACCGGCAGCCGCGCTGTACGAAGCCCGTGGCCCGACGGCGGGACGGCTGGATGGGGCCAGAGGGGAGGAGGAGACACCTTTGTGGCAGCCTGGTTGACAGACAGAGGCAGCTTTGCCCGGCCCCCGAGGTCTGGCGTGTTGGGGGTCGGGCGCAGGAGGGGCGGTAGAAGGGGCCCGCTGAATGCCGTGTCTCATCCCTGCCCAGCTGGGGGCGCCTCGCAGGCCAGGCCCAGGACGGGGGCCGCTCGCCGCGCCGAGAGCGATTGGCTGCAAGCCCAAAGGGCCGGCGGGGGGGCAAAGGCCTTGGCGGCCACCTCTGAGCCACGAGGGTTGCGTGGGCCCCAGACCAGAGCGGTTCTGCCGCGGGGGGCGGGGGGCATGGCTCCCTCTGTGCGCGGGGTCGGCTGATTTCGCCGGGGAAACAGGCCCCACGGCCCCGAGGCAGCGGGTGCCCGGGTCCTCGTGCCTGTGGACGCTGGGGGAGCGTGTGGACTCTGTCGTTAGCGCTCACTTGTGACGGGCAGGCCTGGGATTCTCCGCAGCGGGGACGTGGCACTCTGGCTACTAGAGGCTTCGCCTGTGGGGCTGGGCGTACGTGCGTCCTGCTCAGTGCCGTATCACACACAGATACCCCCTTGGACAATGCCCCGCCAGAGAGACCTTCCCCGGCCCAGCGGCCGTCGCGCTCCAGGGGCTCCCGCACGCACCGCCTGGTCGGTTTGGCCCCTGTGCCGGTGAGCCCGCGCCCCGCTCGGAGCCGGCGATTCTGGGCTCCGGAGAGCCGGGCAGACGGGTCGGGGCCTGGCTGTCACGCATGCGCCACGTCAGCGTCTCTGTGATGACAGAAGCCTCCCTGCCCGCTGGGCTGGGGCGAGGCCGCGCTGCCGCGACCAGGCCTCGGGCAGGGTTCGATGGGCAGTTGTGCTGGTGGCCGCCTCCGTAGCGGACGGTTTCTAACTGTGACTTGATGTGTGCCGAGCCGCCTGCATGGCCATCCCGGAGCGCCTGTGGCCACGCCATAGCCGTGGGAGGCTTGACGTGCGCCACGGGGCAGTGCGGGCAAAGGGTGAAAAACCTCTGCGCGTGCCGTTCTCACCCTCTCATGCGAGGTCACAAGAATGGTGCACTTGTGTGCCCAGTGGAGTGAGCGGTTTGGCGTGGCAGCGGGACCACTCCTCTCGAGCGCAGCTCGGCATGTTCCAGGTGTGGGTGTTGCACAACCCCCCCCCTTGGGCCTCCGGCAGTGCGCGGGGTCTGCAGCGTGCGGTAGGAAGCGAAGGCACTGCAGCTGGCATTGCAAAGAGCGTGCCCCAGGACGGGGGTTGCCTGCTCCGCTGGAGAGCTGTCGGAAAACAGCAGCAGCACAGTGGTGCTTTGTTCCCGCTTGTGCACGTGGCGGCCGCGGGGGTTGTGTGTGCGCCTGTGGCTGCTTGCACAAGGCCCCTCTGTGTCGGTTTGTTCAGGCCTCGCTCTTCGGGTCCTTCTGGATTTACCTGGGGGAACCGGTTTTGTGTGGGGGGTGTACTTCCTGAGTTAGTTCCGTGTCCGGGATTCCCCCGCCTGCTCCGGGTGTCCACGTCGCCACGGCTTAGCGTGAGTCTTGTGATGGGCGCTAATGTAGCTACAGCTAATCAGGAAAGAGATCTTGAGTCATCGTGGATCGTTCTCTGACGACATCCACGCAGTGTGCAGGGGCAGTCAAAAAAGCAAACAGGATGTTAGGAATCATTAAAAAAGGGATAGAGAATAAGACGGAGAATATCGTATTGCCCTTATATAAATCCATGGGACACCCACATCTGGAATACTGCGTACAGATGTGGTCTCCTCATCTCCAAAAACACATACTGGCATTAGAAAAGGTTCAGAAAAGGGCAGCTAAAATAATTCGGGGTTTGGAACAGGTCCCCTGTGACAAGAGATTAAAGAGACTGGGACTTTTCAGCTTGGAAAAGAGGAGACTAAGGGGGGGGATAGGGTAGAGGTCTATACAATCATGAGCGGTGTGGAGAAAGTGAGTAAGGAAAAGTTATTTACTTGTTCCCATCATATAAGAACTAGGGGCCACCAAATGAAACTAATGGGCAGCAGGTTTAAAACAAATAAAAGGAAGTTTTTCGCACAGTACAGTATAAACCTGTGGAACTCCTCGCCTGAGGAGGTTGTGAAGGCTCGGACTATAAGAGGGTTTAAAAGAGAACTAGATAGATTCATGGAGGTTAAGTCCATTAATGGCTAGTAGCCAGGATGGGTAAGGAATGGTGGCCCTGGCCTCTGTTTGTCAGAGGGTGGAGATGGACGGCAGGAGAGAGATCGCTTGATCGTTCCCTGTTCCGTTCCCTCCCTCTGGGGCACCTGGCACTGGCCACTGTGGGCAGACGGGATACTGGGCTGGATGGACCTTTGGCCCAGTCTGGCCGTTCTTATGAATCCTCCTTCCCAGCAGCCTGGAAGGAAGCGTTTTCTGGCTCCTTCGCGCCTTCCATCCGCTGCCGTTTGCCTCGCCCGGGGGGGGAGTTACCCAGGCCAGTTGGCTATGGGCAGGCCTGCCTTTGGGGGTGCGATCACGGCGCTCCGTCCTTCCCGGGCAGACCCCCGTGGCTAGGCTGAGTCCTGCCCCTCATCGGGCCCACTGAGCCACTACTGCGTGTGCGTTGGGGGGTGCAGTGGGGAGAACCCGGCGCTGATTTGCACGTTGCCTGTGCCGCGGCCCCAGGCCCCTGTGCGAAGGGTTGTGGTGAGCGGCTGCCCCGCCCGGGACGCTCGCTTCCCGTCCGAGTTCGCTCCTGTCCACGTCCCGCTGGCGACTGCGAGCTTGAAAGCCCCCTCTCGTCCAGTGGGCGGGGCAGGGGCGGGGCCTGTGCCCCTTGGTCCGTCGGGGCGGGAACCTCGTTCAGCCAGGGCTGCCCTGCCACAGAGGCGCTGAGGCACAGCGCCCGCCTTGCGCCAAGGGAGGCCCCCGCCGTCAGGACAGGCTGGGTGCGGTCCAGCTGCCCTGCCAGCGTTTCGTTGTCCTGCCAGCCGGCAAATCCACCCCTTGGGCACGGGGGGGGCGGAGACGGCCCCAAGGAGCGTGGGCTTGGGCGCCCGGTCAGTGGGCGGGGAGGGCTTGTTTTCCTGCTGCTTTCCACGCTCCTCCTTCGGCCCGTTGCTTTGGGAGCCCTTCCCGGCCTCCCCTCGGCACGCGGGGCCACTTGTGAGCGCCGGCTCGGGGGCCGGAGTGGGGCCGAGGTGTGGGCGTGGATGTGCTGATCGGTGAGCGCCGTAGGGCCGGCGGCACGTCTTACGGCCGGGGGCCCCGGCTCTGTTCCCAGCTGGATCGGGGGGCGGACTGGGGCGCAGGACGCACTCGAGGGACGCGCTGTCCCGTTCGCAGGCCCGGCCAGCTGTCCCAGCGCCCCTGTGGGTGAGCCCTCTGGCTCCCACCGCGCTCGGTGTCCTGTGTCCGGTGGCTGGGGCAGACGGCGCACGGTCCAGCCGGCCCCAACGGCCGCGTGCCGTGGAGGATCCGGGCACGGCCCCTCCTGCGATTGCCTTTGCCTTGGTAACTCCCCCGGCTCGCTTCTGTGCCAGGGTATTAACACCGTCTGCCCTGCCAGCTGCCGCTGCTTCTGTGGTGCCCAGCGCAAAGCCGCCCCGGGCCAGCCGCCCCGCACGCTAGTGCCCCGTCAGCGTGCAGGCGACGGGGGGCCAGAGGGGCACTGCTGCACCAGCCGTGCAGCCCTGTTCTGCGGGGGAGCTTTGCTGGGAGGCTCGGGCGGGTTGGCGCGCGGACGTGGACCGGTGCAGGTGCTGGGAACGTGGCGCGTCTTGGAGCGGTTCTCTGGGGACCCCGGCCCAGCGTGCGGATGAGGGACCCGCTGGCTTCAGGGCGGCTTGCCCGCTGAGCTAGGGTCCGGCGGGTCTCAGGCCGGCGAGCGGCTCTGCGGCCTGCTACCAGCCCTGCAGCCGGGCAGTCTTCGGAAGCTGCGGGCAGCAGGTGGCATTTAGGCCTTGTCTGCTTCGAGGAGGCAGTAAGTCCTAGTGGATAGAGCATGGCCTGGGAACGAAGAGGGTTTGGGTTCTACCGATCTGCTGGATGAGAGGGGCCCACCCCGTGCCTTAGTTTCCCCAGCTGTAAAACGGTAAAGCGCTTTGATCAGCGTCCCCCCCATTTAACGACATGCTAATTAACCCCCACACTGACACCGCTGCCAAATGGGTATGAGCTCCGGGGAGGAAATGCCTCTTGGCTCCTTCCCTTCCCCTCTGCGGCGGCAAAGCCACGGGGCAGACTGAAATAACACCGGCCCCGCCTCTACGTCAGCACGGACTCCCCAGGCCGGTGTGGGACCCATAGGGCCGCGCCTGGGCCTTTCCCAGAGCCGCAGGGGAGTGACTGAGTCAGCGATATGGACGAGGCGGTTCAGACGGCTGTGAAATAGACATTGGAGTGGCTCGCGGTGCATTGGTCCTGCGGGGAAATACTGCTCGCCTGGAGCAAGCGGGCGGATGGTCGGTGGTTCTTGCGCGCTGCCGGCCTCCCCGGCCTGAGGGGCGGAGGGAATCGGTGTGGTGTGCCGGTTGGGGGGACCTTGAGTTGTGGCTGGCTCTGATCTCGGGCAAACCCCTTTCTCCCGCCGGGCCTCGGTGGGTGCCTCTGTAAAATGGGAGCAGCGCTGGCCTGCCCTGGGGCGGCCGAGAGGGTAAAGCCGTTGGGAAGCTTAAACCCGCTAGGCCCGGCTCCTTTAGTGACCCCCGATGAGCGGCTGCGGAGGGCCGTTTGCTCACGGTGGGCTGAAACGGCGTAGGATGGTGCGTGTGCCCCTCTGCGCGTGTGTTCAGGTGGGGCGAGGCGCGGAGAACTCCTCTTCCCGCGCAGCCCTGCCCAGGCCGGGGGGCTCGGGCGAAATGGTTCCTTCCCCCCCGTGTGTCGTGGTGGTGACGAGCGAGGCCCCCTCCTTTCCAGCCTGGCTCCTTCCCGCGGGGCCCCTTCTGCCAGCGGCTGCTTCGGCAGGGCCGGTTCCTGGGCCCCTCTCCCGGCCGTCCCTGTGCCTGCGTGCGCTGGAGCAGCCGGGCTGGAGGGAGGCCTCATAGCCAGGGGGTGGCGCTGCTGTCCCAGTCTTGGCCGTTTTCCGGGAGGAAGGGAGCGTGGTCTGGAGGTCCCGCCGGTGGCTGTCTCGACACCCCCTCGCTGCCCGGACCCCGGCCAGCAGCCCTCCCCAGACTACAGGGGAGTTGACTCAGCGTGGTGGCTTCGGCCCATTGCCCCAGACAGGCGTGGGGGCGGCTCTGCGGGGAAGCGTAGTCCAGGTGCCGGTCGCGGGCAGGACTTTTCTATGGCCCTCGTTCCCAGGAAAGCCCGGCCTGAGCCTGCTTGTTTCCGCAGGAGGCTTCCTTCCCTGCCGGTTGTCAGCTGATGGGTGGGTGCTCGCCCGGCGCTTTGCCCCCAGCGATTTCCGGGTTCTCGGGAGGGGGGTTGTGCGTGTCGCCCGCGGAGGCTGTGTCTGCCCGACGTTGCTTATAGCCGCGCAGCTGCCTTGCCCAGTTGGGCAGCGTAGGCCCTAGGCCAACCCAGTGCTTACCCGCCCGCCCAACCGGAGCGGCGTCCGTGGGGGTTCACCGCAGCGGCGCCTGCCCTGGGGATGGAAATCGGGGCAGGAAGGAGGCCTGCTGGGCGGTGAGGCTGTCCAGCACCACAGGAAGAGGCACCAAACGCTCCTTGCCTGTTTTATTAGCTTTACGGCGTGGGCAAATGCTACCTCTGCCGGCTCTCCCGTCGTTCGGCGCTTCCGTTAACGCGCGGCTCAGGCGCAGCACGCTCCCCTTCGCTGGCGTCTCGTGGGCCCGGTCCTGCCCGCACTTGGCATGCCCATGGCCCCTTCTTTCCTCGAAGGAGCCGCGCCGCCATTGTGAGTGGGCGAGGCAAGCCCCCTGCGTTCACCCATGGCAGCAGCACGGACCGGGGCTGAGCCCCGAGGGGCCGGCAGGAAGCCGAGGTCAGATCGGCGTACGTGGATCCCGAGGGCGCCAGCTGCGTGTTCAGTGCACTAGCCGGCCCAGCCGCGCCGTGCAGGCTTGGAACGCCGGCGTTGGGGGAGGCTGACCGAACCCCCCGCCGGTGCTGCGCACTTGCCGAGCACCCGGACAAGAGTCTTGCCTTTCCGCTGGCTTGTCAGCCACTCGGCTCCTCTTCGTTTGAGGAGTTAATCATAGAACACGAGGACTGCAGGGACCTCGAGAGCTCATTGAGTCCAGTCCCCTGCCCTCGTGGCAGGGCCCAGCACTGTCTAGACCATCCCTGAGACATTTATCCAACCTGCTCTTAAATATCTCCAGAGATGGGGATTCCACAACTTCCCCGGGCGATTTATTCCAGCGTTTCACCACCCGGACAGTTAGGAACTTTTTTCTGATGTCCAACCTAAACCTCCCTTGCTGCAGCTTCAGCCCGTTGCTTCTTGTCCTGTCCTCAGAGGCCAAGATGAACAAGTTTTCTCCCTCCTTGTGACACCCTTTTACATACCTGATGTGGGGGCGCCCTAATTAGTCAGCTGCTGAACGGCGGGGCTGTGTCCACTCCTGTGACGAGGCTTCCCAGAGCTGAGCGGACCTCAGCGTCTGCGCGGCTCTGCTGGGGGCCGTGACCCCGCTCTGGGCCGTGGCTGGGGGAGAGCAGAGGGTCTGGCCCAGTGGTGGGACGCCCCAGCGGGCAGGTCAGCGGCACGATCCGCCCATCACGTGACAGTCGCAAGGGATCCAAATACAAGGTGACCTCCCCGTCCCAACTCCCCCGAGCGAGGCGCCAGGTCCCTTCTGCTGCCATCCGGGCGGCGGAGCAGGTGTCAGGCAGGGCAGTGGGGGGGTGCCCTTCTCAGAAGCCAGGCTGGTCCGTTTCCTGGGGTGGCTTTCCTGAGGGCTGCCCTTTGCCACCCAGCTGTGGGGAAGCCGCTGGTTGGCACGGCACGTGGTGCGCCCCGCCTCTGTGCAAGGACAGTGTGTCCCCTGACACTGCCGCTAGCGCAGGTGGGATGGGACGGGACAGGACGAGGCGGCTGCTGGCTGAGCGTAGGGACCGGCTACAGACTCGACAGTGCTGAGGTCAGAGAGATGGGGGGCTGGAGAAGCCCTTGCCCCGGGCTCTGAGGGGTGGAAAGATTCCCCGTAAGCTGAGCGCTTGGGCGGCCACCCAGGACAGATTCAAAGGCCGCCCAGCTGATTGGCAGAGTGCCCCCCGCCGACAGTGGTGGTGCACATCCGCACATGCCTAGTGCATATAAAATTTATTCCGCACATGGGTGGGAAAATGAGAGGGAATGTGCCCTACACATACTCATGGGGGAGAACAATACGCTGGGATCTGGATTCCAAGAGAAAAGCAAGCTGAGGGGAAAGCGTCAGCTGTCTGCATTCCAAGCCCCTCCTGCTTCATTTGCATGCCTGCGTCATTACCTTGATTACTAATTGCTTCTTCAAGCTGAAGCACATAATTGGCCCTTCCCGGAGCCCTTATCAAATGCTAATTGCTTGCGGTGCCACGTGGCATGTTGCCCCGTGCTCCTGGGACGGCAGGTTCGGTGCCCTGCGTGGGAGGTGGATATTCGTGGGGCCGACTGGATCTATGGAACGAAATTGAATGTCCGCGCTGATAACGCGGTTGGCTGTTCGCTTGTGGCGGAGGGTCACGCTCCTCGCTCAGTGCTGCATTGTGGCCAAGGACAGCTGTTCAAACCTCGTCCGATGCCACCTCCTGGGGGCAGGTCTGGGGGCAGCTTCGGTGGAGAGAGAAGCGTTGTGCCTTGTCTGGCTGGCGTGTTGACTCCTCCTTGTAGCTGTGCTAGTGTAAACCCACAGTGCCGTTAACCCCACTGAAGTTTTGATTATTTCCTGGTGAGTTCTGTGCCGGTGTGGTGATCTTGGGTCAAAACGCGGTGTGGTGCCAAGCCGAATACCTTACAGTGCTCTGTGTGTGACATCAACCGTGGTACCTCTGTCAACCTCACTTGGAATCCTGTACAGAAAAGGGGGTTAGTTTGTCGGGTTCCAGAAACCCATGTTGCCTGGCACTCGTTGTACCAGGTTGTTGATTAGTTGCAATTAACTCACAAAATTAATTGGGCTGAACCTCGGAATACAAAGTGTCCGGTGCTTGCTGCAGATGATTTTTATTTCAAAAATCTGAACGGTGAAAACGAGCCGCACTATGTCGTTGTGCACGTCAGCAAACAGGAGCTTGTTCTTGTGTAAGAGTGTGATTAATTGCCCGGTTCATCAGGGTTGCAATTCTCCTTCGCTTGGCAGCCCTGCTCATTTATTAATGAAGTCGCACAGCAGCAGCGCTGGTATCTGGCCGGGCGTCGATGTTCTGTGCTCAGATCTCCGGTTAGCTAGGACGTCCCGTCGATTCACCTTCGCTCTCTTCTGGATCCCGCCTCGCGTTGGGTGCAGGGGTGAACACCGCGGGTGGGGCTCCGAGGTCACACGGGCGCGTGGCTGTACCTTACAGTGGACCCCCTGAAAGCGGCACGCGCAGCGATTCCAGCCTCTCCCGGCTTTTGGGTGCGGGATGTGGCAGCCCTGGTGTTCCTGGCGTGGCTCTTTCCGGTGTGGAATTGTGCGAACACTGGGCGTGCGCCAGATCTGTCCCCCCGGCAGGGCTACGCCCGTCCTGAGCTTCTCGGAGGCTGCTTCTGGGCTCTGCAGCCAGAAGGCAGAGGCGGGGACCGGGGCAGTGGGAGCAGGCACCCGCCTGTGCCTGTGCCGGGGGCTGGGCGTTTGCTGGGCGCCATCCATCCCCTGGCTCTGTGGGAGGCAGCAGGCGGCACAGACGGTCTCGGGAGGCTGGCAAGCCGAGGTGGGTGGCGGGGGAAATCCCTCGTGTTTCGGAGCCTACACTAGAAAGGGGCCCGGGGCTCTGAAGACCTGTCATGGGTTTAAGAGCCGCCCTAGTCCGGCTGCAGGCATGTCGCGTTGGCTCGCTTTGGCTGAGGAGCCGCACGCCGCCGGTCCCCTCCAGCTCTCTGGCTCCTCCAGCACCCGCCACGCCAGGCCCCGTGGGTGCTGGGCCGAGCTTGGGCCCCTCCCCAGAGGCGGGAGGCAGAGGCCCCCTGTGCCGGCGCTGCAGCGGGGCACAGTGGTGCCGGGCGCTCTGGCCTGCCCGCACTTGGGGGTTCCTGGCAGGAGGCGCCCAGAGCCAGACAGGGCCGTTACGCTCTGGTGGCCCTGCAGAGGGTAGGCCTGATGCATCGCCCGCGACGGGCACCGCACCTCCGGCTGGCGGCCTCGGCCATGGCTTGTGTTGCAGGGAACCCCCCCTGCTCTCCAGCGGAACCTGCACATGGCCGCAGGGGGTGGAGAAAATGCCCCCGGCTGCTGCCCATCCCATCCAGGGGGAAGTTCCTTCCTGGCCCCGGACGCGGCGATCGCTGAGACCCTGAGCGTGTGGGCAAGACCCGCCAGCCAGCCAGAGCCCTGCCCGTCCGGCTGCTGTAGGCAGCCCCATCGCTCCACCCCTCCTTAACCCTATCCAGCTTCCTCTGGAGGCCCCCCCTGGTCCTGCTGGGAGGCTGCTCCAGGACCTCCCTCATTTCAAGCTACACGAGTTGGTGGTTCTGGGCTCCACCCTGGCACGTCTCAATGCTCCAGTGGCCTTGAATCTCAAGTGTTTGGCTGTTACGACGTTGACTCGCCTCTCCTGCTCCACTGTGGCCTTAGCACGTGGAATAGCTCCCAGTTACCCACAGCCCGACCTTTGCAAAAGCATCTCACGGAACGGTAAGGTTGTAAAGTCAAGCGCTGAGAAGTTCGGAAATGCCACAGGTAGCCTGAGCTGTGCGTTCTCAGGTGAGCCCCCACACTTGTGCATCATTTGTGCATCTTTAATCATGTGATTAGGCACCGCTCTGTCTCACTCAGCCCTGCCCCTCTCCTTGGCTCTTGGAAACATCAGAACTGTTAACGCATGGGTTCCCAAACTGGGGGGCGTGAAGAAATTCCGTGGGGGGGTGTAAGGCAACCCAGCCCCCCCCATCAATTCCTCCCCCCCCCCCCAAGTTGTGCTGCTATTTTTGGTTTTTTGTTCCCGGTCAGTTCCCCCTTTTTTGCTTTGCTCAACAAGTGTTGCTGCTGTTTGGGAGGGGCGTGAGGGTTTCTCAAAAATCAAAAAGGGGGGGGGGGGTGCGATGCCGAAAAGTTTGGGAACCACTGGTTTAACGTGAAACGTTTGACTAAAAGAATGAATCAACACACAATAAAAATCTGCACCGCTGAAAACGAAGTCTTGCAGTGAAGAACGTTCGGCACCCTTAACTGTAGGCGTAGGTACCAGCTCTGTAACAGCGCGACAGCACTTTTCAGTGGTAGATCTTCTGGTGTTTGGCAAAAGGGGGCACACACTGTTCTCTTCCCTTGGAGGCTACGGCTACGGCTACCCTGCTGGTTTTTTCCAGAAGGAGATGTGCGAGTCGCGCTTGCATTTGCATCCTTTCTGCTGATTTTTGCGGAAGAGGTTTGGCCGTGTTGTGGTGCAGTGTCAGTACCTGGCTGGTTGCGGTGCTTGGGCGGTGGAGGACCCCCGCTGGCAGTGTCTGTAGCACGGCCCAGCACGAGGGGCCTCAGGACAGCAGCCAAACCGCTTCTACTGGTTAAGGGAAGAGAGGGGGCACAGGAAGTGTGCGCTGGGGGAAGGGGCAGGCGGGGGCTGGAACCATGAGGGAGACAGACTGAGGTTGCTGGGGCGGAGGGCGAGGGGTGATGGACCCCTAACCCAAGGACTCTGAAACATCCTGGCCCTGACTCCTGTAATCACCCCACATCTCTGCTGTGCTGTGTCCTGGAGAAGCAATAAACCCCTCTATTCTACTGCTGGCAGAATCCGTTCTCACCGCTATGGGGGTGCGGGAACGGGAGAACCCTGACTGCGTCGTCACACGTGTACATGGGGCCAAGTGTCGGAACCCCCCCCTCTCGCCAGAGCCCGTATTCCTCGTAAGTTGAGGTTTACAGAGTCTTGCGAAAGAAGGTTTTGTTCCGACACGTGGCCCCGTCTGCTGACGGCTCGGCTTTGCCAGGCCCTGGTGCTTCCTAAGCTGCGGCTCGCCGGGGTTGCGTTTAAACTGGAGGGGAGACGGGTGCCGCGGTCCAGCAGAACGTGTTTTCTTGTCGCTGGATTGGTTCGTCCCTCCCGCCCACAAGGGGAGTGGATTTTAGGCCGGGAACCTGCGCACCTCGGTTTTCACCCCTCTCCCGCCTCTTTGCATCGCTCCTCTGGGACGTCTCGCCTTCTGGAATTTGGGGCACGCATTCGGGCCGAATGGTGAGGCCTTTCTGGGCTGCCCCGCTGCTAACCAGAGCACTGCTACCTGGATGCAGCTGTGGGGAGGGCAGCTTTGTGGGAAAGGGGTAGTTCTTGGTCTCGGCTAGGGCACAGGCCGATTCTCCCTTGCGCCATAGGGGTCTGCTGCGCCGGGCGCTGCCCTGGGCCAGGCGGAGAGCGGGCGGGCGCTTGCGCCTGCTGCTGTTTTGCTGGGGCGGCCCCCAGGAGACGTGGGAGCAGCTAAGTGGGGAGCTAGCCGGTGTTGTCTGCCCAGCCGTGTGTTGCCCCAGGCCGCCCTCCCTCTCGGGGGCGAGGAGGGGCTGGAAGGCAGGGCGCGGAACTGGAGCAGGGAGCCGGCTTGGGGCCGGGCAGGGGAGGGGCTGCCGGTGCAAATCTGCCTGCTGCGCGAACAAGCCGCCTCTTCCTGTGGCTCTCGGCGGCCGGCTGGCAGCTGTCCCTGGTGCTGATCTGAGCGGCCGCGCTCGCGCGGCGGCCCCCCCGCGCACGGCAGGGGCTGCGGCTGGCAGGCCGGCTGGCCGCGGGAGGGACAGAAGCGGGAGCCGCGTGGCAGGGGGAGCCGGTGCCGTGTCCCTGCCGCCGCTGAGGCAGAGCCAGCCCTGGGCCCGGGCCCTCTGGGTGAGTCAAGAAACCGCTTGGCGCCGCGGCTCCCCGCGCCCCCCCCAGATCTCAGGCCCCCCCGAGCGAGGGGCCGAGAGGCAGAGCAGGCTTCGAGAGGGGACTGCTGGCAGCTAGCCAACCGGAGAGGGGAGGGGGGGTTTCCTGACAGATGCTGCCTCCCCTTGCACCGGCCGGCTCGGGGCGATGCAGGCGGGGTCCCGGGACTCCCTCGGGCGCCCCGCGCGCATGCAGGCTGGCCCGGTGCTATCTCTACAAAGCCCCAGGCTCCCCCCAACCGGGCACTGCCTCCCGTAGGTACCCTCCCTCTCCCCGAGACGCTGGACCGCACAGCTAGTCTTGCATCCCCGCCCCTCCCGCCGGCCAGCCATGGGGGAGCTGTGTCTAAACCTCCTAGGCCACCTCTGCCTGCGGCCCCCAAGCGAGCTGTCCGTCACCTGGCAAGGTCAGAGCAAGACGAGAGCGCCTCCGGAGGGGGGTTGCTGCCTGCTGCCAAGACAAAGAGCTTGGGAGGGCTTAGTTGGCGGGGCAGGCGATGGGGGAGGAGGGAAGCACGCACGCGGCCCAGCCGGCAGCCCAGAGATGCCTGGACAAACGGCACGGTCAGCGTGACCTGGCAGCTCGTTTGCTCCAGGCCACGGGGATTTGCATTTCCAATAGCAACTGATGTGAAACGATCCCGACCCCTCGGGCTGCTGCCGGCCTCGGCCCCCGGGGTCCCTGCGTGGCTGGGGACGCCGTGTGGATTTCAGGTGCGAGCCGCCGGGCGCCCGCGGCAGTGCGAGCGGACGTGGCTGGGGATGCGCCAGGGAGAGGGTGAACCTCCCAGGGCTTGCGTGCCCCCTGGAGAGGAGGCGCGGGCCCGGGCCCCCTAGCAGCAGAGCTGTCGAAGCCGTAACCTCCGTCCGTGCCCAGGTATCGCGTGCCGCGGCCGGGTCCGTTTTCGGAGCGGCTGGCGGTGTGCGTGAGCGGCTTTGCCAGGCACCTGTCAGCGAGCGAGGGGTCGTCGCTTTGGGTGGTGAGCGCCCGCTGCTGGATTCGGTTTGGGGGCCCGGCCGCAGGCTGGGTGGGTGAGTCGCGAGCAGCGGGCAGAGGACCCGGCGGAAAGAAACCTATTGCGAGGGGCTTGGTGCTGCTCCGTTAGGCACATCCAAGTGTTTCGAAGAGCAGTTGAACCCAGTGCCTGCCTTCCTTGGGGTTTGCGGGGTCCATTCGGGCCAGCCTGGCTCATGTCAAACTCTTCCCCCAGCGTCTTGCTGCCTGGCGTCCCCGCTAGGGTCTGTTAATGAACGAGCAGCCGTGATGAGGTGGGGGGGGCCCCACGCCCTGGAGCGTTGCAGCGCTTGGCTGCGTAGAACCCACGTAAAACCAGCATGGGACGCTCCCGGGGCCGCGGCCGTCGCCCCCTGGCCCATGCTGCCTGGGCTGGGAACGGGGCACGCGGGCGAGTCGGTTACCTGCGTCCGGGAGCCCGCGGAATGACGCTGTTGGCCGTTCCCAGTGGGAGCCCGCATGTGGGGCGGGGGCCAGGAAGCGCTCGAAGAGGGCTGCCGGGGGGGGAGACGCCCCCTCGGGCGCCTGCGGCTGACAGCGCAGAGCGGTGGCTGGTTCGGGTCCGTGCTGCCGCCCCTTGCTCGCCGTTCGTGCCGGGCCAGGCCGCTGTCTCTGCCCTGACCCGCACGGGCTCGCCTAGAAATGCCGCCGCGGTGCCGGCAAGGCGTCTCTGCGCTGCCTGGTGGGATGCGCCGGTCGTGCCGAGGCTCCTGCGGGCATGCGCCCGGTGATGGGACGTTGGCCGTCGTGCCGCACGCCTGTGGGGGTGTCGGGTGCCGCCCTGCGCTCTCTCCGGCCCTCCCGGCCGGCTGGGCAAGCACGTTTGTAGCTCTGCTGTGGAGGTCACTCCGGGCTGAGCACTTCCCAGCGAGGAGCAGAGCCGCAGCTGAGTCCCTCGGGGCCCAGCCTGGCTCCCCCGGCTTCACGCCGGCTCCGAGGCCCGGCCCGGGGCAGGCCCGTAGCTCGGAGGAGGGCTGGATCTGCAGGAAGGTCCTCCCCCGAACGCCGAAACAACGGGCCGTCCCACCGCGGGCCCGTCCCACAGAGGCTGCTCTGGGCCGGGCCCCAGAGCCCTCGGCCTCGGCCTCCCCTCTGGCGTGGGCGTTCTGTGCCCCCTGGGGCCACGTCCTCAGTGCCGGAGAGGGGCAAGTCGGCACAGGGGCCACGCCGGCCAAAGACCTGGGCTACGCCTCGGGCCCGCAGCGGGGAGTCCCGGCCCACAGCAGGGCCGCCTGTGCCCCAAGAGGGCCTGGTGCCACAGGACAGGCTGCCCGGCACCGTGGGCAGATCCTGCCATGCCACCAACCCGCTGTGGGAAGGCTGCCCGTGCTGCGCCCTCCGGCTCCGGTCAGCAGGCCCAGGTTCCCTGCGGGGCCAGCTCCCACCGACCGCCGCGCTCTCATCGAGCCAAGCGATTTCCTCCCCGCGCCGCGGCCGGAAGGGCGTAGAGCCTGTGCCCTCAGCCCCGGGGGAGCGGCAGGACCACACCACCGCTGTGCTTGAAAACAAAAGGCCCCGCATCCGCTCAGGATCTCCTCCTGGGTCAGGCAAAGGGGCCACCCCGCCCCCCTCCCCCCCCCCCCCCAGGCTGGCCCAACAGCTGCGGAGGAGCCAAAATGCCTCTCCGGGACGCTGGCAGGGCAGCCCCGTGGAGGTGGGGCCACGCGCCGCATCTCGCAGGGCAGGGACCAAAGGGGAGGCTGCTTTGGGTTGCCCCTTCCTGGAGCTGCGGTTGGCTTCCTTCCGGCCACCTAGGAGCGCCCCCCGGCTGCGCCCCGTGACGCTGCAGGTCCTGGGGGGCAGTATGTAGGGCCGGGGCTGATGTCGGCCTGGCTCCCTGTGGCTGAGGGAGAGGTTACTGCAGGCGGCTTGGAGCACAGGTCCCCTAGCACCTAAGAACCCCCGATGGGGTGAGACTGGGGGGGAAGGAGGCTGCCTCGCCTTTGGGGAGCGTGCCGGGGAGGGGGGACCCGGCCCAGAGGCCCGAGAGAGTCCCTGCCAGAGGGGGAGAGGCCGGGACCAGGAGGAAGGGGGCAGACCTGGGTCCCTTCCCCACACGGGGCCGCAGTGAAGCGCTGGGTGCCGAGAACAGGGGCGCGGCAGCAGCGTGGGTCATTTGCCGCCCTCTGAATTGGGGGCGCTGCGGGGGGGAATCGGGCTCTTGGTTGCTCTAAGCACCCCCCGTCGGAAACGGCAGGAGCAGCGAGTGCCCCGTCGTGCTGGCTGCCGGGATCTGAGCCGCTCCGGCCCCAGCCCGCTGGCCGGCTTGCCGCAGGCTGTCTGTGATTTATGCGGCATTCCCTCCCACCGCCGCCAGCTCCCCCGCCCGCCCCGGAGGCAGAGCCCCCAGCTGGGGAAATCCAGAGCCCCGTACAGCGGGGGGTGAGACGTCCGGGGGGGCTGCCCCAGGAAAACCCTTCACGCTCTCGGCGAGCGCCCTCGGGGTAACCGGCAGCCAAGCTGATTCCAGATCGCCGCATCCTCCCAGAGCACCGCTCCTGCGCAGCCCCGGGCTGGCCCCGGCACCGGCACCGGCACGTGCGGAGTTAAGCGCTGCCTGGCGCTGGAGCGAGCAGGGTGCATTCTGGGAGCATGGTGGCCGAGCTGCCTGGGAGCAGCATGGGGCGAGCGGGCCGGGGGGCCAGGGGCTGTGAGCGCTGCTGGCTGCAGGCGGGCAGGTGCTGTCCATCCCGGGGCTGGCTGAGCGCCACGTAGAGCCGGCGTCCGCGACAGCCCCCTTCCCGCTGCGGGGATGAAGGGGAGGGGCTGCTGGGAGCCGGGGGCCGTGCGCTCCTTCTGCAACTCCGGCTGCCTGAATAAGTTTCAGAAGGGTTAGTGGCCTTCCCGGCGGGGTTCTGCTGCGGGGGATTCCCGGCGCGCCCAGCCCAGCTTGCCAAAACGTCACGCCCGTGGCGCTGAGAGCGGCTGGCCGGTCCCGGTGGGGTTCTGCTGCGGGGGATTCCCGGCGCGCCCGGCCCAGCTTGCCAAAACGCTATGCCCGCGGCGCTGAGAGCGCCTGGCCGGTCCCGGCGGGGTTCTGCTGCGGGGGATTCCCGGCGCGCCCGGCCCAGCTTGCCAAAACGCTATGCCTGCGGCGCTGAGAGCGGCTGGCCGGTCCCGGCGGGGTTCTGCTGCGGGGGATTCCCGGCGCGCCCAGCCCAGCTTGCCAAAACGCTATGCCCGCGGCGCTGAGAGCGGCTGGCCGGTCCCGGCGGGGTTCTGCTGCGGGGGATTCCCGGCGCGCCTGGCCCAGCTTGCCAAAACGCCACGCCCGCGGCGCTGAGAGCGGCTGGCCGGTCCCGGCGGGGTTCTGCTGCGGGGGATTCCCGGCGCGCCCGGCCCAGCTTGCCAAAACGCTATGCCCGCGGCGCTGAGAGCGGCTGGCCGGTCTCGGTGGGGTTCTGCTGCGGGGGATTCCCAGCGCGCCCGGCCCAGCTTGCCAAAACGCCACGCCCGCGGCGCTGAGAGCGGCTGGCCGGTCCCGGCGGGGTTCTGCTGCGGGGGATTCCCGGCGCGCCCAGCCCAGCTTGCCAAAACGCTATGCCCGCGGCGCTGAGAGCGGCTGGCCGGTCCCGGCGGGGTTCTGCTGCGGGGGATTCCTGGCGCGCCCGGCCCAGCTTGCCAAAACGCCACGCCCGCGGCGCTGAGAGCGGCTGGCCGGTCCCGGCGGGGTTCTGCTGCGGGGGATTCCTGGCGCGCCCGGCCCAGCTTGCCAAAACGCCACACCCGCGGCGCTGAGAGCGGCTGGCCGGTCCCGGCGGGGTTCTGCTGCGGGGGATTCCCGGCGCGCCCAGCCCAGCTTGCCAAAACGCTATGCCCGCGGCGCTGAGAGCGGCTGGCCGGTCTCGGTGGGGTTCTGCTGCGGGGGATTCCCGGCGCGCCCGGCCCAGCTTGCCAAAACGCCACGCCCGCGGCGCTGAGAGCGGCTGGCCGGTCCCGGCGGGGTTCTGCTGCGGGGGATTCCCGGCGCGCCCGGCCCAGCTTGCCAAAACGCCACACCCGCGGCGCTGAGAGCGGCTGGCCGGTCCCGGCGGGGTTCTGCTGCGGGGGATTCCCGGCGCGCCCGCCCCAGCTTGCCAAAACGCCACGCCCGCGGCGCTGAGAGCGGCTGGCTGGGCCCGGCGGGGGGCTGCAGCACCGGGACGGGCAGTAGAGACACATGCGTGTTGCCTGGGGCCCTGCGTGTTCTCGGCACAGGGGGCTGCAGCCTGCGCTCTCATCTCGCCCAGCTTTCCCAAGTGCCTGGCGCTTTCACTGGGGGGGGTCCTGGGAGTCCCAGAGCGCCCCCCCCGGAGCTACACACCCCTGTGTGTTCTTGGGCACCGTGGGGAGTGTCTCCTTAGCAAGCCGTGGTGCGGGCGGGGGGGGGCGTGGCTGCCAGAGAGGCTGCCCCCTCCCCCCAGTGAAAGTCGCTTTTCATTGCGCTGAAGCGGTAGGCGAGCGGGAACGTGGAGTTTCGGGTGTTTGCCCCGGAAGGCGCGGGGGAGCCGGCGTCCCGGACGGGTGGCAAGGGTACCGTGTGCACCTGCGCCCCAGGGACCTGCTCTTCCTGCGGGCTGGGCCGCCGGGGCGCTGGCTGTGTCGGCCACGAGAGCTGGGAGGGCGCCGCGGCCCATGGGCAGAGCCTGTGGAACAGCGCCAGTGTGGGGCTGGTCCCATGTCACGCTCCGCAGAGGCTTGGCAATCAGGTCCCAAGAACAGACCCGGGGGGCGCTGGGAACCTCCAAGTGCGGCCTGTTGCGGGTTTGGTTTTCCCTGGGCCCTGCCTAGCCCGGACTCTGGCTCAGCGCTGCTGTGGGCACGGGAGGCTGTCGGAGCAGAGCAGTTTGCAAGGCGGGCTTGTGTAATACGGACACCTTCGGGCCTGGGGCTTAGGGCAGAGGTGGGGGATCTCCGGCCCCGGGGCTGGATCTGGCCCCCGAGGCTCGGGCTCCCTTCCCGCCCAGCCCTCCTACCTCCAGACTGCTCCTGCCCCTGCCCCACCAACCCCTAACCCGCTCCTGCCACACCCCAGCCAGCCCCACACCCCAAACCTGCTTTGCGGAATCCCCCTCCCACACACCCAACTCCTCATTTTTGGCCCCAGCCCTGAGCCTGGGGGGGCCCACACGATCTAGTAGCTTGCCCCCCCCGCCCTCCCTCCCCGGTTCTGGGATGTGCACGTGTGTGTGTGTGTGGGGGGGTGTTACTTGTGTTGTGACCCCCCGACAAGAATTGAGACAAGTTCTCGGAATGTGCATCTGGCTCAGAGGGCTGGGTTGATCCGTTCCCATTGGCACCCCAGCGGCTCTGGGAGGCACACCCCAGCCACAGCCGCATTCTCGCACGCCCCGTGGGGTTACGTGTGGAGGAGACGGCGCTAGAGATGGGCCGCTGCCTGGGTGCAGAAATCAGGCCGTCCGCGGGCCGGGCTGTTGCTGTGAGCCGCTGGGAAGGACAGAGGGCTTCAAAGGCCATGTCGCCTCATTCTTGGCTTCCTGCTGTCCTGGTTGTGTCATTTTCTGTTGTGTGGCTGTGTGCTAGTTGTGCGGCTGTGTACTAGTTGTGTACTTGTGTGGCTGTGTGCTAGTGGTGTGGCTGTGCACTAGTTGGGTAGTTGCGTGGCTGTGCACTAGTGGTGTGGCTGTGCACTAGTTGCGTAGTTGCGTGGCTGTGCACTAGTGGCGTGGCTGCGCACTAGTTGGGTAGTTGCGTGGCTGTGCACTAGTTGCGTGGTTGCGTGGCTGTGCACTAGTGGTGTGGCTGTGCACTAGTTGGGTAGTTGCGTGGCTGTGCACTAGTTGCGTGGTTGTGTGGCTGCGCACTAGTGGTGTGGCTACGCACTAGTTGGGTAGTTGCGTGGCTGTGCACTAGTGGTGTGGCTGTGCACTAGTTGGGTAGTTGCGTGGCTGTGCACTAGTGGTGTGGCTGTGCACTAGTTGGGTAGTTGCGTGGCTGTGCACTAGTTGCGTGGTTGTGTGGCTGCACACTAGTGGTGTGGCTACGCACTAGTTGTGTAGTTGCATGGCTGTGCACTAGTGGTGTGGCTGTGCACTAGTTGGGTAGTTGCGTGGCTGTGCACTAGTGGTGTGGCTGTGCACTAGTTGGGTAGTTGCGTGGCTGCGCACTAGTTGGGTAGTTACGTGGCTGTGCACTAGTGGTGTGGCTGTGCACTAGTGGCGTGGCTGCGCACTAGTTGGGTAATTGCGTGGCTGTGCACTAGTGGCGTGGCTGCGCACTAGTTGGGTAGTTGCGTGGCTGTGCACTAGTTGGGTAGTTGCGTGGCTGTGCACTAGTGGCGTGGCTGTGCACTGGTGGCGTGGGTGTGTTACGTAGCGAGAGGGGCGTTTGCGCAGACGCAAGCTGGGTCCTGCTACGTGACTCACGCAGGATTCCCGCCCCAGTGGAAGAGGAAAGCCGCCAGATCCCTGCTGCGGAGCTGGGCGCAGGGCGCGCTGCGTGTGAAGGAGGGTGGTGCGCGCCGAGGACCCGGGTTGCGGTGGTGTCGGGGAGGGCGCGAGGCGCTGGCACGGAGCCCTCCTGGGGCCAGGGGGCCATGCCCAGGCCCAGCTGTGCGTGGGCTGCAGGCGAGACCGCGGTGCGAGGGATGACGGCGTTTCGGGAGCCCGTCCGGCGCCGCGGGGGACGGGGTCAGTGGCTCGCCGGCCGGCGTGATAAGCTGCAGCCCCGGTGTCTCTGTCCAGCGCAGCGGGAGCTCCGGGCTGGGCAGGGCCGGCTACGCGGGGTCGCGTGCGCAGGCCGGGCGGGGCTAGAGAACCGGTGGCTTTGCCCGCGCTGCTTGGGCTGAGACAAGTCCACTGGGCCGTTAAGCCACCGGCCCCTTGGCGTAGGCAGCCGGGCCAAGAGCCTAGTTCTCCTGTGGCTGAGGGGAGGTGGGTTACCTGTGCCAGGGGCGCCCCTCCTGTGGGCGTGGGCCCAGGCCGCCCGCCCCACAGTGGCACCGAGTGCCTGGCCTGGCGTGTGCTCTCTGGCAGGGCACTGGCACGCGCCCCTCGGCTCTTCTGGCCGGGACCCGTCCTTCCCACCGTCCGTGAGGGTGAACGTGGCTCCTACTACGGCGCTGGAGGGATCTTCGGCCTCCTTGGATGGACTTCAGCGCGGAAAGGCCCAGGAAGGCACTGATCCCCTTCCGTGGGGGAACCGCGGTGCTAAGGGACTTGCCCTGTTTGATGGAGCAGTCGGTGTCAGAGCCAGCGGCACAATCCAGAGGTCGGTGCCCTCTTCGGAGACCCGGAGCTTCAAAGCCTCAGCTTAGCCCTTCCTTAAGGCTGGATGTTAACAGGCGTGGAGAATTTTACTGAGAGCCAACCCCAGGCTGCCGGCAGAGGGTCAGCGCCAGCCACCTGTGCTGCTAACGATTTCATTAACGAGGCCGCGCCCTTGGGCGGCCCACCGGCGCGCCGTGAGTGAAGGCAGAAAAGAAATGGGTGGGCCAAGGAGAAGAAACCTCTAAAAACAACTGAGCTGCGGGCAAAGCAGCCGGTCTGCTGACCGCCGCAGCGATTCGCTCGTCAGAACAAGGGGGGGCGCGGTGGAGCCCGTCACGTGGCCCCGGTGACCTGAGGCGTGGCCGGAGCCTGCTGTAGCCAGTCCGTCCTGTGGCGCCGGTGAGCTGCGATGGGTGGGCCCGCGCATCTGGTGTGATGCAGGCCGGGGGTTTTCCTCGCAGTCCATCGTGGGCACAGTTGTACGTGGCCTAGCACGTGGCAAAGGCACCGCGTCCTCCAGGGTGTCCTGCCGGTTGTTGATTTCCTTCCCCGAGGGGGAGAAAAGGTGCCCTCGTTCTGGTCTGCGTGTCGCCAGGCGCCGGCTCTCCCACAAGGCCTTTCTCCACCACGTCCTCCCCACGTAGAATCGGACGCCGCTTGGCTGTCTCGTGGATCGGTGCCACCGGTTGCGCTGCTTACGTCTCTCGGGGCAGGACACGTTTTCTGTCCCTTAGCATCCTTCCAGACTGCCAAGGATCTTGCTGGCCCTTCTCTGAGCCGGAAAGTTTTCACGCCTTGGCTGCCAGAACAGGGCAGCGTCTCTGTAGCCAGAGGGAACCCCGTCTTCCCACGCCCATTTGATATTCCAGGGTGGTGTTCCCCCTCTGAGCTAAACCGCCCCGGGGAGCTGGTTGTCCGCCATCCAGGGCGAATGCCTGCCCAGCCCTGTTGGGTGACAATTGGCAATCACTCGGGATCCATTTAATAGGGGCTAAATTGATTTGTAGGGCGCTAAGTTTTTGGATCCGAGTCTTACGCGGCTGTAGGTCGCATGCCGTCGGGCGTCTGTCTGTTACATCCACGGTTACCCTTTCTCGACCACGTGTGTAATCCCTCAAAATGGGATTTGAATCGGTTGGCTGGGTCTGGTTTCCATAAGCCGTGTTGATTGGCGTTTCGGATGCTGCCACCCCTGTGTACTGTGCTGGTTTTGTCCTGTGTCACGTCGCTGAAGTCAGGCGCTGCCCTCGTGTAAAGCCAGGGCAAGTGAGCCGACCCCCGGCCCGGAGGAGAAACGGGCACAGGGAGGAACGGTCCCAATAGCTCCCCGCCATTCCCATCGCTTGGGGCGGCCGTCCCTTCCGTGCCACCCAGTCCCGTGGCTTTCACACCCCTCCGATAACAGCTGCCCACGTGGCCGTGCCCCGCTGCCACCCTCCGAGCCCGGGGACTGCTTGCTGTGTGTGCCGGGTGCTGGACGGGCCACGGAGACAAGGTGACGCAGGGATGCCGGAGTCTCTTGACCGATGTGTTGGCCTGGCTCTGTCCTAGCGGCAGAAAGATTCAGTTGTGCCCTCCACCTCGGCGTGGCGGGTGGGGGCCCAAGGGAGCAGACCCTAGGGCCTCGACTCTGTCCCAGCCCCGTCCTACCATGTGCTGGAGCAGCCTGGAAGTGGCTCTAGCTACGCAGCCGGCGAAGGGTGCTGGAGGGACGCTAGGATGGCTTCATGGAGCAGGCCTGCGCTCTGTCCCCCGGCACCGCCCCCTGCTGATTCTTCAACCCCCCAGAACGCCTACAGGAAAGCAGGCCCGGCAAAACATGGCTGGACACGGTGAACGCCCAGGCGGAGCGGCCACCTCGGTGTACCCCTGTGGACAGGCGCACTTTTGGGCTCTTCTTCCTAGCACCAAGCGGCAGAACACGGCACCCCCTGTTTCCCCTTGGGTGGCAGCGAGGGCCGGCTGTGCCACCCCGCCAGCATGGCGCAGAGCTGCAGCTGGGTCCTGGCTCCCTGGACGTGGGGGCGCACACGGGCTGCTGGGACAGGGCCCGGGCCAATCCCACGCAGCCGGAGCTGTTGCAGAACCGTCGCCGGCCTGCTGCAGTTCTCTGCTCCCTGCCGTGGGGATCAGCTCTGTCTCTCTGCCTCAGTGGCCCTTGCCTGGCGCCCGGGTCCAGCCGTTCCCACCGCGAGGCTAGGGCTGGCCGGCAGCCGCCCTGCCGTGTCTCTGCAGCGCTGGGGCTGGAGCCGTTCCAATGCAAGGCATGTCTGGTAGGAAGGCGGCCGTGGCGGGGGGCAGCCGGAGTTCCCCAGGAGGGAGGAAACTCTCCCGTTATTTCCGGGCCTGGGGTAGCTGCCTGCTCGGCTCCCTTCGGCGTGCTGCTCTGTGCGGGGCCCCTGCCCCAGCGTTCGGGTCTGAGTCTGACCCCACTTACGCCCGCGAAAAGCGGAGGGGCGCCAGGGCGAAGCTGGGGGCCCCAGACGGGGAGCGGGAGGGTGGAGGGCAGCCCCGAGGGACGGGGGGGGTTAGGCCCTGTCCTGCTGGCCCCCTCGAGAAGTGGCTCTTCACCTGCAGCGCCTCCTACTGGCCCCCTCGGTTCCCTGGCGTCTTCTGCGCTGCTTCAGGCCCCGCGGCGCGGTGCGCTCCCCTCCCAGGGCCCCCCGCGCGCCTCCTGCCTCAGGGCCCCACGGCCGGCCACTGTCTGACCCGGAGCCGGAGTGCGCGCCCGCGCTTGGCAGCCCCCATGTACCCCGCCCCGGCGGCCGGCGCCCCCGCCACCCCGTGCGCGTGGAACCCCGGCCGGTGTCGCCATGGCGACCGGCGTGCGCAGGCGGCTGGCCCGGATGTACTGCTGTTTCCGGCGGCGCCCGAGTAACGGCCTTTTCCTTTCTCTCCCCGTGCGGCGCGGCCAAGGGGAGTCCCCTTCCCGCCGGGCCTGGGCGCCGGGGAGCTGGGCCCCCGCGGGAGCCGTGGGCAGGCCGGGGCTAGCGCCGTGCACCCCTGCGGCGGCAGGCCGGGTTGCGGGCTAGGAGGGGCTGCTTAGCCCGTGAGCTGAGGGGGATGGGGACAGTGACCGGCCAGGTGAGGAAAGGGGCTTTCGGGGCCCCCTCAGCCTGCAGCCCCCATAGCCCCTGCATGCTGGCTGGCTCCTCCTGGAGTGTGCATTCCCCGTCACCCCCCCCTTCGCTGCTCCCGTTGGCCAGGAAGTGTGGCCAATGGGAGTGGGGGGCGGTGCCTGCAAGCACTGCACCCCCTGTTCCTTCCCGCCGGTCCCCAGCCCCCCGGCCAGCGGAGGCGGGGTCGTGGTGAGCCCCACGGCGAGGCCGTGGAGAGATCCTTGGGCTTCCCGTGGGCCTCTGGTGCTGGGCGTGGGGGCGGAGGGCGGGAGCCAGCTTACCCAGCGGAGGGGCAGAGACTTTGTGGCTCTGGCTCACCGGTTACCCGGTACGACGAGGGCTTCCCGACTACGTCCCTAGAACTGGCTTTCTCCACCTCGCGGCCAAGGAAGCGCGGTGGGAACGGGCTCTCGTCGGTCCCCGGAGACGGGCCTGGCCCGCCCGAGGGGAAATGGCAGCTCACCGAGCCGGTGGTGGGTCATGGGGCAGCCGTTCGTAGCCCTGCGGGGCATCTTGATTTCAGCCGCTGGTGCAGAATCCGTCTCGCGCCCACTCCGGGACGTGCCGGCTTGTTCATTTCGCTCCCGGCAGGGCAGGGCTGTGGTGCGGGCAGCGGCGGGAGAGCTCGGGCCGCGAGCGGCTGTGGGAATGATTCCTGGCTGCTGAGCAGGCCAGGCGCGCGGCCCAGCAGTCCTGGCCGTACCAGGGATGTGCGGGTGGCCCGCGCAGCGTTCGGACGCACATCTCCCCGCAAAGGGGCTCTAGGACTGGCTGAGCCTGGGAAGCGTGGCCGGGGAGCGTCAGTCTGTGAGTTGGTAGCTGTGATCCAGCGTGGAGAACAGTGGCCTCCTTTCCTCCCCCGCTTTTTGCCTTGTGATTTCCGGGGAGACTCCGGGATTCCCTGCTGTTCTGTGTCCCCATGGCCCCTAGCACGTGGCTGGGACACCTCGAATCAAATAGTAACGAACCAGAGAAATGTGGGGCTGGAAGGGGCCTGAATAGGTCATCTGGTCCAGCCCCCGGCATTCCTTGGGTGGCCCCTTGTTCTCGTGTGCTGGGAACAAGTCAGTAACTTTTCCTTCTTGGCTTTCTCCACCCCAGTTGTGATTGTGTAGCGCTCTGTCCTCTCCCCCTTAGTCTCCTCTTTGCTCAGTCCCAGCCTGTTCCATCTCTCTTCATACGGGACCCGTTCCAAAGCCCTCTGTTGCCTTTTTCTGAACTTTTCCCAACGGCACACTATCCTTTTTGGAGACGAGGCGACCACGTCTGTAGCCGTATTCTGGATGTGGGCGCCCCATGAATCTGTACCGTCTTATTCTCGATCCCTTTATTCGTGATTCCTAACACGCTGTTTGCTTTCTGACTGCCGCGGCACGCTGCGGGGTGTGTTCAGAGAACGCTCGACAGCGACGCCAAGATCTCTCTCTGGAGTACTTGTGGCTAAATTGGTCCCCGTCACGTCGTACAGCTAGTTGGACTTCGTTGCTCCAACGCGCGTCACTTTGCATTGGTCAACATGACAATTCATTTGCCGTCTTGATGCCCGGCCGCCTGGTTTGGTGAGACCCGTGGGAAGCTCTGGCGGTCGGTGCCTCGCCCGCGGGAGGGGCCGCGCTGCTGCAAACTGGTACAGCCGAGTTGCTTTCCAGAGAAGAGCCCTCGGGAGGGCTGAGAACAGCCCCTGGTGAGCGATGCAGGGGATGGGGTGCAAGGAGGCGGATGGCACCCTGGCCCGGGCTCGCTGGCCCTGGGAGCCCAGGCAAGTGTGCGGCTCGTGTGCGCACCGGCAGCAGGCAGCAGGGTGGTCCGCAGGGCTCGCACGTGCGTTTCTACCCTCTGGAGGCCATGTGGGCGCAGGCGAGGTCACAGCTGCCCCAAAGCGCCGAGGTCTGCAGAGCTGGAGCTCTTGGAAACCTCTGTGCTCAATGGGAGACGGAAAGAGGGGGCCCTGCGTGCCCCCCCCCAGCTCTGGTTTGGAGAGCTCGCTGCAGAGCCGCCCAGCGCCAGCCGGGGACAGGGCAGTGGCTGCGTTCCACGGCGGGCGGGGGGGTTAGCGGGTCTCTAACGTGGCAGAGGTGCAGAGAGTGGGGCGCTGCCAGCACCGTGTGCGACGCTGGTCCGGGTGGGCAGTGGGGCTGCCGTCCCGAGAAACCGTCGGGGGCAGGGTAGTGCCCGGGATGCTACATCAGGGTTGCCCAGGGAGGGCCCCTGTGTGCCGTTGGCACCGACTCCTGCTTCCTTGGGGCCCCCGGCCCGTCTCTTCCACTGGCGACAGCTGTCAGCTTGCGCTGGCTGAAACTCGGATCCTCACTAAGGGATTTCTTTGGGCCGTGCTCCTGGGGGCTGGCGAGGCTGGATACCTGAGCCTCCCAGAGCTGAGCTGGTCCAGTGTTGGTGTTGCCCTGCAAGGGGGCTGTGACCCCAGGTCTGTCTTGGCCAGGGGAGGGCAGAGCTTCCCAGAGAGCGGGTAGGTGGGTTCTCTGAAAACGCCCACGCAGTGTGCTGCAGCAGCGGTCCAAAAGGCAAATAGGATGCTAGGAATTATTAAGAAAGGGATAGAAAATAAGACCCAGAATATCTTCCTGCCCCTGTATAAAACTATGGTACGCCCACATCTTGAATACTGTGTACAGATGTGGTCTCCTCACCTCAAAAAAGATATTTTGGCCTTGGAAAGGGTTCAGAAAAGGGCAACTAAAATGATGAGGGGTTTGGAACGGGTCCCATATGAGGAGAGGCTAAAGAGACTGGGACTTTTCAGTTTGGAAAAGAGGAGACTGAGGGGGAATATGATAGAGGTCTATAAAATCATGAGTGGTGTGGAGAGGGCCGATAAAGAAAAGTTATTTATTAGTTCCCATAATAGAAGAACTAGAGGACACCAAATGAAATTAATGGGTAGCAGGTTTAAAACTAATAAAAGAAAGTTCTTCTTCACACAGCGTGTAGTCAACCTGTGGAACTCCTTGCCAGAGGAGGCTGTGAAGGCTAGGACTATAACAGAGTTTAAAGAGAAGCTAGATAATTTCATGGAGGTTAGGTCCATAAAAGGCTATTCGCCAGGGGATAGAAATGGTGTCCCTGGCCTCTGTTTGTCAGAGGCTGGAGAGGGATGGCAGGAGACAAATCGCTTGATCATTGTCTTCGGTCCACCCCCTCTGGGGCACCTGGTGCTGGCCACTGTCGGCAGACAGGATATTGGGCTAGATGGACCTTTGGTCTGACCCAGTACGGCCGTTCTTATGTTCGGTGGTATGATTGGCTCGCTGGGGGACTGTCGCAAGGGGTCTCCGTGACCCAGCCCTCCACAGCCTTGTGGCTGTCGTGAGAGCTTTCTCTGGGGCGTTCTGTGCTGCACATTTATTGTCACGTAATAGCGTGATGTCAGAGCAGGACAGGGTCAGGGTCCATATAACCCTCCAGTCCATAGAACGTCTCCACCACTAGCAGGAGCTTCCGAGGGAAAGGGACCAGACCCAACAGGCAGCGATCAAATGAGCCGTCCCCTGGGGCCCAGGCCCAGCTTGTGACAGGCCAGAGACATTGAGTGTGGGACCGCATCCCTGCCCCACCTGGTGACCTGCCCCCCAGGAGCTTCCCTGCGCTTTCCCGAGCCCTGTGTCTGTGCGGCGAGGGTGCTGTTCCTGGGGGTTTTGTGATCTGTGGCTTATCCGTGTCACTGGGTGACGTGGGACATGCAGCGGGTTTGGGAACACGTCCGTGTTCGCTGCCTTCTCGCCGCTCAGGGTTTATGGGCCTTGGCCGCCTCGTTCCAAACGAAACCGTCCCAGCCGCTTCAGTCCTGCCTGCGTCAGACGCCGCCTCCTTCCCTGCACCTATTCCAGTGCGCGCCCAACGCAGGACGGCCGGCCGCGCACAGTCCCCCCGACATGCGTGCGCCCCGGATTCATGCCGGCTCTTCCTGCTCTTCTCTCTCCCCTGCTGAAAGCCTGCTCGTGGTTTGGATGCGACCACGCGTTGGGTGGTTGTTTTCAGAGAGCCAGCCGCAGGGAGACCCCAGCATTGTGTGTGTCTAGTTGAGGCTGTGTTTTCCAGTGTGCGCTGCGTTGCATGTACCAGACAGCCCCTCTTGGCTGCGCCCCCTCGCCTGCGAATTGGAACACCCCTGGGCACGGCGGTTCCCGGGGACCAGCGCGGACGCGGTCCAGTCGGGGTCTGGAGAGGCCAGAGAGACGGAGGGCAGAGTTCCGCGTTGGGAGAAGCCGGGCGTGCGGCGAGGAGGGGGAGCAAGGAACAGACGACGCAACGGCCGGGGAAAGCAGCCCAGAGAGGCTTACGGCCGGTAGCTGCCGATCCCAATTCCACAGGGGATTAACGAGCGTCACGGCTCTAAAAATAGCCCTCCTGGCTTACGGTGAGGATGGCTGTTCCCATAGCAACTGCCTCGTGCTTCGTGCCGACAGATCGACGTCAGACCCAAGGTGCTTGGCAGCCAGGTTGCGAAACCAAGTCTAAAATCAAGTTCGAAGAAGAGTCCGTCCCAATGCCCTGCCCCACACGCTGGGCGGGAGTTGGCTTACTTGTCCATGGAGCATTTATTATTAATTGCAATGGGGGGGGGACATGGGTGATGTGCCTGTGCCCCCCCCTTTGCTGCTTCCGTAGCACTCACGTCGCTCTGTGCCACAGGCTGGCAATGGGCCCAGGGGAGGGATCACGTGAGGATTCCCTGTTGCGATCCCTCCCTCTGGGGCCCCCGGCACTGGCCTCTGTGGCCACTCAGCACACAGTCGACCTGTGGAACTCCTTGCCAGAGTATGTGGCATTGGCCACTGCCGGCAGATAGGACCCTGAGCTGGATGGACCCTTGGTCCTACCCGTGTGGCTTGTGATGGGTTTGGTCACAGAAATTCCCTTCTGATTGCTGTGCTGAAATACCGCTGAGCGCCCCCAGCTCTGTCCTGCTGCGCCAGCCCCCCGGCCTTCTCCAGCCTGGCCCCGGCGCCGGGGTCACAGCGCTTTGCAGTGTAGCACTCCCCCACCCCCTCCACCCCGAGATCCACTCAGCTGGGGGGGACTCGCCCCAACACCCAGATGCGCAGCCTCCGTTGGATTTGAACCCCAGAGAAATCCGTGTGATGCCTCGTGCAAGCTAAGCTCGTGCTCACCTCTCTCTGGGGAAAGAGCCTTCCCCCGGGAACCCTGGGTGGTTAACAAACCAGAGCGATTTCTGTGGTGCGCATGAGCCGGGTTGAAGTGGGCCTCTCCCCGCAGTGCCGGGAGGAGAAGGGGGTCGTAGGATGGCTTTGGGCCCATCTGCAGGTGCATCCAGGCAGCTTCATGCCGAGCTCCCTGGAGCGGGCAGACCCCCCCGGCCGGCTCTCCCCGGTGGAAATGGCCCTTTGGGAGTGCAGAGCGGCCCTTCCTGGCACATCCCCCCGGTGCGGGGTGTGGCTGGGTGCGCAGGGGAGCCAGGCTTGGCAAGTGTAAAGCTGGCTTAGGGCAGCTAGTGGGTTTGTTTTCTCCCGGGGGATCACCTGGCCCAAGCAGGGTCGGCCGGAGCTGCTGCCCAGCGAACCTGCACCTCACTCTTTCCTTTTTACCTTGTAACTAGACCCTCTTGCCCGCTGGCAATGGCCGCTGCTCTCCTCTTAGTCTGTGCACCTCTCTCTCTCTGGTACCCACCTGGCTTTGCGTTCCCCCCTTTGCCTCCGGAGCAGGCCCCGTGCCAACTCCCAGAGCTCCCGCGCCGGCTGTGCTTTAGGGAAACTGAGGCACCGCCAGGCTTCCTAGCAGGGGGTGGAATGAAGGACAGGAGCCAAGCCAATGCGCAAAGGGCCGTTCGGATCAGCTTCCCACTGTTCATAGGCGACCCAGCTGTGTTCTCGCCCCGGCTCCACTGTGATGTGACAGGATCACCCCGCGCTGAGCACCAAAAGGATTTAGGAGCCCAGCTCCTGGGCATGGGCAAGAGGTGCCTTGGAAAATCCCGCCCAGCCCGCTGCTGTTGCACGCAAGGCTGGCCCGCCGGGGTTCAGGAAGGAACGAGCCCAGTTCCTGGAGGACAGGTCCGTCAGACTGCTAGCCAGCATGGGCAGGGGTGCCAAACCAGTCGCTGAAGTCCCCCTCCCTCTGTTTGCCAGAAGCTGGGAATGGGCGACGGGACAGTTCGCTTGGGGCCCGGCCTACACTAGGCCAGGCAGGTCGGATGAAGGTTTGCAAAATGCGGAGCTGGATTCGGCTTTCCTTAAGCCGAGCCCCCCCGCAGCGTCTAGACGGCAGCCGTCGGCTTCCCATACTCCTCCCAGAAGGAAGACCCAACGCTGGCGGGGCTGCCCTCAGCCCACGACTCCACCTGCGAAATCGAACGCTCGAGGGTCGATCTTCTCCAGAGCGTAGACAAGCCCTTGGTATAATGATTTTTATTACGCAGATTAGCACTGCGGAATATTTTTATTAGAGAGATTAGCGCTGTGGAATATTACCGGAAAATATTTTTATTACAGAGATTAGCCCTGAAAAACGATCAACACACGAGCTAGCGTTTTCCAGTTCACCTCAGCCCAGCGGTGAAGTGCGTCTCTTCACCGTGACAGTGTAACTTACACGTGTGTGGGGTGGTGGTTCTGAGTGCCGTTATGTAACCACCGTACAACTCGAGCGCCTACAAGTCTGCTCAGGCCTGCTTGTTGTTCGGCCAGTCTCTAAAACAAACACATTTGTTGAGCCTGCTGCTTACTTACAGCGCCACCAGAAAGCGAGGGCGGTGTCCGTGTAGCCGGCGCTGCAGGGGACTTACGCCGGAGATGCTAAACAGTCGTACGCCCCTCGTGCTTTGACCACCCTTCCGGAGGACGCGCGTGCATTTAAAAGCCGAATGTGTCAATGCAATTTGGACCTGAACTCCTTGGCAGAGAGCTGTGTGTCTCCTGCCTCATTTTACCTGCATTCTGCCTGTATTTGTGTTCAGCAGCCTTGGATGTCGGCCCAGCCCTCGCTCTTTTTAGGAACCCTTTCCTAGCAGATTGGGCCGGACACCAAGAAGGGACCAGGGTGAGGTTTCTAACACAAGCTACAGCCAAGCTTTGAGGATCTGAAGTGCCTCCCGGAATCGAGAGGGACGAGGCATGGAGCCTGCTTTCGGAAACCTGATGCGGAAACTATGGAACCCGAACCGCTGAAAATCAGCCCTCTGCTGGTGGCTTGTGACTCAAATGAGGAGAACGAATGTGCATCCGTTTGGACCGCTCTCAGGCAAAACCCATCAGCAACACCGCGCACGTCAGCTGGGATGGCGGCTGACGCACGAAGAGAGGAAGGATCTTGCCACGCCGGCTGCCTCGGAGCCACGTGGATGCCTGTTCTCCCTTTCGGGTGACGCGGTGAACAAAAAGCAGGGAGCCTCGTCTCCTGCAAACGTAACCAAACCTGCGCACCCAGCCGCGCCGACAGCCGAGAAGTAGGCTGAGCGGGTTTGTAAGCCCTGCACTTTCTCGTTGTTTTCTTTTTGAATGCAGTTGTGTTGCCCATCGTCCTCTGGTTGTAAATTCAGCACTTGTATGCGCTGGATAGGAAAACACCGTGTTGTTCCTTAGAGCGCAAACATTTGGACTTGGGATGTTAAATAGCGGTTAATTGAATAGTTGAGTAACCTGAGCGCCCAGACCTGGCACAAGCCAGAACTGAGCTGGGCTGCCTGCCCGCTCGGCTTCTAACACACTTTAAATGCAGAGCTGAAATGGGTGTAGGTCCAGACCCATCACAAGTCAGGACTGAGCCGGACTGCTGCCCAGTCTGCTAAAACATTTACTGGCAAGAGGGGGGCGGAGAGGATGTGTGTAGTCTGTATCATCAACCTATATGCTTTTGCTTATCGGTTAATCAGTTAATCGACTACACTATCACATCCTTAATTTGTAATCAGAACTCGCAAGTGAGCACTGCATGTTTTGTGCTCTGCGTTGTACTAGAGATCAATGTTTGAAAGGGAGAGCACATCCAAACTGTTTCGCGTAAATGGTATTCTGTTGTTCCACAGGGTGATGAATCCCAATTCGTTTTTTTCATTGCTTGACAGCCCCAGCTTAAGCTGATAGAATCCCAGAATACTGTACTAGGACTGGAAGGGACCTCGAGAGTCATCGAGTCCATCCCCTGCCCTCATGGCAGGACCCAGCACTGTCTAGACCATCCCTGCTAGACATTTATCTAACCTGCTCTTAAATATCTCCAGAGATGGAGATTCCACAACCTCTCTGGGCAATTTGAAGACACATTTGATTCCCCTCCCCCCTCCTAGTATTACTGCAGGTGGAGCCCTGCACAGATACAAAAGCCGTATCTGCGGTTGATAGGCTTGCCAGATGCTTTCACCAAAAATCCCAAACATGGCAAAAAAAAAAAAACCAAACCCGAGAGACTAAACTTGGGGGGTGGAACAAAAAAAAGGGAGACCAAACTTGGTTGAGGGAAAAAAAAAGTCACTGCACCTTTAAGGAAAAAAAAGGTCACTGCACCTTTAAGAATCCCTGCGCCAGACGCGGCAGGGGAAGATTGTCCCCGCCAGCCTTCCGTCCGAGAGAAACATTGTACATGTCCGGTATTTTCTGGGTTTTTTTTTTTACCAGACGGGGGCCAGAAAAACCGGACACCTGCCAACCCTCGTGGTTGACCTGTGGGCCGCGGATATGCCTGCCACTCACGACAGGGTCGAATTCAAGTTGTTCGTAGGCTTTAACTGAGCGGTTTCGCCTAGAGCAAGTTTGGATGTGTTTTTCTTAGTGTAACACTGAATTTCCTGGCTCTCTAATGCTCGGCTTGGGAATAAGCTGGGATCATTACAGCATCCCTGTCGTGCTTTTACCTTGACATTACCCACATTAGTCATTTAATGTCTAAAGCAAAACGTTTTTACCTTTATAGGGCTGCTATTGCGTATCCAGACCACGTTCATGTAACTGTCCCACGAGAAGCTGGTTTTCTACACCGTCAGGCTTCTGTGATCAGACTCCGACCTCTTAGGAGCAGGGGGCTAGCTAACGCTCCTTGCTTTTGTGCTTCCCGTTAGGGAGGCCTGAGCTCCAGGGCTCCTTTCCTGCCCATTTCGTTGGAAGCAGGCTGTCGGGCGGCCAGGCGCTGCAGCCGTTACGTAAGGCGGGAGACGTCCCCGCCTGCCCTGCCCCATCGCGCGGCTGTCCCCGTGTGGCCCAGGTGCGGCCGCTGGGCAGGAAGGGAGCTGTTCTTCCAGGCTCGGAGCTGCTTATGTAACTGTGGGTGGCAGCCAGAAAACCCACGAGCGCTTCCGAGCCAAGCGCCCGGAGAGCGAGAGGCAGAATCTAAGCAACCTGGCTAGGCGGGCCGGCCGGACTAGGGAAAATGCCGAAGGCTGGGAAATGGCCCCTCTGCCGTACAGCCTGGAGCGAGCAGGCCACTCTGAGAGCTCTCTGTGGGCTTGACCAACGGCGTCGTGCCCCAGCCGGCTCTGCTCTGCAATGACCAACCCAGGTTTTGCTGTCTTCCCTGGCACGTCCCGTGGCTGGGCCTGGAGTCCTTCGTGGGGCTCTCATCTGGGCTTTGCAGCGTGCGGTGCCCAGACCTGCGGCTGAGGCCCCCCGGGCGGAGCCGAGAAGGCCGGCTCCCGGCGTGCCTGCGAATCCAGCCCAGCCCCATGCGTGCCACTCGTTTCTCTTGCTGACCCGCGTTTAGAAGACCAAGCCTCGCGTGGCCACCGCTTTGCCTTCTCCCTGTGCACTTGAAACATCCCGGAGCCACTAGCGATAAGCAATGCATGGGCCGTGCCAGGGGATATGGCCGGGGAGTGCTGCTGGAGCTGTCTAGCCCTGGCAGCAAGATGGCCTAGTGGGCCGAGCCGGGCCCCGTGCCCGGAGAAGGGTGAGAGTCCTTGAGCTGGGGGCAGCGGTGCCAGAGCTCACTGGGGCGAGGTCCTGTCCAAGGTGAGAACTGTCCGGCTGCGTGCGTGTGCCTGCACTGCAGCCCCGAGGGAGCGCCCCGGAGCACGGAGCCTGGAAAGGCCGAAGGCGCCAGGCCAGGTTCGTTGTCCACAAAGGCCAGTCCTCAAATCCTGCGGGCTCTGCCAGACCCCTCGCTCCAGTGGCCTCTCCGCGGCCCCCTGTCCGACAGGGTCGGCTCTGTGCGCAGACGCAGACGCGTTCCGCCCTGGGACGTCCCGAGATCCCCTGCTGCCCTGGACGGGGCGCTCAAGCCCGTCGGGCTGTTTGGTTTACATCCCGGCCTGGGCTGGCGCCTCCTTGGGGTCTGGGGGGACCACGCTGGCGCCTGCCGCGAGGCTCGGGTACCGCCCCCGGCCTGGGCCGGCGCCTCCCTGTGGTCTGGGGGGACCACGCTGGCGCCTGCCGCGAGGCTCGGGTACCGCCCCCAGCCTGGGCCGGCGCCTCCCTGAGGTCTGGGGGGACCACGCTGGCGCCTGCCGCGAGGCTCGGGTACCGCCCCCGGCCTGGGCCGGCGCCTCCCTGGGGTCTGGGGGGACCACGCTGGCGCCTGCCGCGAGGCTCGGGTACCGCCCCCGGCCTGGGCCGGCGCCTCCCTGGGGGCCGGGGGGAACCACGCTGGCGCCTGCCGCGAGGCTTGGGTACCGCCCCTGGCCTGGGCCGGCGCCTCCCTGAGGTCTGGGGGGACCACGCTGGCGCCTGCCGCGAGGCTCGGGTACCGCCCCCGGCCTGGGCCGGCGCCTCCCTGGGGTCTGGGGGGACCACGCTGGCGCCTGCCGCGAGGCTCGGGTACCGCCCCTGGCCTGGGCCGCGTTCTGCTAGTGCGGGGACACTCGGGCACCATCTGCCCCGTTCCCAAGCGCCTCTGCCCCTCTGCTTTGTATTAGCCGTGCCGTGACCAGTGTAGCCTAGACCTCAGGCCTTCCTCTCGCTGTGCCGGCGGCCCTTCCCCGAAAGCGGGCAGCTCTCCCCGAGCCCCCCCGGGTCAGAGGCGCCGCCGCGCTGTGGCGGGCGCGTGTCTGTGTTGGAAGAGGCCACGGGGGGGAGGGGGTTCGTGTGTGGTAGGCCCGCAAACACTGCGGTGCCAGGCGCAGCGCAAACGCCAGCAAGTTCTGGTTCCAGGCTGGGCTTTGGCCTCCGCGCTCGGACCCTTGGTGTTTCCCTGGCCAGCGCAGGCTGCTCGGAGCGGGCGCCCGGCTCTTCGGCCAGCAGGCTCCTTGGCCTCGCGTTCTAGGGTCTTGCCGCTCGCCGCCTTGCCTCGTGGGGCTGCGGTCACTGCCAGCGTTAGCCCTCCGCTCCCGCCTGCCCCCTGCCCAGAGCATGCGTCCGTTTTGCAGCAGCGTTCTCGTTAGCCCTCCGGCGCGATGGTGGCTCGGTGCACGTGGCCGCCGAGTGCCCGTGTGTGCAGCTCTCACGGGAATGCAGGCAAAACCCTTCTCCGAAGCTGCCCCCTCTAATTGGCATTTTTCCTCCTGCTCCTAGGCCCCCGCGGGCGGCTAATGAAGGCTCCTCTCTCCTGCTGTCAGATCGTCCTTTGTCCTTCCCCAGACAAAGCTGCAAAGCGCAGCTCTGGCTGGGTTTCATCTTGGCATTTTCTGGCCGGAGCTCGTTAGAGACCAGATCAAAGCGGGGAAACTTTGCCCGTTCTCCGAGTTTGAACAGCTCTCCCAGTCGGCCTCTTCTCTCTGCTCTGCTCCAGAGGCTGGCTGGGAGAAGTCAGAGCAGAATCTGGCCGTGCCTGACATCGGATTTCCCACGGCACCGCTGCTCTCCTGCCAGAGCAGCGCCGCAATGAACAAAGCGAGCGGCCAGTCCCCCAGCCCCGACCCGGGCCCCCCGTTCTGTGCTTACACCGGCCCTGGCTCCTTTGCCCGAGAACGGGGACGAAAGGAGAGTCTGGTGTCTGACCTGAGCTGGCCAGCCCCCCGCTCAGTGCACCCTGCTGCTTCTCACGCCGGATCTGCTGCTGTAAGCGGCTTGCAGCAAGGTCAGCGGATGACGCATCCGAGCTGTTCAGGGGCTGAACGCCGAGCGAGGCCGGTTTGCTCTTGCTCCGTTGAGGCTGAGGTGGCTAGAGGACACGAACGGATAAGTAACAAGGTCCCGCCAAACGTGACCGCTGCCTCAGTTTCCCTGTTGGCGCTGTACACTCCCCGAGAAGAGGAGATTGTGGCCCAGGTCCCTGGAACACGGGGCTGGCAGCCGGAGGATGTACCCAGCTCCCTGGCCAGCCTGTGCTTTGTTTCTCAGCTGGCCAGACTGTTCAGCAGCTCCCATGCTGTCGGGTTGCTGCAAACTCAGCATGCGTCTCCCTGGGTTCCTCCAGCCCACTGGGCTCAGCTCCCTTCCCCGCCCCCCTCACCTTGCTGGGCTGCTGGCTGTCAGGGACCCACAGGGAACCGGGGGCGAGAGAGATCAGCTGCTCCCCCTGTGGTGGGTTTTGTCGCCACGTCTCTGATCCCTGCCCTGGGTGTGGCTCCAGCGGCCTGGCGCAGAGGGAGCTGACCCGCTCTAACGGTAGTCAGTGCGTGGTGTGCATTCATCTGGGGGTTGCTAAAATCACACCCTCGTGTTCGGTTACAGAAATGACCAGCGTGTCTGTGGTGCGTCAGCGCGGTCGGCCGGACGCCCCGGCGGCAGGTTGGGGGTATTTCTGCGCATGGCCTTGTCCTTCCCTCCCCACAAGGCCGCCTGGTGAGCGCTGAAAGAGGTCGGACCTCCTCTGCCCGCGTGCGGCGAGACGGGGCAGGTCGGACCTCTGCCCGCGTGCGGCGAGACGGGGCAGGTCGGACCTCCTCTGCCCGCGTGCAGCGAGACGGGGCAGGTAGGACCTCTGCCCGCGTGCGGCGAGACGGGGCAGGTCGGACCTCTGCCCGCGTGCGGCGAGACGGGGCAGGTCGGACCTCTGCCCGCGTGCGGCGAGACGGGGCAGGTCGGACCTCCTCTGCCCGCGTGCGGCGAGACGGGGCAGGTAGGACCTCTGCCCGCGTGCGGTGAGACGGGGCAGGTCGGACCTCCTCTGCCCGCGTGCGGCGAGACGGGGCAGGTCGGACCTCCTCTGCCCGCGTGCGGCGAGACGGGGCAGGTCGGACCTCCTCTGCCCGCGTGCGGCGAGACGGGGCAGGTAGGACCTCTGCCCGCGTGCGGCGAGACGGGGCAGCCGGAAGTGGTTCTAGAAGCAGATGACACAGGTGGATTGGCCTCTGCTGCAGCCAAAGAAGAACCTGAAGAGCAAGCAGCATGACGCCCAAACACTCCCAGCAGTGGGGGAACGCCATCCAAAGCAGGTAGCCTGCCGCACTGGGGGCAGCCCGGGAAGACCAGTCCATGCCAGAGAAGCGCAATGAATCCTGCAGAGGATGTGATGGAGAATCCTCAACCCGAGCCGCTCTTTCTAAGGGACATGGAGGTGCCAATGGAGGAGGCTCTGGATCAAATCGATCCGTCTGGACAGAATGGCGTTGACCCAAGAGTTCCAGAACCCGTTGCTTCCATCTACCTCTGCAGCAGGCGATGGGCTGATGCCACGCTGATTGGGTTTTAAGAAAGGGTCCAGAGGCGATCGTGGCTGTCCCACGCTGGTCAGGCTAACGTTCGCACCAGGCAGGTGGAATCACGCTATGGGGGAGAGAGGAACGACCAGACACACACATGAACGCAGTATGGTGGGGAGGAGTCATTAGGATGTGGCTAGCTAATGAGGGAGAAAATGTCATCGTGACACTGTCTGTGTCCATGGTATGTCCACACCCTGGGCCTTGTATGCCGTTCCTGTTGCCCCATCTCAGAAAGTATAGATTAGATTTAAGACGGTCAGTTAATTGTCATGAACTCATGATTAAAAATCACAATCGTTCACAGTTGTCATTGCACTAGTAAACAGTAGAATGCCAGTTGAAATGGAGTACATCTTTTTGGATGTGTTCCTTCATTTTCAAATATAATGATTTCAGTTACCACACAGACTACAAAGTGTACAGCGCTCGCTTCATATTATCGTATTCATACAAATATTTGCCCTGTAAAAATAATAAAACAAGAAATAATATTTTTCAGTTCACCTCATACAGCCGCTGGTGTGCAATCTTTGTCACGAAAGTGCAATTTAGACATGTAGATTGTTTTATTGCATAACCGTGCTCAAAACCGAAACAAAATAACACTTTAGAGCCTACAAGTCCACTCAGTGCTACTGCTTGTTCAGCCAGTCACTCAGACAGACACGTCTGTTTACCTTGATGGGAGACATTGCGTCCCACTTCTTATTGGCTAGCCCACTTTTGGGATAATGCTAAACCTTCGTACGTCCCTTTGTGATTTGGCCACTGCTCCAGAGGACATGCTTCCATGCTGATGACATTTGCTCAAAAAATGAGTTAAATTTGTGCGTGAACTCGTGGGGGGAGAATTGCATGTCCCCTGCTCTGTTTTCCCTGCATTCTGCCTATATTTTATCCCAATGGCCCAGCACGTGTAGTTCGTTTTAAGAACACGTTCACCGCGGATTTGACAAAGCACAAAGGGACCAGTGTGAGATTTCTAGAGATGACTACAACACTCGACCCCGGGGTTAAGAATCCAAGGTGCCTTCCAAGATCTGAGAGGAACGAGGCACGGAGCCTGCTGTTAGTGTTCAAAGAGCAGCCCTCCGTTGAGGGAACTGCAGAACCCGAACCGGCACAAAACCATCAGCCCCCTGCAGTTGGCATGTGACTCGGCGGAGGCAGAGCAACACACATCGGTCCAGGCGTTGGCCCGTTGGCGAGCGGAACCCGCCGCCAGCACGGACGTGTGTCTGTGCCAGTGGCCCCCGGGGTGTGGCCCAGCACCTCCAGGTGTGTGAGCCCCGCTTTCCGAGGGGAGTCCCCGCAGAGGTGGTGGGGTGGGGTACCTCCCCCCTTCGTACAGCGTGGGCTCTTCCTGGCCCTGCAGGGGGGAGGACGTCTGCTGCTTTCTCTGGGCGTTGGATCCGGCCGACCCGGGGGAGTCGTAACTTGTCTCGTACCGGTACCGTCGCATTGCAGGCCGGGGCGCGGCGACCATGCTGCCCGCCTCGTGGGTCCCCCGCCCAGCTGGGGCAGGCTGCCCAGGCACCGGGCCGGGGCACGTTCCAGGGGCCGTGGGAGCTGGCGTGGGCCCGCGGGGGGAGGGGGGGCGCACGCGCCGGCCCGGGGCTCTCGCTGCTCAGCCTGGCTCCGCCGCGCCGTGCCGTCCGGTGGTCGCCATGGCAACGGTGTGTTCTCCCCCCTCCAGATGACTCCGGCGACGAGGAGCCCGCCTCGCAGGCTGACAGGAGCGAGCCGCACGGCGCCCTGAAGGGGCTGGCCAGTAAGCTGGAGGATCTGACCACCTGCAGCGACCTGCTGGCCAAGCACGGGGCGGCCCTGCAGCGCTCCCTCAGCGAGCTGGAGAGCCTCAAGCTGCCCGCCGAGAGCGGGGAGAAGCTCAAAGCCGTCACCGAGCGCGCCACCCTCTTCCGCATCACCTCCAACGCTGTGCTCAACGTGAGTGCCTCGCCCCTCCCTCCTCCCCTCCGGCGCCGGGCTCCGGGTCGGCGCCTCGCCCCTCCCTCCCTCCCATCTGGCGCCGGGCTCCAGGTCCGTGCCTCGCCCGCTCCCTCGGTCCCCTCCCCTCTGGCGCCGGGCTCCGGGTCGGCGCCTCGCCCCTCCCTCGGTCCCCTCCCCTCCGGCGCCGGGCTCCGGGTCGGCGCCTCGCCCCTCCCTCCCCCCCATCTGGCGCCGGGCTCCAGGTCAGCGCCTCGCCCGCTCCCTCGGTCCCCTCCCCTCTGGCGCCGGGCTCCGGGTCGGCCTCTCGCCCCTCCCTCCCTCACTCCCCTCCGGCGCTGGGCTCCAGGTCGACGCCTTGCCCCTCACTCCCCTCCGGCGCTGGGCTCCAGGTCGGCGCCTCGCCCCCTCCCTCGGTCCCCTCCCCTCCGGCGCCGGACTCCAGGTCGGCGCCTCGCCCCTCCCTCCCTCACTCCCCTCCGGCGCTGGGCTCCAGGTCGGCTCCTCGCTCCCTCCCTCGGTCCCCTCCCCTCCGGCGCCGGGCTCCAGGTCGGCGCCTCGCCCCTCCCTCCCTCACTCCCCTCCGGCGCCGGGCTCCAGGTCGGCGCCTCGCCCCTCCCTCCCTCACTCCCCTCCGGCGCCGGGCTCCAGGTCGGCGCCTCGCCTCTCCCTTCCTCACTCCCCTCCGGCGCCGGGCTCCGGGTCGGCGCCTCGCCCCCTCCCTCGGTCCCCTCCCCTCCGGCGCCGGGCTCCAGGTCGGCGCCTCGCCCCCTCCCTCGGTCCCCTCCCCTCCGGCGCCGGGCTCCAGGTCGGCGCCTCGCCCCTCCCTCCCTCACTCCCCTCCGGCGCCGGGCTCCAGGTCGGCGCCTCGCCTCTCCCTCCCTCACTCCCCTCCGGCGCCGGGCTCCAGGTCGGCGCCTCGCCCCTCCCTCCCTCACTCCCCTCCGGCGCCGGGCTCCAGGTCGGCGCCTCGCCGCTCCCTCCCTCACTCCCCTCCGGCGCCGGGCTCCGGGTCGGCGCCTCGCCCCCTCCCTCGGTCCCCTCCCCTCCGGCGCCGGGCTCCAGGTCGGCGCCTCGCCCCCTCCCTCGGTCCCCTCCCCTCCGGCGCCGGGCTCCGGGTCGGCGCCTCGCCCCTCCCTCCCTCACTCCCCTCCGGCGCCGGGCTCCAGGTCGGCGCCTCGCCCTCCCTCCACTCCCCTCCGGCGCTGGGCTCCGGGTCGGCGCCTCGCCCCCTCCCTCGGTCCCCTCCCCTCCGGCGCCGGGCTCCAGGTCGGCGCCTCGCCCCCTCCCTCCTCCTCCCCTCCGGCGCGGGCTCCGGGTCGGCGCCTCGCCCCTCCCTCCCTCCCCTCCGGCGCCGGGCTCCGGTCGGCGCCTCGCCCCTCCCTCCCCCTCCCCTCCGGCGCCGGGCTCCAGGTCGGCGCCTCGCCCCTCCCTCCCTCACTCCCCTCCGGCGCTGGGCTCCGGGTCGGCGCCTCGCCCCCTCCCTCGGTCCCCTCCGGCGCTGGGCTCCGGGTCGGCGCCTCGCCCCCTCCCTCGGTCCCCTCCGGCGCTGGGCTCCAGGTCGGTGCCTCGCCCCCTCCCTTGTTCCCCTCCCCTCTGGCACCAGGCTCCGGGTCAGCGCCTCGCCCCTCCCTCCCTCTCCTCCGGCTCTGGGTTGGCGCCTCGCCCCTCCCTCCCTTCCCTCCGGCGCCGGACTCCGGGTCGGCACCTCACCCCCTCCCTCCTTCCCCTCTGACGCCGGGCTCCGGGTCGGCGCCTCGCCCCTCCCTCCTTCCCCTCCGGCGCCGGGCTCCGGGTTGGCACCTCGCCCCCTCCCTCCCTCCCCTCTGGCGCCGGGCTCTGGGTTGGCTCCTTGCCCCTCCAGCGCTGGGCTCAGGGTCGGTGCTGTGCTCCGGGGCAGGGCCTCCCGCGGGCCAGGCAAACTTTGCACGCGCGTGCAAGGCACGAGGCCAAAGAGACGCTCACGCCCTGCGGCTCGGCTTCCCTTTGTTCTCCCCTCCCCCGGCTCCGCCCTTCCCCACGCGTGCCATGCCGGCGGCAGAGATGGCCTCGGCTTTGAGGTCGGGACAGATGGGAGCCAGGTCCTGCTCCAATGCCGTTTATTCGGGCAACGCCGGGAACGAGGGTGGGATTCCAGCGACGAGGCCCGGGGGGATGGGAGCCGGGCTGCCTGGTGGTCTGAGGCGTACGGTGCACGAGGACCCTCCGACCCGCTGGGCCCAGCTGACCCCATGCCGTCTGCTTCACCCACGTGCCAGCATGCGGGGAGCCCGCTGTCCAGCCCAGCAGGGCGGGGGCCCCCGTCCCACGGCAGATTTGGTGCCGCCATAGCCGGCACCGCTGGGATCTGCATGTCGGGATAGAGCCCTGGATCGGAGGGGCCCAGACGCAGAGCCGGGGCTTCTCCTGGCTTGTTGGCTGCTGGTCTGGTCCGCACCGCTCACCGTCTGACCGCGCCGGTCCCTGCATAGCGGGGAGTGCTGCTCGCAGAGAAACGGTGCGTGTGCGTGTGCGTGTGCGTGTGCGTGTGCGTGTGCGTGCGCGCACACAGCGAGTGGGGGGGAAGCAGCAGAGGTTCTGTGAAGGAAGGAGAACGTTGGGGAGGAAAGGGGCACGGTGGTCAGGAGGGAATGAGCCGGCGGGTGACCCAGCTCCGGGCACTGAGTTAACGCTATGTGGCTGCCCCTCTCCTAGAGAATCCCCAGGGCCGCCAGCAAAGGCAACCCTCCGCCTTTGCCCCCCAACGTACCGCCCCAGGGAAAGCCGCTTGGCAGGGTCCTTCCCCGTCTTCCCAGCCGTGCTGTGTTGTGGTCCCCAGCAGGCGTGGCCACGCCTGGGCAAGATCCCAGACTGTTTGGGGCCGTTCTGTGGGGACTTGGGCTCCCTGGCCTGTTCTGAACTCAGGAGCCGTGCAGAAGTGGTTGTAGCGTGTGGAGGGCAGGCTGCTCGGGGTGGCTTGCACCCTCCGTGGCTAGGGGAGGGGCCGTGAACTCTGAAACTTGCCCCCCTCGGGTCCGTTGTTGGTCGGCAAAGCCCATCGCAGAGCGCTGGGGGGATGAGTTGGTTCTCGTGGGAGGTCTGGGGCGGGAGCTGCATTGCGTGGTACGTCGCACGTTTGTGGGTTTCCTCTGGCTGGCTCTGAGCATGTCCCTAGAGCCCGGGAGGGGAATGTCCAGCAAACAGACCCAAAGTAGAGAGATCTGCTCTCTCTAGGAGAGAGTGGGTCTGTCTGCGAGCGGAGGAGAGAGTCTGTCCGTCCGTTTGTTCACAAACTCCTCCTGATCATGAGAGCTTTGGGATGTAGCTTCCTCCTATTGTAACTCAGAGCTGGGTCGGGGTTGGCTGGGCCCAGACAAGGGGTGTGCTTGGAACGCCGTCGTTTTTCGTAACGCAGAAGGGGAGGGGCTGCTAGCAGGGACCCTTATACCATGTAATGGCCACGGGGGGCAGCAAGGGGCCAGAGATGGGGACTGGGGCAGTTATAACCCCACTAGGGCAGCAGGGATGGAGGTCAATTCCCTGCCCGCCCCCCAGCCAGTGCAGCCCCTGCCGGCCCCAGGGATCTGCCCCTCCAGGCAGCACGACCCCCACCACACCCAGCCCCGGGGAGCCTTGGACTCGCTCGGCGAGCGGGCGGAAGGCCAGAGACACGCGCGCCAGAGGGAGCCGGTGTGTGCGCCGGGAAGACATGGAGAAGCCAGGGGTGGGGCTGGAAATAGGCTCCCGAGGGGACTGGCTGGTGCTCCAGAGAAGTTCCAGGGCAGCCGGGCGGTCCGGCGGGGCTGCCATCAGCTGGGCCCGCGTGGGAGGGAGCAGAACACGCTCGAGCGCCTAGTCGGACCTACCAGTGCAGAGGAAATGCCGGGAGCCCCCGTCTCCAGCGCCCCCAGGCTCAGGTGGGTTTCAGCAGCAAGGCTGAAGAAAGGCCAGGCAGTGGACGCTTTCGGTGGAGGGACTTCAAACAGGATCTCCCAGTAACCAGCCATCTTCGGCTGCCCCTGCAACATGCTCCCGCCACAGACCTGGCTCTGTCCCCGCGTTCTGCCCCCTGAGAAGCATGGGGGGGAGCACTCCAGCAGGGCGGAGCCCCGGAGAACCGAGGCAGAGCCGAGCAAGGATGGGAGGGCAGTGGTGGTGCCGGCCCAGCCCTCCAGGCCCCGAGCCTGACAGCCAGTCCGGCCCGGGATGGGCTGGCACAATCCCAGGGCCCGGCTCCCTTGCTGAGGAGAGAGCTTGCTCACGCGGGCAGGTCCTCTGGCTGCCCCGCCGCCCTTCTCCTGCCGCCGTCGTCCAGGGAGGTGTCTCCCCCTGCCCCTGGGGTCCTGCATCCTGAGGAACAGACCAGGGAGGAAAGGAGACCAGGACCCGGTGAGCATGGCGCGTCTTGGGCACGGCCGCCCCACTGCTCCCAGGCCCCCCGGCCAGCACCACGCGTGGGGGTGGTCGTGGGAGGCCGGAGGGACCAGCCGGCTGGAGGGGACCCAGCGATGGAGCAGGAAATGGAGGGGCTCGGTAGAACAGTCATCGGGCGGGCTCTGGGCGTGGGATCCCTCTCGTGGAGCTCTGCCATGCCCCAGCCAGGGGCGCGGCTCCCCAGGCTCCTCCCTGCGCCCCTGGGCTCTGCCTGGCCCTTTGGGAACTCCCCTGGGACGTGCCTCGGGGCCCAACACCGTCGTGCAGCCTGTGGAGGCAGCTCCGGGCATGCTTGCAGTGGGACCGGAACCCCCGGGCGCTGGGAGCAGAGGCTGCCTTGCCCTCGGTGGGCCCGGCCAGGGGGCCGTCGGGATTGTTCTCCCCCCTCGAGCCGGGCGTTCTCGGGGCCCGGGCTGGACTCGAACCCTGTGGCTTGCCCGGCCCGGTCCCTCAGAACAGCCAGCTGACAGGCTAGGCGGAGGCCGGGGCTGGAGCCGATCTCTGATGGAAACATCTCTTGTCACGTGTCTGTGCTGAGGTGCTTGGGCCCGGCCCTGCAGGGGGGCACCCTGGTCTGTTCTGGGGGCGTGATCTCTGGGCTCCCAGGTGTCTCAGACACGCTGGCTGCACCCCCGGCCCCTGGGGCAGTGTGAGCTGGGCCCCAGCTCGCACCCGGGCCTGGGTTCCCCCAGACCATGTGGCCCTAGGCTACTACAGGGCTGCCTGGGCTCTGAAAAACCCCCTTGGGCAGAGGGGGAAGCGTGGAAGAGGCCGGGCACCCGGCTCCGGGGCCGGTGGCTGTGGCAGCGCTGTCCTAGGAGCAGGTCTCGACCGAGCTTCCGGCTCCGCACGAGCGGCACGAAAGGGACGTTCAGGGAGCAGACGGAGCAGCCAACGGTTCAGACTTTCTGTGCCTCCAGCTCCCGGTGTGCAGACCAGCCGGCCCTCCCTAGAGCCAGGGAACCCGCAGCCCTAGCCTGTGTGTAGTGGGATCTCAGGCGACGCCCAGTGTGGGCAGGAGTCTGGTCCCCAGGCAAGGCTCAGGCATAGGGCAGAGCCAGCCCTGGGGGCCCCGCCGCCGGCAGTGCCTGCTAGAGTGAGTCCCAGCGGGCAGTGGGGGTACCTGCACCATGGAAGCTCCTGGGGACCCCGGCGGGAGGCTGTCGGGGCTCCACAAGGCGCGGGACTCAGCGACCCCCAAGGGTGCTGGGGCGTCCCCAGAGGCCCAGCTGCTCCCCGGCACTGGCTCTGCGCTTTGCAGGGAGGGGGCTCAGCCTTTCATTGCACAGAGCCCGTGTCTGGGGCTGTCTAGGACTGGAGGGTGGGGTCCCGCTGCAGAGCGCCCAGGCGTGGCATGGGACTTGCATGCTGGAGGCTGTCCGTGAGCAGTCCAGACTGGAGAGGGGGGCAGCAGAGCAGGCACAGGGCAGGAGTCTCTCCGCGAGGGGTTCCCTCGCCACCGCTAGCCAGGAATCAGGCCGCCCTAGCAGCCCCGGGTATGTGAGCCGTGCCCGGCAGGCGGTGGAGGGATCTGGCGCTGGGGCTAAGTTCTTCTCCCCACCGGATGAGAGTGTTTCCAGTGCCCCTGGCCGGCCACGGCTGGGCCCGTGTCTGAGGGGTCGCCGCGTGGACGCGTTGGCCCATGGCACCTTGGAGACGAACGGGTGGGTTTGGGCTCCCGCTGTCGGGGGCCGAGGCTCACGGGGCAGACACACGCAGAGGCAGTGTGGCTGTCCTAGTGCGTGGCCAGAGGGGAGTGGCCTTAGCTGTGGAGGATCGTATTGATCGTGCACCGGACCGTGGAAGCAACGGGAGCCGGTTTCCCTCTAGTGCAGTCCCCCACTGTAATCAAAGGAGCTGGGGGTGAGCCGCTCGGGGGCTCCCATAAGCCCGCTGCTCTCCTGTGTCTCAGCAGGCTGGGCGCGTGTTCGAGGCCTAGACTGTTAATTTATTCTGTACGTTGATCTTCCAGTTCCATCCGCCTCCCCCAGTGCTCTAATTACACGGGCGCGGGAGCGGGCCTGTCACTGTGTCCGTAAATACGCTCACCAGGCAGCCCCAGCGCTCCTCCCCGGGAGAGCCGCCTGTCACGCTCCACCCAACACCTGCGGCCAGGCGCCTTCCCTTCTGCTTTGTTCCCGGAGCGCTTCCTTCCAGTGCGCCCACTGCTACAGCTGTGGGTTCTGCAGCTGGCGTGACTGGGGGTCGGAGGGGAAAGCAGCCCCGGTGAAGGGTTTGCCGTTGGCTCCTCAGTACCCCTGGGTTTCGGGTTTGAGGGGGCGTGCGTTGAAGCCCGTCACAAAATTTGCCGCAGGCAGAATCGTGCCATGTCGTCGGCCTCGTCTCGTTCCCGTGAGCTCGGGATTTGCACCAAGGATGAATCTGACCCACCAGGGCAATGTTTGTTTGCTAGTCAGTTGCCAAATGAGCCCTGGATTGCTTTGGCTCTCCCGGCGTCCCTCGTTCAAATACAGTTGGACCGGCCTGGGGCGTAAGCGCGTTGTGACCCTGCCATGGAAACACTCCTTCCCAAGTACAAATGTACGCTCCTAAGCCCCGTGGGTGCGTGAGGGCTGACCCTTTTATTTGATTGCGAAAACAATGGAAGAACGTTTCACAGCTGCAGTCGAACCTCCGCGTTCCGAATCCGGGAGCGGTGGCGGGATGTGACTCTGAACAGAACAGCGGGCTTCTTTCGACAGCGTACAACCGAACTTTGACTTACTACAGCTTGGAAACGTGACCATGCGGAAAACCCGCTGCTTTTAGCCGTCGGGATGTAAATCAAGCAAGCGTCAAACGTTTCCGTACCTTGTCCATTTTTTAAATGTCCCCTCTAGTTCCGTAGTACTTGACCCAGTTGTGTGGTGCCTGTAACCCAGGAGCATGGTGCTTTTCCCCTGAGGATTGCTAACCCCTAGCGAGCAGGACTTGAGCTAGGTTTGCACCGCACACTTTGATAAAACATGCGGGCACCCCCTACCCCTGCAGGCAGCTTTGATACTCTTTATACGCCGCCTTTTGGAGCACCGAGTGGCTTATGGCAGCTGATTGATGGCATTTCCATGGGATCTAGTTCCCATGGGATCTAATTACTGGTGCTTAAGGCTGACTTAAGGCTTCATCTTGAGAAAAGTATAGAGAGAGCTAGGTCTGCATCTAAATCGAACCTCTCGTCAGTTTTCGCTTTGGTACGCGGCTCTGGCATCTCCTTGGCTCCTGCAGCCTGGGCAGCCAGGGCTGGCTTCTTCCTGGCCATGCCCAATTCGTACCCCTGGCCGGTCTCCAGGGGCTGGTTTCCTTCTGCCACGTGCCTTGCGCCAAAACCTCTTCCCTGCCTCACCGCACCTTGCAGGGCTGGCAGGGGCTGTAACAATACAGGAATGGGGTGGGTGTACTGACACAGGGCTAGCTGGGGTGTACCGACACTGGGGTGTACGGAGACAGGGCTGGCAGGGGCTGTAACAATACAGGAATGGGGTGGGTGTACTGACACGGGGGTGTATGGATGTGGGGCTGGCTGGGGTGTACGGAGACAGGGCTGGCAGGGGCTGTAACAATACAGGAATGGGGTGGGTGTACTGACACAGGGCTAGCTGGGGTGTACCGACACTGGGGTGTATGGATGTGGGGCTGGCTGGGGTGTACGGAGACAGGGCTGGCAGGGGCTGTAACAATACAGGAATGGGGTGGGTGTACTGACACAGGGCTAGCTGGGGTGTACCGACACTGGGGTGTATGGATGTGGGGCTGGCTGGGGTGTACGGAGACAGGGCTGGCAGGGGCTGTAACAATACAGGAATGGGGTGGGTGTACTGACACAGAGCTAGCTGGGGTGTACCGACACTGGGGTGTAGGGAGACAGGGCTGGCAGAGGCTGTAACAATACAGGAATGGGGTGGGTGTACTGACACAGGGCTAGCTGGGGTGTACCGACACTGGGGTGTACGGAGACAGGGCTGGCAGAGGCTGTAACAATACAGGAATGGGGTGGGTGTACTGACACAGGGCTAGCTGGGGTGTACCGACACTGGGGTGTATGGATGCGGGGCTGGCTGGGGTGTACGGAGACAGGGCTGGCAGAGGCTGTAACAATACAGGAATGGGGTGGGTGTACTGACACAGGGCTAGCTGGGGTGTACCGACACTGGGGTGTATGGAGACAGGGCTGGCAGAGGCTGTAACAATGGAGGAATGGGGTGAGTGTACTGACACAGGGCTAGCTGGGGTGTACCGACACTGGGGTGTATGGATGCGGGGCTGGCTGGGGTGTACGGAGACAGGGCTGGCAGAGGCTGTAACAATACAGGGATGGGGGGTGGGTGTACTGACACGGGGGTGTACTGCTGCAGGGCTGGCTGGGGTGCACCAATGCTGGGGTGTACGAAGACAGGGCTGGCAAAGGCTATAATGATGCAGGGATGGGGTGGGTGTACCGACACTGGGGTGTACCGCCGCGGGGCTGGCTGTGGATAAAGAAGGCAGAGTGTGGCTGTAGTCGGGGTGGCCCGGCGCTAGCAGGAGGCACCAGCGCGTGGGTAGAATTGCGTCCCCACCGGCATGCCTGGATCTCACGGGGCCCGTGGCGCTATGGCAGCTACGCTGCTACAAAGCCTGTGCAGACAAGCGCTGACATCCTGCTCAAACAGGCCGGGGGGGCAGCGGGAGAAGGAAGATGCCTGTGAGCCCCCCCCTCCCCTCCCCAGGGAGGGCTCTGCCGGGGCCCCAGGTGTGGATGCAACACGCGGGGGGCTGGCAGGGTTTGTGGGAACCGGACTCGCCCCGACTCGCGTTCCCTGGCTGGGCAAACACCCGCCGCAGGTCCGAGGCCGAGAGCGCTTTGCAGTGCAGGTTGCCGCAGGGCGGGGCTGTGTCCTAGCTCCCAACTTCCCTCTGCCCTGCCCTCTCTCCGCCCTTCCCTGCCCTTCCTGCTTGGCCTCCCTGCCCACGGACACGCCCGGGAAAGGCAAGCTGCCTGCCGGGGGCTGTGGGCGCCCTGGGGGGGGGCTTCCGTGCTCATCCGCGCTCCCTGTGGGCATGGGCGGCCTCAGCCAGCCCTCGGCGGGGGAAGCGCTTGGCAGAGGTCGAATGAGCTTTTTGTTGGCCTCTGATGAGCCGTGAAATCCGACATTGTCGCCAACTGGCCCGTGAAGTTCACCAGATTCCTCTGCTCCCAGTGCCCTGTCTGGGCCCCGCGGGGCGGGTTTCTGCTCCCTCCGGGCATTCGGTCCTTGGCACGTCTTCCCTCAGCGCCCCGCTGCCACTGCACCGGCTTCCATGAACGTGCAGGGGCCAGGCAGCCAGCCCCTCGCAGCTGTAAGTCCTCTGCCTCGCCCGCCCAGGGGCTACATGAGCTATTCCCATGGCCTCTTTAAAGTGCCCCCAGGCCTGGTGTCCCCCCGCCCCGAAGTGGGGGCCCTGGATCTCTCTCGGAGGAGTGGGCTTGGGCTGGCATGTGGCTTTGAAGGATGAAGGACAGTCCCTGAAGAGAGGCAGGACGGTACAGTGTGTGGTGGCAGCGTGGCTTAGTGGGGAGAGTCTGGCCTGAGCCTCCGGCACCTGACTTCTGTCCTTGGCTTGTCATGGATCCCAAGGCCCCACGGGGCCGCTGTGACCAGCTGGTCTGACCCCTGGATGGCCCAGAGCATAGGCGTGCACTGCCCACCCGTGGGGATGGTCCCCCCCCCCCCCAGTGCCAGTGATTCACGTTTGGTGCCCTGACCGTGCCGAGCTTCAGCTCCCCACGCCGGGCGTGAGTCCGGCCTCTCTCTGCTGGGGGGAGAGCCTGTTCCCCACGGGCGCTTGCAGGCTGCAACCGCGTCCCACCTCGCTGCCTCCTTGGATCTAAACCCCCCAGCTGTCTGGGAGCGGGGGTCCCAGCTTCCCGGCTTGGGAAGAGACGCTGGGCTCGGAAGCCAGGCCCTGCCCCGCGCGGGATCTGATCCGCCAAAGGGGGAGGTCTCCTCCCGCTCCTTTGCCTGGCCCCCCGCTCACGGCTCCAGCTCAGCTCTCTGGGCAGCTCCTCTCCATCCACACGGGCGCTTGTGCTCGGCTGCTGTCTGTGCACCCCCCGCCCTCCCGCCGGCTGCTCCCCACGGTCCCCTGGGGCCTTCCCTTCCTGCGCTGGCCGCTGCCGGTCTCTGGCGGTCCCACGCCCTCCCCTCGTCTCCGCTGTCAGCCCCCTCCACCCCACTTGCGCTTCCCAGCCCTTGTCCTCTCGGCAGCCTCCCCCGCCCCCCATTTGCCCCAGGCTGGCCGTGTCCCCTGCCGCCCTGGGGTAATGCCCCGCCCTGCAGTGCTGCTCCCTAGCTGCTCCTCGCCTGGTCCGTGGCACTTGGGGGCAGGCAGTGCCTCCCAGCTCTGGGCTGGTGAAGCAGCGTGCCAGCGGGTGATGGGAGACGCATTTTGGTCAGAGCCAGACAGCGCTTGGGCAGTTGCTGAAAAGCACAGCAAAGGTGGCGCTAGGAGAAGAGGGTCACAGCAGGGGGGAGGCCGTTTGCCTCTCCCCGGTCCCGCCATTCGGAGCTGCCGTGCTGGAAAATCTGAGTAACCCGCGGACTGCGCTGGCGCACTCACAAAACGCGCTCGGAGACGGACGCTGGAGATTGGAGCTGCCCCAGAGACCGTCTGCGCGTGGAGACGTCACACGTGGAAAACAGATCCGCTATGTAAAGTCTGAGTGGCCCTGCAAGCGCGGGAGAGGTTGCTCGCCCTGCCCGCGGCGGGGGCCGGGAGCACCCACAGCTGCAGCCGAGGCGGGAGAGTCGCGTATTTCCACAGAAAGCAACAGAGAGCCGGGTTTTAACGCTGGCCTCTGACGGCGGGGGGGTGTCTCCAGCCAGCGAGAGAAGCCAGCGGCACAGCCTCGTTTCTCGAGGAGAGCCGTTAGCACGCCATTGCTGCTGTGAAATCGACTGGGAGCCGCAGGGGCTGGAACCAGAAAAGCCGCATGTCCCAGGAAAAAGGCCCAGCTGGGATTACGCTGAGCTCATCGTGTCAGGCTAGAAAAATAAGCAGCCTGGGCTGACGTCACGGGCCCAGATGGGCTGGATTCGAGTGATCTCGTAACAGGCAGTGGCTGCCGAGGCTCCTGGCTGGGACGAGCATTCCCACGCTCTAATTCTGAGGCCAGCCGGAGCAGTGGGCGGAGGGCGCTAGGTGGCTGGCGTCTGCCAATTCTAGCGCCAGGGCTCCGAGTACGTTAACCACAAGGGGTTTCTCTAGAGTTTGGCAGGCGCTCGGGGGTTGCCGCGGACGCTAACGCGGGCCGGAACGAAAAGGCGCGTGACCCACGCTGGAAGCTGCCTGCGGAGACTTTCTTCCTGCGCCAGACGTTCACCGCAGGGCAAGTCGAAAAGGCCTTGGTGACCCTGAGAGAACCCGCCCATCCTGCGACGCCGTGGCTCACGGCGCCGGCCCCGGGGAGACTTGCCAGCGGTAGGGAGAGGTCCAGCAGCCGGCTGAGCAGTTGCAGATTGACTGAGGGGTGCGCTTCGAGCCGCTGGCAAGCCCGCTGGCGATGGTGGCACAGGACCTGGCCGATGGCCGCATCCCTGGGTTATAGCTGCCGGCTGTGCCCTGCACAATATTTGTGAGGCTGAGTTTGACAGGCCTGAGACGAGGGCGATGGGAGGGGCCCAGCGTGGGGCCGTGCAGCTCGGGAGTGGCGAGGCAGACTGCTGTTGGTTGCCACGCATGGGACAGCAGTGGCGGTGGTGCTAGCGGGGGATTGTGACTGGGTCGTGTGGTGCACTTCGTGCCTGTGGCTTTGCTGGGGCGTGCTGTGCTTGTTTCGTGGGTTGGAACGGAGGTGGCTTTCACAGCCAAGACTGGTTCATTAAAAACACCCAGCGTAGCCCACGCACGCAGCAGGACGCTTCTGCGGGGGGCAGGGGGCGCGGCACGTTGGCAGGTTGGTGTCTGTCCAGGTGTCGGGCAGCCCTGCTCTCCGGTGCGCTGTGTGCAGACAGCAGAGTCCCACGGCAGGGGGGGCAGGGCCGGGGCGCAGCGGGTAGGCGGCGAGGGGGTGCATGGAACCCAGCTCTGGGGAGAACCGGCAGCTGATGGGTGCAGCACCTGCGTGGCGGCATTCGGCGGCTCCGGCGCTGTGAGCCTGCCCTGCGTGGCCGTGAGATGTGCCCGGAGGTATCAACCCCTGGGGCTGGGCGGCCTCATCTCCCCTAACGCTGGCGAGGCCCAGCGCCTCGGCCGGGCCATGCAGGGCCTCTCCTGGTGCGTGGAGCAGGCCTGGCCAGCTGAGGGGACCCACACGGCCCCCGGCGTAGGAGAAGGGGACTTCCAGATTGCCAAGGAACGCAAGGGCGGCTCTGATTGGTCGCCGAGGGGAGGCAGTAGAGTCCAAACTGATGGCCCGGGAGGCGAGACTGGGCATTGTGGGCCGGGGCCCGGAGGCCTGGCACAGCACTGCAGAATGCCATGGTGGCCACCCGGCCACCCCGGCGCTGTGTCCAGAGTGCAGCAAGATCGGACGCTTCTCAGCGTCGTCCCGGGCTGGCCCTGGCTGCCTTCTGCGAGGCCGGCGGACGGGTCGGGTCGGGTCCCGGGCCCTGAGGACGAGCGATGGCAAAATGCCCGGGGGGCACCAGAGAATCGGCGTCGCAGTGGGGGCAGGGCTCACCCGTTTCTCTCTTCCGTGCCAGTGACTCCTGCTCACACGCTCTGTTTGGAACGTCTAAACGCAGGCGCCCGCTTGGCGTCCATCAGGGGTCCGTGGGGTGGCGCGGGGGGGCAGCTGGCTGTTCCCCACTGGGACTTAGCAGGGTTTTAGCCTGCTTCCTGCTACTGACTAGGCTGGACATCGCGGGCGAGGCCTGCTCAGAATGCGCCCGGCCCGGCGAGGCCGCTCTTGGTGGTAAATCGAGCAGACGTGTTAGATTAGGCAGCAAGAAATTTCACGCTGGGCTCTGCTTCCTACCCTGGCTTTGCTCCCAGCTGGAGGGGGCGTTTGTTCTTGACTCGGGTGGTAGGAGGGCCACGCCCCACGGCGGGATTCGGCCACGCCAGCTAGACCGTGGATCCGAATTCTGCACGCTGGCCTTGGACTGGCTGAGACTAATTGCTGGGGACAGCTTCCGAGTCTGCAGCAGACGCTGCCTTGGCTCCCGGCCGGCATGGCACTGTTCAGGGTGGCCTCCGGGCCTCGGGCTCGCGCCTTTGGGCTCGGGTGTGGAGGCAGAGAGCTGGATGGGGGACACATGCCTCCGTGGACTGCATTGTACCGTGGCTCCTCGCCTTCCCCCAGGTTTGCCCAAGTGCCTGATGCGCGGGGTTCTGGTTTCCTTCCTGGCCGCTGCCGGGGCCCTCCAGCCTGGACAGGGAAGTCTGGGTTCAGGCCCCCGCGACGCCCTCACTCTTGAATGCGGTGCCTTATTTCTAAGCTAATTGCTCTGGTCTCCACTGCCAGCCCTTGGTTCTTGCTCTGCTAGGTGACAGAGGCCTGTAGGACCTGCCACTTTTCCCCACCAAGGCACAGCTGCACTGTAAGCAACTCGCCCCTCAGCCGCCTTTCAGACAGGCCGAACACAGTCCGATCTTATGCCTCGGTTTCCCCATCAATACAGTGAGGATTGTGTGGGGCGCCCCCGTCTGGCTGTGCTGAGAGATCTACAGCGGGGAGGCCCTAAGGCTGATTTGGATCAGATTTGGCCCTCAGCTAGGACACTGATTTCAACACAGGACTCCTCCCTTCCCATGGCTCTGGGTGCCTTTGCCCGGTCCCCTGCTTCTCTGAGATCTCCCCTGGCACCAGTGCCCGTCTTTCCCGGGAGCCCGAGGCGGGCTGAGCCGATGGGCGCGGGACATGGTGTGCTGTGGCGGTCTGCGCGGCTTGGCCCGTCTCTCGAGGACAGGACCGTTCCATGGCCCCGGCTGTGCATGTGGCTTGTCGGTCTGTGGCGAGGGGCTGGCCCCGCGGCTCGGCTTGTCCTGGCTAGCTAAGAGTAGCCCTGCGGCAGGCGCCACCTCGCTGGGGAGAGCCAAGCGGTGGGAATCGGGGTGAGGACTCTGGCTCGCCACCAGGGAATGGGGGGCCCTGCCGCTTGGGCCTCTGCCAGCCAGTAGCCTGGGGGACCAGTCCTGCCTTGGGGGGGCATGGGCTGTGGGCTATAACATGGGGCAAAGGTTGCCCCGGGAGGGCCAGATGCAGAGCGCTCGGACCAAGGAGTCTGCCCCCCCCCCCCCGAACACCACGAAACCCGGCTCCCTTCATGCAGCAAGGTGGGGGAGGGGAGGGGAGGGGCTGCTCTACCAGCTGGTCTCCCCATCTGCAAGGGGCCATGGCAGGTAGGCCAGCCCTGAGGCTGGAGGGAGGGCGGATCTCTGAGCTCTGCCGGCCATGGCCCAGCTGCACCAGGTCTGCCTGTGAGGCTAGGTCCTGCTCACTGTACGGTCCTTTCGCTGTGCCAGGACTCACTGGTCTGTGGCCCGAGAGATCCCCAGGCAGCCTCCTCCGCCGTGCGGCGGGGCAGCTTCCCACTGCTGCGCCTTGCAAGCGTTGGTCCTGTGCCTTTCATTGACCCGGGGGCCAGGGCCACGTTTGCAGGGTCTGGCTACTGAGCCGGTGTTTGCAGAAACACGAGCCGATGGGCAGGGAGCTGGATGGAAAGCAAAACCTGCTTCCCAGACCTGCAGAGGCCTGGATTTTTGACCAAGTCTCTAATGTAGGTGGTGGCTGGGCAGGCCCTCTGGCGTGGTCCTCCCAGGCCTGCCAAGTGATGGATCGTGCTGGTGAAGACTACCGAATGCAGACTGCCACCTGTCCCGTGCCCACGGGAGGGTGACGGGTTTGCCCTGCACAGAACAAGAGAAATAGCGATGTGCAGCCACCAGACACCAGTCCCGTGGCGCTCTCACTGCGTCGTGGGTCTGCTCAGCGGTGGCCTGGGTGTGGGTCACCTCTCACTGGAGAGCTGGTGGGAGGGAGGGCAACTCCCACGCTCCTCCCCTCTCAGGAAAATCCCAGCACTTCCCGCGCACTGCCACAGCATCCTGTGACAACGCCTTTCTGACTGCCAGGGGCCTCCAGATGGCCTCCCATATGGCGTGTTGCATGAGACATCACAGTTCTACAAACCAACATGGGGGTTACACAGTGCTGCTTTGAGGTACAGCGAGTCCCAGGACTGGTGTGGCAGGGGCCGCAGGTCAGAGGTGGGGGGATGTCCCACAACTGGCGTGGCAGGGACTGGAGGTCAGAGGTGGGGGGATGTCCCAGGACTGGCGTGGCAGGGGCTGCAGGTCAGAGTTAAGGAGATGCGGGGGGATGTCCCAGGACTGGCGTGGCAGGGGGTTGCAGGTCGGAGGGGGGGGGGGGATGGCCCAGAACTGGTGTGGCAGGGGCTGCAGGTCAGAGTTAAGGAGATGTGGGGGGATGTCCCAGGACTGGCGTGGCAGGGACCGGAGGTCAGAGGTGGGGGATGTCCCAGGACTGGCGTGGCAGGGGGTTGCAGGTCAGATGAGGGGGGGATGTCCCAGGACTGGCGTGGCAGGGAGTTGCAGGTCGGAGGTGGGGGGGGGATGTCCCAGGACTGGCGTGGCAGGGGGTTGCAGGTCAGAGTTAAGGAGATGAGGGGGGATGTCCCAGGACTGGCGTGGCAGGGGGTTGCAGGTCAGATGAGGGGGGGATGTCCCAGGACTGGCGTGGCAGGGGGTTGCAGGTCAGATGAGGGGGGGATGTCCCAGGACTGGCATGGCAGGGACCAGAGGTCAGAGGTGGGGGGATGTCCCAGGACTGGCGTGGCAGGGGCCACAGGTCAGAGTTAAGGAGATGTGGGGGGATGTCCCAGGACTGGCATGGCAGGGACCGGAGGTCAGAGGTGGGGGATGTCCCAGGACTGGCGTGGCAGGGGGTTGCAGGTCGGAGGTGGGGGGGGGGATGGCCCAGGACTGGCGTGGCAGGGGGTTGCAGGTCGGAGGTGGGGGGGGGGATGGCCCAGAACTGGTGTGGCAGGTCAGAGTTAAGGAGATGAGGGGGGATGTCCCAGGACTGGCATGGCAGGGACCGGAGGTCAGAGGTGGGGGGATGTCCTAGGACTGGCGTGGCAGGGGGTTGCAGGTCAGATGAGGGGGGGATGTCCCAGGACTGGCGTGGCAGGGGGTTGCAGGTCGGAGGTGCGGGGGGATGTCCCAGGACTGGCGTGGCAGGGGGTTGCAGGTCAGAGTTAAGGAGATGAGGGGGGATGTCCCAGGACTGGCGTGGCAGGGGGTTGCAGGTCAGATGAGGGGGGGGATGTCCCAGGACTGGCATGGCAGGGACCAGAGGTCAGAGGTGGGGGGATGTCCCAGGACTGGCATGGCAGGGACCAGAGGTCAGAGGTGGGGGGATGTCCCAGGACTGGCGTGGCAGGGGCCGCAGGTCAGAGTTAAGGAGATGTGGGGGGATGTCCCAGGACTGGTGTGGCAGGGACCGGAGGTCAGAGGTGGGGGATGTCCCAGGACTGGCGTGGCAGGGGGTTGCAGGTCGGAGGTGGGGGGGGGGATGGCCCAGGACTGGCGTGGCAGGGGGTTGCAGGTCGGAGGTGGGGGGGGGGGATGGCCCAGAACTGGTGTGGCAGGTCAGAGTTAAGGAGATGAGGGGGGATGTCCCAGGACTGGCATGGCAGGGACTGCAGGTCAGAGGTGGGGGGATGTCCCACAACTGGCGTGGCAGGGACTGGAGGTCAGAGGTGGGGGGATGTCCCAGGACTGGCGTGGCAGGGGCTGCAGGTCAGAGTTAAGGAGATGCGGGGGGATGTCCCAGGACTGGCGTGGCAGGGACCGGAGGTCAGAGGTGGGGGATGTCCCAGGACTGGCGTGGCAGGGGGTTGCAGGTCAGAGGTGGGGGGTGGGGGGGATGTCCCAGGACTGGTGTGGCAGGGGCTGCAGGTCAGAGTTAAGGAGATGCGGGGGGATGTCCCAGGACTGGCGTGGCAGGGGGTTGCAGGTCAGAGGTGGGGGGGGGGGATGGCCCAGAACTGGTGTGGCAGGGGCTGCAGGTCAGAGTTAAGGAGATGAGGGGGGATGTCCCAGGACTGGCATGGCAGGGACCGGAGGTCAGAGGTGGGGGGATGTCCTAGGACTGGCGTGGCAGGGGGTTGCAGGTCAGATGAGGGGGGGATGTCCTAGGACTGGCGTGGCAGGGGGTTGCAGGTCAGATGAGGGGGGGATGTCCTAGGACTGGCGTGGCAGGGGGTTGCAGGTCAGATGGGGGGGGGATGTCCCAGGACTGGCGTGGCAGGGGGTTGCAGGTCAGATGAGGGGGGGGGATGTCCCAGGACTGGCGTGGCAGGGGGTTGCAGGTCAGAATTAAGGAGATGAGGGGGGATGTCCCAGAACTGGCATGGCAGGGGGTTGCAGGTCAGATGAGGGGGGGATGTCCCAGGACTGGCATGGCAGGGACCAGAGGTCAGAGGTGGGGGGATGTCCCAGGACTGGCGTGGCAGGGGCTGCAGGTCAGAGTTAAGGAGATGTGGGGGGATGTCCCAGGACTGGCGTGGCAGGGACCGGAGGTCAGAGGTGGGGGATGTCCCAGGACTGGCGTGGCAGGGGGTTGCAGGTCGGAGGTGGGGGGGGGGATGGCCCAGAACTGGTGTGGCAGGGGTGGCAGGTCAGAGTTAAGGAGATGAGGGGGGATGTCCCAGGACTGGCGTGGCAGGGGGTTGCAGGTCAGATGAGGGGGGGATGTCCCAGGACTGGCGTGGCAGGGGGTTGCAGGTCAGACGAGGGGGGGATGTCCCAGGACTGGCGTGGCAGAGCTGTGCTCCTAGCTGGCAGTCAGGCGATCTGCCAAGCACGGCAGCTTTGGGTGACGTGAATGGGCCGCAGAGCAGGTACGATGGTGAGGCTGGTGTGGGGGGGGGGGGGATGAAAGAGAAATGTCAGGCTGGAAGGGACCTTGAGACACCAGCAAAAGCAGGCTCCTCCCTTGGCTAGACCCAGCCTCGCTCAGCCACCCCTCCCCAGTGTTTGTTCAAACTGTTCTCACAGTCCCCCCCCCCACCCCCCAGCTGCCCTCCCTCCTTGGCCAGCTGTGCCGAGCCATGGGGTGGGTTCCTGGCTCTCCTCTGGGATCCTGCCAGGGGTGCAGTCCCAGCGACCGGCCCGGGCTTACCCACAGCCCCAGGCACGTGAGCTGTTGGCAGTGCTGTGTGGCCCCGGGCAGCCTGACGGCGCGTTTGTGGCCCCCAGGCGTGCCGGGACTTCCTGGAGCTAGCCGAGAGCCACAGCCGGAAATGGCAGCGGGCCCTGCAGCATGAGCGGGAGCAGCGGATCCGGCTGGAGGAGACCATCGAGCAGTTAGCCAAACAGCACAACAGCTTGGAACGGGCCTGCCGGGGGGCGCCCGGCCTGGCCTCCAGCGCCACCGGAGTTGCTGGCGCTGCCAAGGGTGAGTGGCCAGGCTGGAGAGCTCCAGGCTGTGGCTTTCCCAGGTGCCCCTGCTCAGTGTCGGGCAACACGGTCACCCCAGAGGGTGGCCCCCGGGCTCTGCCAGCCCCTCACTGTGCTGCTGTGAGCTCACAGTGCCGTGGGGGGAGTAGAGGGGGGCTGCCAGGCCAGCGGTGGCGATGGGAAGGATGCCCGGGGCAGCCTGTCGTGCCCATGGAGTGTGTCTCAGGTACAGGCTGGCAGGGTCCGTGTCCCCCGGGAATCCCAGCTTCTACAGCCCAGCCTGATCCCATGGGGCCTCTGCCCTCCGCGGGGCAGGGCGAGCTTCCACGCCGGGCACTGTGCCCGCAGGCCAGCACGTGGGAGCCCTGGGCCCGGGTTTCCTCTGCTGGGAGATCAAACCGAAGGGCTGCAGGGCTGGGTTCTCTTGTCCCCCCAACGGGGGCCAGGCTCACTTGGCTGGGGGGGGACGGATCCAGAGACAGAGAACCGCCGGCCCCGCCCCAGGACAAAGTGGCGTCACAATACGGGTTTGTGATGCGAGGGGCTGGCCAGCTGGGGCGTCCCTGGGCATGGCGTGTTGCTCCTCTCTCTGCAGTCTCACTGCCCCCAGGGGGTAGTTGGGCTGCAAGTGCATCCCTCACTCCCCCCCCCCCGCCCCCCCCAGGCAGCTCAGCTGCAAATGGATCTCGGGGCTCCGCTCTCCTCCACGCTCTGACCACTGCCCCACACTCCCCTCGCTGACCTCACACCCTCCTTGCGTGGAGGCTTAAGGTGAGAGCCCAGCTGCCCCCATGACACTCCAGGATGGCCTTGCAGGGACACCCCCCCGCCGGGCCAGGAGTGCAGCCGGGTGCCAGGAAGCAGCCTGGGCAGAGCCAGGTCATTGGGGGGGGAAGGGGGCGGCTAGGGTGCATGAACTGGGAACGGCAGCCCAGCCCCCTCTCGCTCACGCCAGTTCCCAGTCCCTCCAGCCCCCGCTACCTGCCCCAGCCCCATGTGCGCGCACAGCTCCCCGCTACTCCCCCAGGCCTCCTAGCTCCCTTCAGCCCCCCAAGCCCAGACTCCTCCAGCTCCCCACGGGCCAGCCCCCACCCCCCTCTAGCTCCACCTGCCCTCCAGCCCAACCCTGACCCCCACGCGCACACACAGCTCCCCTCCAGCATCCCCCAGCAACCTCTAGCTCCCTCTCGGCCTGCTCCCTAGCCCAGCCCCGCCCCCTCCCCCCCAACCGAAATCCAGCTCCCTCTCTGTACCTGCCCTCCAGCCCAGCCCCCCCACGCGTGCGCAGCTCCCTCTAACTCTACCTGCCGTGCAGCGTTTGGCTGGGTAGCAGCGCCGGGGCTGTGTCCCTGTGTGGGTCCTGGGGGGGCGGCTGGGTCTCTGCTGCAACCTCTCCCGTCGAGCCGCCCCTCGCTGGGCTCCACTTTGGGGCGCTTCCCACTTGCTCAGACGTGTGCCATTTGGGCTCCGAAGGGGTGGCCAGGGGGACTCATGGCAGTGGCCCCGGCAGCCCCTTGGGCTGGACAGACGAGGGGAGGCAGGGGCCCTTTCGAGGCCTGAGACCAGGGCGCACTGCGGGCAGGAACAAGAAGGGGCTGAAGGCAAAGGCTGGAGCCTCAGGCAGCCCCGCAGGGTCACGGTCCCAGGGCCTAGCCCTGCGTCACTGGGGCAGCGTGTTGAGCTGCTTGCCCCAGCACTGGGCCCAGCCCCCGGAGCCTGGCCAGCTTGCGGAGGGGCCAGACGGCACCCAGGGATGGGCAGGTGAGGAAGGGACCCCGGGGTGCTGCATAGTGATGCTGGGGGAGGGCTCCAGGCTCATGTCGGCCGGAGGGGAGGGTGTGCCATTGCCCGTAGGCTGGGAGGGACAGACAGCGGCAGGGTTGGGCGTGCCTAGGCCAGGAGTGCAGTGGGGGCTGACAGCCCCTGAACCAAACTCCCCCCATGAAACCATTTCACCCCCTGGCCCCGTTAAGCATCCGCAAAGTCTGGGGATGGGCACAAGTCAGGGGTCCCTAGGGCCAAGGCGTTGGCCGGCGTGCCTGCCCGCAGAGGGACACCGCCACCGCGTGGCTGGGAAGGGACCCACTGTCATGGCAAAAGGTGCTTCCCTGCGGTGGCACCCTCAGCCCACGCCCCCCACAGAGGAGGGGCCGGGGGGCCGGCCGGACAGCGTGACAAACGCGGCCCGGCCCGGCGCTCACACGGTGAGCTCGGGAGGGAGGCGATGGGGCGGCCCCTGGGCCGGGGGAAGCGCGCCGCGTCCGCAGGCCCAGCCGAGCGAAGGAGCCGGGACCGAGCTGTGCCCTCCGCCCACAGGGAGCGCGCCGCCCGCCAAAGGGGAAGCCAGTGATGAGGATGAGGAGACGGAGTACTTCGACGCCATGGAGGACGCCCCAGCATTTATCACTGTAACCGCAGACCCCAAACAGCACCGGTAGGAAGCCACTGAGCGTGGGGGGCTATGGGGGGGGACAGGAACTCGCCCCCCCAGCCCAGACTGGGGCCCGCCCGGGGGCCCTCGTGCTCCTTCGCGAGAGCCCAGGGCAGCCCCGACCCTGTCGGAAGCCGCCAGCCCACGCAGACATCGGCAGGGCTCCCTGCCCTCACCAGCAGCGGCTGCTTGCGCCCCGGCCTAGGCTCTGCCCACGGTGGGTGACAGGCCCCCCTCTCCCCACAGGCGTTCCGGCAGCAGCCTGAGCGGGGCCAGCGAGGGGCGCCCCGAGGACTGGACCCTGGAGGACAATGTGAGTGCCCTGGGCAGGTGCCCTGGCGGGAGGGGTGCCCCCCGGCCTGGCTCTGGCCACCCGTTTCCATGGGCGGGGACCTGGCCCTCGGGCGCCCAGCAAGCTGCCCTGCCGCTCCCCCAGGTCTTTGAGAGCCCCCCCCAGCCGGGCGAGGAGTCGGCGGGCTCCGACATTGTGCCGAAGAGGCGGAGACGGACACGCATCCCCGACAAACCCAACTACAGCCTTAACCTCTGGAGCGTCATGAAGAACTGCATCGGCAAGGAGCTGTCCAAGATCCCCATGCCTGTATGTTGGGGGGGCCCTCTTGCCTGGGGGCTGGGGTGGGAGAGGCCAGACTTGGGGAGGGGCGGGCTCCGTCTCAGCTGTCGGGGCAGCGTGGAAGAGGCGGGTTTGCCGGAGGGTCCCGGTCTCTGTCCCACACCCAGAGGCCACGTTACTGGCTGCTGGGTCCCAAGCGTGGGGGGTCGGGAGCTGCACACGAACCTGGGGCAGAGTCCGGCTGGCGCATTGCTAGACCCTGTAACCAGCCAGCGAATGCCCCCCGAGCCACAGTGCATTGCTTTGCCGCTCTCGGACGGGGACGGCGCGTAAGGGGGTAAGTGGAGCCGGGAAGGAGGCCACCCCGCCTGCAGCCTGGCTTTCCGGGGTCCCCTGCTCCCTTTCTGAAGGCTGCAGCTCCTGGGAGGGCGGTGCCTGACCCCCGAGGCTTCCTGGAAGAAGGGTCTGTGCTGCCGGACGGTACCCAGTGATCTCTAGCTTTCCCCCTCCGTGGGGTGGCCCTGGGCAGCTCGGTTCAGGGGGCCATTTGGTGTGCACCTCTGCACACGGGAGCAGTGCAGAGCCCGGCAGGTGAGAACAGGCATCGCCAGCCACTGGGAACCTGCCGGGGGCACAGGAATCCCTCGGGCCCCTGCCATGCACGCCCTCCGCGCACAGCCCGCCTGCTGCACGGCCCTCGGCTCCCGCGCAGGGAGGCTGCCCTGGGATTTACTCGAGCCCTGAGCTAGCCCGGAAGGGCCATTCCCAGCCTGGATGTCTGGTGCTACCGCCAAGAGGCAGGGGTGGACAGATCCAGGGCTTGCACGGGGCCGGTCCCAGCGCCAAGTGAGTGCGTGGGGGGACACGGTCCCGTCCCGGCTGCCTTTCACGGGGCCCTGGCTGGCTGCTCCTGCTGCCAAGTCCCTTAAGCGCCCCGGGGCAGCATGTGCTAGGTAGATGGTCCCCCGTGGCCCAGGAGAGATGTGGGCAATGGGCCAGGTGCCAGGAATCGGCTTCGGGGGGTTGCCCTTCGGGCGGATTAAACCATCCCCAGCGAGGGGCTGTTTTCTCTCCCGGCGGCGGTGCCTTGCTTACTTGGGAAACGTGCGCGGGAACAGCCCTGTGGCCGCGGCGGCTTCCCTCCTCCTGGAGCCGACATGTCAGCGTCGCACAGAGCCAGGGCCGGGGGAGAACGCTGAGAACATTGCGTCTGTCCCGAACTAGGGCCAAAAATGCCGGTCTCCTCCCCGGGCCAATCTGAGAACACCCGAGTTGGGTCCGGCCCCTCTTCCCTCCTTCCCCTTTTCGGCGCAATTTTAAAATGCAAAGTTGTTCTGGACATAGCCCCTGGCCGCCCTCACAATTCTGACTCTCTTGTCCGTATTTCCAAGTCAGACCGGGAGCCCCCCAGTGTCTCCAGCTGGCCATGACGCTGGCCAGGCTAGCCAAAGCCCCCCCAGCGAGACAATGCAGAGGGGCTGAGCCAGGCCGGACCCCCCTCGTCTGCAGGCCCAACTCCCCTGAGCAGATCCAGCCCTGCGGACAGTGCGCCCCGTGGAAGCCGTGCGGGGGGGGGAGGGCCACCTCTCCAGCAGGGCTGTTGCCAGCAGCCCCGTGCGCGTCTCACTCTCTGCCCCGCCCGCCCCAGGTGAACTTCAACGAGCCGCTCTCCATGCTGCAGAGGCTGACCGAAGACCTGGAGTACCACGAGCTGCTGGACAGAGCCGTGAAGTGCGAGAGCGCCACCGAGCAGATGTGTTTCGTGGCTGCGTTTTCCGTGTCTTCCTACTCGACCACCGTGCACCGCACCGCCAAGCCCTTCAACCCCCTGCTGGGGGAGACCTACGAACTTGACCGGCTGGAGGAGCTGGGCTTCCGGTCGCTCTGCGAGCAGGTAGGGGAGGGGGCATGTGCAGCCGGCGGCCCTGGCCCGGGGGGCTCGCTGTTGTCTCTGACAGCCGGAGGCCGATGGGGGAGCAGGGGGGTGTTTCCCTTGGGGAGGGGAGAGTTCCTGCTTGCTCAGATTCAGTCTGTCCGGGTCCCGGAGACCGTTCCCGTGTAGCACTCGGCACACGAGACCCCCACGTATTAACCTGGCCGCAACGCCCCTCTGCGCCCAGTTCTGATGGGAGATGCCATCGGCACCCATGGGGCCAGCCCCAGGGACCTGCCAGGGAGTCAAGGAGAGGGACTCGTGCAGTGACGCCCAAGGAGGCTGGAGGGGGAAGGAGTTTCTCCCGGGCGGGGAGGGGCAGTAGCGTGGATGTGGGGGGGGGGTGCTGGAGGACAGTGAAGGCCAGGAGCTCAGCTTTGGCCAGGCAGGAGGGTGCCCAAGAGGGAGGTGGTGACAGATTGGGGGAGCGGAGCCAAACAGCCCAGGGATGGTACCTGGCAAAGCCGTCGCGGCCTGGAGGGCTGGCCTCACTAGGTGGAGTGGGGCGGGGGGGATGTGGTCCGGGCCCTGCAGCCTCCAGGGACGGCCCTGGTAACGGGGCTGTGAGAGCAGGCGGCCACCCAGGAAGGGGGTGTGACGTGAGAGGAGAGCCAGCCCGAGGCGCTCCCCCAGAGTGTGGGCAAAGGGGAAGGCCCCCCAGGAGAGGGGCTGGAGCAGGGCCCCCCTCGGTTAATTGACGCGGAAAGGAAGAGGAGGAACAGGGGCGAGGAGGCTGGGCTGGTTGGCAGGAGGGTTCCGCGCCGCGCTCTGCCGTGCCTGGCCGGGGGGGCGATCGCATGGCCCTTGCACACATGCCCCGTGCCTGGAGGAGGGCACCTCACGCCGTGGGGCAGGACGATGCCTCGGCCACCTGCACGTTCCGAGGGGGAGCGAGCAGAGCCCCGGAGACCTCAGGCCCTGCAAGTACTTGGCGCCGGCTCCCGCTGTGTGGCACAGCAGCAGGCCTCAGGCCAGCAGAGAGACCAGCTGGAGGGTCCCTCGGCCCGGGGCCGTTTGAGCCAAAGGGGAGCAGCACGGAGGGCAAAGGCGGGGCGGCTTGTTCGGGGCTCGGTAGCTCTGTCTGTGCCGTGGGCTGAGGTGCTTTCATCTTGTGGCCCGAAGAGGGACGGAGATCCTCGCGCTTCCCGGGTCGCCAAGGTTGCAGCCTGGCGCGCGGCACTAGGCAAGCGCACCCTGCCCAGCGGGGAGATTTCCGGGGCCGTCTCTTCTCCTTCGCCCGCGTGGCGAGACGGGGTGACGTGGGGATTTGTGGTCCCCAGAAGCTTGAATTGCCGTCTAGGAAAAGGGGCCCGCAGAGCTCTGTCTCAATCGGCGGGTCTCGTGTGTGGCCACGAGGGGCGTTTCTGCAGCCATCACTGCCTCCAAAGCCCAGGGGAGGTCGGGGGCAAAGCAGGGCCCGGCTGGTGCCCCACCACCAGCGTCCGAGCCGGGGACCTTCGCCACCAAAGCAGGGCCTCCAGCACTCAAGCTACTGGAATGACTCCCCTTGCTGGCAGCTGTAGTAGGCTGGTAGGCGCTCTGTGTCGCCAGCCTGCCCTTGCAAGTCTCACGGCGGGCACTGAGAGGCACAGCCCTCCCGGTGCATGTGGCTGGAAGGAGCTGCCGTTGCCTCTCCGAGCTGGTGGGGCGCAGCCTGGAACAGGGGCTCGCAAGGAAGCGAGGGAATCGTCTGCCCACAGCCGGGATGGCAGTGAGCTGCGTGGCGGGCACCCGAGTGTTTTGTGGGCAGGATCTTGCCGTGGCCCCGGGAAGACGGGCTGCCTGCTCTCCTGGGCAGGGTGGGGGGAGGCTGGGCCCTAGCCATGGGGCTTCTCGCTGGGGGGCCGCTCTCGGGAAACGCCTGGCTGCAGACGAGGGCGATACAGGTGTGTCCTGCCAGCGCCAGCTAGGCTGCTTCCATGGCCGCAGTTGTGTGACTGCCAACGACCGAGCCGGGGAAAGGCAAACCCAGCTGCAGGCACGCTGCAGCCTCGGTGAGACAGCGCAGAGCAGGGGCAATTCTTTGTAGCCAGTACTGCGGCGTGCTGTTGGCAGCCCTTAGACGCGTGTTCTTCGCTTACTTACGGCAGTTCAGGCTGCAGGGGCAAAAGACGGTGCCCACCCCCTTCCCACTGAGGGAGGGGCGATGGTTGTGAGCACCTGTGCAGCCAGGACGGTATCGTGGGGGTTTATACCCCAGAGCATTGGGCGAGTCCCCGGCCAGCTGGGCCCTGCCCTGGCTGGAAAGGGAGGTCTGAGAGCCTGGCCTAGCAGCGCAGTGGCAGGGGAAGGGGGACCAGACTGGCTGGACAGGCCGGCTCCGAGGAACCCCCAAAAGGGGAGGCCAGTGTTCCCAGGAAGGCGTGTGCTTAGCAGAGCGCCCACCCCTAGGTTTCTGGTGGTACTCACGGGTACACGTTTGCACCTGCCTCGGTGCATATAAAAATGTATTCTGCACATGGATGGAAAATATCAGCGGGGCCATTGGGGTTCTGCCTCCGTTTGCCGGATGCCACGTGCTGGCAGCGAGAAGGGCGCGTGGCTCCCAGCCGCGATAGGCAGGACGCCTACGTCTGTGTAGACACCGATCCCGGCCACAGACGCGCTCAGACTCTGGGTGGGCTCTGACCCTCTTCTGTTCAGAGCCCTCCCCTTTGGAACGGACCCGTCCGGAGTCTGGCATGCTCATTGTCGTCCCCCACGCCCCCAACCGTCTCCTCGGTGCCAAGTCCTGCCAGGAAGGCAGCCTGCACCTCCTCTCGTCACCAGGAGTCAGCAAAACATCAACCCCCCCTGCCCCCCAATCTCTGAACGTCATTGGGGCAGCCTGGCGGTCCGTCACTGCAGGACATGCTCCACGCCACGAACAAGCGGCCCTCCAACACCAGCCAAGACCCGTGTCTGTCTCTCCTAGGTCATGGGGCCTCACGTACCTCCCGCCCCCCATTCTCAAGAGTCCACCCTCACTGGCTTCAGACTGGGCTGCGGTCGGCGTCCTCCCCAAGCCGCCTAGCGACAGGACGGTGTCTGCCCTGTGGCGATGGACGGATCCTCCTCGGGTACGTGCGGGCCTCCCCGTTCTCCCCTCCTCTCCGCCAGGACACACCCATGTGAGCCGGCACACGGTGCCTGGGCACCTCGCCGCAGGGCCAGGATGCACGGCAGCCCAGAAGGCACGCGAGTTGCCCTTCCACGCGCCGTGGCCTCGTAACGTCAGACACCGTTCCGAGTGGTTTCTACGTCCACAAGCGGGCGTGAGACCTGGCGTGACAGCAGCCGGATCACCTCACTGTGCCTGCCTCGGCCAAGACGCCACAGCGGGAGCTCTGGGACTGAGCGTTGCTCCGCGGCATCGCGCCCTGTCTTGCTCCAGAAGAGCCCTGGGCCGCCACCCCCAGAGCGATGGTGGAACCAGCTCCATCGTGCCTTCCCCACACCCCTGCTCCTACGCGTAATCCAGCAGCACAGAGCACAGGGCCCCCTGTGGCCTCTCCTGGGCCCCGACCCAGGGGAACAGCAAGATCAAGCACCCTGCTCTGGGTCCACGCCGCCTCCTGGCTCGGTACATGGATGGGCATCGCCCTTAGCATGTCCATGCTTCACAGCCATTGGAGACAGCCCTGCCAACGGGAGAAGGGACTCTACCGGAAAACGTTACCCAGCTCAATGGAAACGCCTGTTCCTGGGCCCAAGAGAGAGACGCTCTCCCAGAGACGACAGCTGCTCCTCTCCTCGTGGACTGTGTCCTGTGTGCAAATCAGCGCACGCCCGCTGCCTGTGCACACCCGCTGCCCAAGAGATTCTGGAAAGGCCTCGTAAGAACCTTCCAACCGAGTCAGAAGCCTGCTTCCCACTTGGACACGAATGTTCTTCTCTGCATCACAGCTTCGTTCATGACCTGGCTGAGGGGACGGATTGCACCCTCAGCAAGTCTGCAGATTACACTGAGCTAGGGGGGAGAGGTAGATACGCTGGAGGGCAGGGATCGGGTCCAGAGTGACCTGGACACATTGGGGGATTGGGCCACAAGAAATCTGATGAGGTTCAACAAGGACAAGTGCAGAGTCCTGCCCTTGGGACGGAAGAATCCCAAGCGTTGTTACAGGCTGGGGACCGACTGGCTGAGCAGCAGTTCTGCAGAAAAGGCCCTGGGGGTTACAGTGGATGAGAAGCTGGACATGAGCCAACAGGGCGCCCTTGTAGCCAAGAAGGCTAATGGCATATTAGGTGCATTAGGAGGAGCATTGCCAGCAGATCCAGAGAAGTGATTATTCCCCTTTATTTGGCTCTGGTGAGGCCACACCTGGAGTGTTGGGTCCAGTTCTGGGCCCCCCACTACAGAAAGGATGTGGGCGCATTGGAGAGGGTCCAGCGGAGGGCGACTAAAATGATTAGGGGGCTGGAGCATACGACCTACGAGGAGAGGCTGAGGGAGTTGGGCTTGTTTAGTCTGCAGAAGCGAAGAGTGAGGGGGGATTTGAGAGCAGCCTTCAACTTCCTGAAGGGGGGTTCCAAAGAGGCTGGCGAGAGGCTGTTCTCAGGGGGGGCAGAACAAGGAGCAATGGGCTCAAGTTGCCGTGGGGGAGGTCCAGGTTGGATATTAGGAAAAACGATTTCCCTAGGCGGGTGGGGAAGCGCTGGGCTGGGTTCCCTAGGGAGGGGGGTGGAACCTCCATCCCTAGAGGTGTTTAAGTCTCGGCTTGACACAGCCCTGGCTGGGATGATTGAGTCGGGGTTGGTCCTGCTTGGGGCAGGGGGCAGGACTCTGACCCCTGAGGTCTCTGCCCGCCCTGGGATTCTGAGCCCAGAGCTGTTTTCTTCATGCCCCTCCTTTGCATGAAGGCTGCTTTCCTTGTAGCCATCCCCTCAGCAGGGAGCCCCGGCGAGCTTGGAGCACGGTGGCAGACCCCACACGCTGCAGGGTTTCGGCACTGACCCCCTTCGTGGCAGAACGTCCCCTTTCCCGGTTCGTTCCCTTCCCGTGTCCGTCCCAAAGGGGCAGCAGCTGCCGAGGCTCAGAGATGACACTCGCTGGGCAGGCCTGTCCTTCTCCCGGCAGAGAACAAAGCCAGCTGGCAGCTGTGGAGAGGGGCAGGGGCTGCCAAGCCAAGCTGGCGGGGTGGAAAGCACTCGTTCAAGAGGGCAGCTGTAGCGCTTCCCCGCAGGCCATGCGTTGCCCGCCGCAGGGAGTCCAGCACGGCCTGCTTTCGTCTCCGCTGGGCGCGCGTAGCCAGCAAGCCACCTGAGCACACGGCCCTCGGCCAGCAGCCTCATTGCAGATGCAGAGAAAGCAGAGGTCTGAATGAGGTTTGAAGGGGCTTCTGCTAGCGAGTAAGACCAAGACCCAAAACGAGCTCAACACACCAAGGGAAACGTTCTGCCAGTACATTAGAAGCAAGAGGAAGACCGAGTACAGGGTAGGCCCATTGCTCGGTGAGGAGGGAGAAACAGTAACAGGAAACTTAGAAATGGCAGAGGTGCTTAACGACTTCTCTGTTGGTTTTCCCCAAGAAGGTTAGCAGTGATTTGATGCCGAGCACAGGGAATGCCAGTGAAAATAGGAAAACACCATATTACAAATGGCTTAGGAAAGTGAGCTGTCTGCCAGCCCCAGGGCCTGATGAAACGCATCCCAGAATACTCAAGGAGCTCCATTAGCTATTACCTTTGAAAAGTCCTGGACTTCAGGAGAGATCCCAGGAGACTGGAAAGGGGTAAATCTAGTGTCCATATTGGAAATAAGGACAACCCAGGGGATTTCAGACCCATCACCTTTACTTCTGTGTAGGGATGTAAGCTGAGAAGTAAAAGCTTATTGGATAGTCAAGGGACTAGTCGCCTCCCCATAGAGGCAGCAAGGGCGGGCGGAGCCGGCTTAAAGGCCGGTTACCCCAGCACGTCTCTGCGGGGGGCAGGGGGGTAGCAGGGACCAGGCACGAGCTGGGACTCAGCTGATTGCCGGCTCACGCCCAGTCCCAGACGCGCCTCTGTTTTTTAAATGGATTAAGAACCGACAGGCTGTTAGTGCATTTAAAAGGCTACAGCGCAGCGGGGGGACCATCCAGAGCAAGCCGGGAGAGCTAATTCCCAGCTCACACGGGGTGTCCCCCACTGCGCACCAGCCTTTTAAATGGAAAAAGAGCCCAGACAGGAGCTAACCCTGCAGCAGCTCCCCACTTATTGACTAGTTGATGGAAAATCCATCAATTAGATGATTAAACTAAATTTAACAGCCCTACTTCTGTACCAGGAAAGATAACGGAGCAAATAATTAAGGAATCCCTTTGCAAACCTCTACAAGACCGGACAGCTTTCTTTGACAGGATAAGAAGCCTTGTGGATAAAGGGGAAGTGGTCGATGTAGCGTATCTGAACTTTAATGACCTCCTTATCAGTAAACTAGGCAAATACAACCAGCTGAGGCTACCACAAGATGGGTGCAGAACTGGCTGGATAACCGTTCCCAGAGAGTCGTTATTAACAGTTCTCAGCCTGAGAGCGGCACCAGAAGCTCCAAGTCTGTTTTGGGACTGGTTCTGTTCAATGTCGTCATCAACGATTTAGATACTGGCACAGAGGAGACACAGTTCGCGGCGGACACCACGCTGGGAGGGCTTGCGAGCGCTTTGGAGGATAGGGTTATAATTTACAATGATATTGGAGAAATGGTCGGAGGTCAATAACATGGAATTCAATATGGACACATGCGGAATGGGCAGCGACTGTCTAGGAAGGAGTACGGCAGAAAGGGATCTAGGGGCAGAGTGCTACGTGAGAGTCAGTGCGATAGGGTTGTAAAAAAAGCCAACATGATTTTGGGACAAGGAGTCCTGTGGCCTCTTACAGTCTGTAAGGCGCCACAGGACTCCTCCTCGCTCCTGCAGATCCAGACTAACACGGCGACCCCTTGGATACATGATTCTGGGAGGCATTAACTGGAGTGTTGTGAGCAAGACACGAGGAGTCATTCTTCCGCTCTACTCTGCGCTGGTTAGGCCTCAGTTGGAGTATTGTGTCCAGTTCTGGGCACCGCATTTCAAGAAAGAGGTGGAGAAATTGGAGAAGGTCCAGAGAAGAGCAACACGAATGCTGAAAGGTTTAGCGAACATGAGCTGTGAGGGAAGACTGAAAGAATCAGGCTTGTTTAGTTTAGAAAAGACCAAGAGGGGACATGATAGCAGTTTTCAAGTCCCTAAAAGGGTGTCACAAGGAGGAGGGAGAAAAATTCTCCTTGGCCTCTGAGGACAGGACAAGAAGCAATGGGCTTAAACTGCAGCAAGGGAGGTTTAGGCTGGACATTAGGAAAAACTTCCTGCTTGTCCGGGTGGTGAAACACTGGAATAAATTGCCCAGGTTGTGGAGTCTCCATCTCTGGAGATATTGAAGAACGGGGTGGACAGACACCTGTCGGGGATGATCTAGCCCAGTGTCTCTCAACCAGTGGTAGGAGTACCCTTGGGGTACTTGAGAGGAGTCCGGGGGGGTACATCAACACAACTGACATTTGGAGAAAACTGAATTTGTGTTCTAAGTTTTACAGCGCTTGATTATGTTTGTACTTTTTACACCCAAACATTTCATCGCCTGCCCGGCTATGATTAAGTTGTTTAAACAAATGTGTAGCAATGGTAGAAAAAAAAATTGTCTGAAAACTGTAGGTACTGGGGGGACTTCTAATTTTTGTAAACCTTTATAAACAAAAGGTCGAGAAACACGGTTTTAGGGTGCAGCAGCGTGATACCCATCAGGAAGTCAGACCACATCCCTTCCTCTCTTCCAGCCCCCGGGCATTCCCGCCCACTCCAAGTCTGGCTCCCGGCCCGCTGTACCAACGGCGGGTCCCTCTCCCCACCCACCCCTTGGCATGGGGCTTTGTTTCCCGTCCTCTGCCCGCGTGACGCTGCTTTCTCCTTGTCTCGCAGGTCAGCCACCACCCGCCGGCCGCGGCCCATCACGTGTATTCCAAGCGCGGCTGGACACTGTGGCAGGAGATCACCATCGCCAGCAAGTTCCGGGGCAAATACCTCTCCATCATGCCCCTGGGTGAGTGACGAGCCAGCCGGGCCGTCCCGGCACACGGGGACATGTGCAGTTCCTGCACGCTAAGAGAACAAGTCGCATCACTGCTGAGTCACGGTGCTCGTGGAAATCTCGTCCTTAGCACCTGCGGTGGGGACGATGGGCCCCGCCAGCTGGGAGCGACATGGCTTTGTGCCTTGTTCAGTCCCTGCTTCTCCCTGCCCCTGGGGCGCGGCCGAGCCGGCGGAAAGCAGGCGGTGCTGTGTGCCAGCGATCCCGCAGCGGCTCTGGGAGAATTGCTCGCCGCTCGTTCCGGCGTCGGGCCTGCAGCTGTACCGAACGCACGTGGGAGCCCGTGGGTCCCTCCCAAAGCATTCGCTCTGGGCAGGGCTGCGCGCTCTGCCCGGCGCACAGTTGGAGCTGGCTCCGTGGCCGGGGTCTGTGGCAACGTGCAGGCTCAGTGGCAGCCAGGCCCCTGTTCTTGGGGCCGGTGCAGTGAATGTGGGTCCCCTAGTTCTGCTCAGGCGGGGAGGGCACAATCCGCCTTGCACCAGAAACCCCCTCCCCCGGCGGCAGCAGCTGGGCTGAGGGAGAACTGCAGCGCTGAGCGCTCTGGGGCCTCAGTCTCTCGGGGGGGAGGACCGGCCTGCAGGGCCACGCGCAGTGCCGGAGGTTGGGGATCTTGCTCCAGGGATGTGCGGAGGAGGAATCTGGCAGCAGTCTCCAGGCTGGGCCACGGGAAATCTCTCTGCCTCCTCTGCCCCCAGCTGACACGGGCTCCCTCGTGCAAAGCCCAGGTGGGACGAGACGGGGCGGTAGCACGTGGAGCCGCCCCCAGGCTGGCTGCTCCAGCCCCTCCCCTGGGCCTGGCGGGGTGTGCCGCCCTCAGGCACGCACCGCGTCACTGCGATTGTTAGGCCAGGGTCTCGGGGACAGTCCCCCCGCGCTAGCAGCCGGTGCAGGGTTCCCTCCTCCACCCCTATCACTGTGACGCCCTGCAGGGCACCAGGCCTGGGCACAGTGCCAGGCCACACCCCCAGCTTTAGCCCTGCCCCCTGGGCGTTCCCAGGGAATTCCCGCCCCGCCCACTTCCCTGCAGCAGCCGGGACCGCAGTGAGACTGTTCCTACGGGGGCAGCCTCACCGTGGCCCAGCCGGCAGGGACAAGCGCCGTGGGGTGGGCGGCTGCCCCCGCGGCCCCGTTCTCCTCCCTCCCCGCTTTGCAAATACCGCCAGCCGCTGAAACGTACGCTCACGCAGGAGCACGGCAAATGGCAGCAAGTGTGCTGGGTTAAGCTGCTTCAGAAGCACCATGAACAAGTTGTACCCAGGCTGGCACGCTGCACAGTCAGTAACGCTAAGCCACCGGTCCCAGAGCGGCCGCGCTTTGCCACAGGGCGCACCGCGACCCTGCCGCGTTCTGCTGGGCCGCACGCGGCCGCACACAGACTCCTCCCTGAGGCGGGGACTGACCAGCACCCCAGCTGCAGGGCGGTTCCCTTCTCGCAGGAATGCTTGGCGCTCGCGTCTTACTAACCAGGCCTCTCCAGCCATTCGTCAGAGCCAGAAGGACTCCGCGTGTACCGTGTGCGAACAGACCCACTGCCCAATTACCACGTGACCACGCCCAGACATCAGTTACCGTCACGAATATGCAAAGAGCCCCGTGCCGCTCTGCCAACGCTTGTTGGATGTGACTGTGATGGCGCGTCGGGTACCCTCCCCCCCCCCAACCCTGCACCCCCGTCCGCAGCAAGATGGGACTCCGCCAGCCAGGAGAAGAGGGAGGGTTTATTGCTGCTCCGAGGTGCAGCACGGCCTGGGTTCGATGTGGGCATCGGAGTAAGGGGGCAGGCAGCCTCAGACCCCATGGGGCAGGGGTACGCAGGCCCCTGAACCCCTAATACTCAGCTTAGTCTCTTCTCTTCAAGACTGCCCTTCTCCCAAACCACTGACCACACATCCCCCACGTAGCCACATCCCCTTCCCCTGGCCAGGTGGGAACCGGCTGGGCCATGGTCTGCGGCTGGGCCATGGTCTGCGTGACACGAGGGCCCTCGGGGCGACCCCCCGCTGGGCAGTGCTACAGACACAGGCCAGCAGGGGTCACCCACAGCCCACACAGCAAGCAGGGTGGACCGAGGGCCACAAGAGTGGACAGCACACCCCACTGCGTCACAGGGGCCGGTCCCTGGTAGGACAGAGGTTGGGAACCGCTGCTCTGGGGGGTCCTTTTGAACTGCGAACTCAGCCTGGTGGGCGCCACTCTGCCCCCCCACAAAGCGGGGTTCCTCCTGGGAGCCAGGCTGAGCGGGGCACCGGCCACCCCAGTGACACAAGGAGCAGACCAGGCTGGCCGGGGCCCACCAGAGCCCGGTGCGGGGAGAGACCAGACATTGTTCGGCTCCTCGTGGGGAGCTGCAGGGAAGGGGGGGCCTTTCAGCAAACGCTGATGCTGTCACGCTGAGCCTGGTTCTCCCCCAGGCTGCTCCCGGATCGCGCGGGCCTGCCCCCCTCTCACAACCTCCCCCTCTGCCGCCACAGGGGCCATCCACCTGGAGTTCCACGCCAGCGGGAACCACTACGTCTGGAGGAAGGTCACCTCCACCGTCCACAACATCATCGTGGGCAAGCTGTGGATCGACCAGGTCAGTGGGGCCCGCCAGAGCAGGGCTGGCTGGCAGGAGAGGCTCCCCGTCTCCAATGCGGTCCCAGCCCCTCCCAGGCTGCAGGGAGAGGGGGGCGACGACGACTGATCCTGACACCTGCAGCAGGCGCTGCGCTCAGACGCCAGCCCCTCCCACGCGGGGGGGTGGGGGGGACCGGTCTTTGCAAACCCCCCTCCACCTGTGCCTCTCTCTCCCTTCCAGTCGGGGGACATCGAGATCGTCAACCACACCTCAAAAGATAAATGCCAGCTGAAATTCACCCCGTACAGCTACTTCTCCAGAGACGTCCCCCGCAAGGTGCGTACCCAGAAACCCCCGGGCAGTGCCAGGTGTAGCGGGATGGGGGAGTTGTTGGGTGGGCCTAGAGTCCAGCGACTGACGTACAATGGGCGGTTCTTCCCTTGACACCGTGCTGGCCACGCCTCGGGCCTCCTGGCGCGCACTTAGTGCTGGTCTCTCAGTCCATGGTGAGATCACCTGCCAGCATCCCGCCCCGCTGTCCAGCGTCGCAAGCGAAAGCAGTACGGCTGGCTGCGCCCGAAGCCCGGGCAGGGCGACAGGGTGAAGTGGGGGGAACTGGGAGCTAGCCATGCCCTTGGCACTGCCCTGCCAGAGCGTCCGAATGACGCCAGGCCCTCGGGCCGGGTGCAAGCGCCTGCGCGTGGTTTTCTCCCCGGCACCAGGTGACGGGCGTGGTCACGGACGCCGAGGGGAAGGCGCATTACGTCATGTCGGGCACGTGGGACGAAGCCATGGAGTGCTCCAAGATCATGCACAGCAGCCACGGTGGCACCAGCTCGGAGGGCAAGCAGAAAACCGTCTACCAGACGCTGGCCCCCAGGGTCCTGTGGAAGAAATACCCTCTCCCGTGAGTGCCCTGCTGCGCGGGGCGCCGGGGGCCCCTTCTCTAGCAGCGGCAGCGGGGGCGTGACGGTAGCTTGCCTGAGAACGGGCCAGGCTCACGCAGTGTTCCTTAAACCGTGTTCTGCGCCACACCGGCGTGCCACGAGGCAGTTGGTGGTGTGCCGCGGAGAACAACAGAGTTCAAAAGGGGCAGGCAACTTTTTTTTTTTCCCTCAGTAACTTTCCCCCCGGCCGTTACTCAAAAATCCTTGGTGTTCCTCAAAAAAAATTGTTGTGTGTTCCTCAGTCTTAAAAAGTTTAAAAACCACCGGGCTAGGGGTGTTCTGCCAATCCCGGGTCCTGGCTCGATCCAGCAGGAGCAGGTGTCTCGCGTGGCAAACGGGAGGCTGCCTTGTGAACGGGGCTAGCCCGGGTCCATCAGGCGGCCTGGTTCCCTCCCGAGTCCTCGCACTGCGCCGAGGGGCCTGGGTGGGCGCGCGGCCGAGCGCGAACGCTAAGGCCGGTAGTCCTAGGTGTGTAGCTGCTCGCAGGCGGGAACGCACACCTGTGGCTTTGCCCCGGGCCAGACTGCCCCACCGCCGGCAGGTCCCCCAGGCATTTCCAGTGAGGCGGGAGGAAAGGGCTCCGCGAGGGAGCAGTGTGGCCCAGCCCACACAGGGTGGCGGGAGATTTGCGGATCCCTCGGAGACGGTGGGTGGCCTGACCGGGCCCTCGTCCCCCAGGGGGAACGCCGAGAACATGTACTTCTTCTCCGACCTGGCCCTGACGCTGAACGAGCCCGAGGAGCGCGTGGCCCCCACGGACAGCCGGCTGAGGCCTGACCAGCGGCTCATGGAGAACGGCAAGTGGGACGAGGCCAACGTGGAGAAGCAGAGGCTGGAGGAGAAGCAAAGGGCCGTGCGGCGCCAGCGGGAGGCGGAGGCCGTGGAGGCCCTGGAGGAAGGTGAGCTGGACGGGGAGGCAGGGGTGGGGTCCCAGAAGACCGCCCAGCGCGAGGGAGCAGGGGCTGACGGCAGGCAGGCGGGCTCTGGAACACGGGAGCCGTGCCACCTGCCCGACCCTCGTGCTGTGCTCTCCCCAGGCAAGGACTACGAAGGCTACATCCCGCTGTGGTTCGAGAGGAAGGTGGACGCCCTGACGGGGGAGCTGATCTGTGTGTACAAGGGTGGCTACTGGGAAGCCAAGGAGAAACAGGACTGGCGCCTCTGCCCCAATATCTTCTGAGCGGCTGCCTGGCCACAGGACAGGAGCAGCTCCCGCGGCACCGGGTGGCGGCGCCCCAGCGTCAATAAACACCGCCACTGCAAAGAAAGGAAATCAAAACAGGGATTCCAAACCTATTTTTTTATGCACTAATAAACTAGCATTGTGGGTTTTTTACCAGTGGCGGTTTTCTAGCTGCTCCTTAGGAACGAGGCCACGCCGAAGCTGGGTCGTTTGTAGCCTCCATTATTTATTGCTGTCAGAAGCTGCTGCCTCTTTTCCAAAGCCTCAGCTGTAGTAACTGAGCCGTCGACGTCCAAAGATGCCCGCGCCGCAGGGAACGAGGCGTGGTCGTTGGAGCTCTTCCTGGGGACTTGCTTCCCCCGCCGGGTACGGACTCGAGTGGACAGAATCGGCTCGTTCCGCGGCCCTCCCGCAGCAGCGCTCTGTGCCCGGGCGGCTCGGCCGCGCCCCGGAGGAGACTCGACCGCCAGCGTAGGTGCTTCGCCGGCCCAGCTAGGAACTCGAGTTTTCCTGAAGCTAACGTCGGGGGGTTTCCAGGCTGCAATACTGAGTTGGCGTTTTTAGAACTGTCTCCACCACGATGCTTTTGGGGGAGGGTTGGGTTTGGCGTCTTCCTGGGAAAGTCCCCTGCAGGGAGCAGGAAGAGGCGCTCCCTTGGCCGACTTGGGCACTTGTTCTCCGGCGCCGGCTGTGCCTCGCGGGAGCAGGCCACCTTCCCGGGCCGGGTCGGGGCTCTGAGCTACTCCAGGCCCAACGGGATGCCACATGGTGGGTTCCTGAGTCCAGGCCCTGGGAGGGCCGCTGGAGGTGCAGGGCGCCCGGCGAGCTCTGGGGCCCCTGCAGGGCAGGAGCAGGCTGCCAACTAGATGACGCCCCCCCCCCCCCTTTGCTCGGTCCAAGGGCTTCCTTCCACTCCTACCCCCTCCTGGTGCTGCTGGCTCTGCCCTCCCCCCCAGGCCACTGACAGCAGGGGCCGGGGCGCAGCGAGGGGGTGATGGCTGGGGCAGGAGGGGGTTGGTGCTGACCGGGGCAGAGAGCGGTGCGGATTCCAGGGGCTCCCCGGGGCTGAGCACGGCCCCAGACCTGGGGGGTTGAAATCCGAGCCGGCCCCGCTCTGACGCACGGGGCATCATGAACTCGCCTGGCGGCCCCGAGCCAAGCGGTGAGCTGCCCCAGGAAGGGGCCCGACAGGAAGCAGGGGCCACTGGGACCCAGCCTGCCCTTGGTTCCCGGCAGGTGAGCCCCGGGCCTGGACTGTTACTAATGCTGCAGCTCACATGCTGCTGGGCTCATTTAGACCCCCCTGGCCACGGGCTCCCCCACCGCAGCCGCCCGCTGCTGCCTGGCAGGGGCAGAAATCCCTGCCCGTCCTCCCTCCCCGGTATCCCCGCCTTTGGCTGGGGGTGGCCCAGCCCTGAGCCCCGCAGGCTTTGGCTGTGGGGTCCTGCTGCTGTCGCCCCACGGACCAGCCGCTGCGCCCTGGGGGCCAACAACAAAGCAGGTAGCGGGCCGTGAGGACCACCGGCCCCAGCAGCCGCCCTCTTGGGGGTCAAAGGCCACGCTGGGCCAGCCCCTACCCGCAGGGGAGAGACTTAGCAATAATGAACTTCCCGGGTACTGGGAAAACCGGACTGCACAAGGGCCACGTATGCACTAGGGGCCGGAGAGCACCCCTCTCCTGGTCAGCCCCTTCTCCTCAGCCCCCCGGGCCGGGAGCTCCTGCGCCCGCCGGCCCATCCGCTTGTTCCAACAGCGGGACCCGTAGACGGCCAATTATTTTGCTTCCATGTCTCTGGTACGCAATAAGTGGAAACCAATGAAGACCGGTCTGGCTGGCTGAGGTTTCCTAGGGCCCCCCCATGGCATCTTCCAGCTTATCTTGCAGGTAGGCTAGTCCGAAACGAGCAGGGAGGGAAGGCGTCCAGGTAACTGCTTCGTTAACTAAGTAACGCTTGCTCCCAAGCCAAATGCTTTCCCATTCCAAAGGCGTTCATTGGCAAAGCTGGCTCCCTTTCCGAAAGCCCGGCATTTACAGACTTGGAGCGACGCAAGGCAGTTTACAGCTAACGCTGGGAGCCCCAACCCAACACCGGTGTCACTGCGCCTCCACTGCGAAAGGCAGAGTGCGTCGCGGGTACACGCCGCGTGGCCTCTGGCCGCTGTCGCTGCCTTTCGGAAGCTGGGCCCCACACACCCACTGACCGTGGTCAGGTCGCTTGGGCTCGGTTTGCCGGGTAGCCGCACCTCCAGGCGGGCGCTCAGTATTCCAGCTGGTCAGCAGGCTAGAAATTCAAGCGGCGCTCAGGTACGTGGGTGCATGCACCACGTCCGTCCTGGCTGGCTGCTGCTTTGCCCAGCCCCACAAAGCAGGGACTCAAGGCATTTAGACCCCAGAACGCGTCCCGCCAGCCGGTGTGGGACTGGCCCATCCCACGCGGGCTCGGGTTGTTTCGGAACAAGCACTAGAAATACAGCTCTTGACAAGGCTGCGTGGGTCAGTGGGTTAGCCCAGAGAGTCCTGTGGCTGCTGCCACCGAACCAGGGCCCGAACGCTCGTGCAGCTAAAAGAGGCGCAAAGCGAAATGAAGTGTTAGCGCCACAGTGCCCAGCCCTTTCTGATCTACCTTGAGCCAAGGCACCAGTGCGAAGCCTGCCCCCGCCACTACGGGAGCTTACCGGACGCACCGAGTCGTTTCTAGGACAGCTCGTTTTAAAAGCAAACTCCTGCCTCTGACACCGTTCATGCTCCTGCCCCCCGAGGATGTTCACGTCACTCCTGTAAATGCTCTTGAATGTAAATCTTGGAACCGACTCTTGTGCGTGAGCCCTCCTCGTCTACCCAGTAATAAAACTTGGGGTCAGGAGTTTTAAAATGCACCCTGCTGCCGTGTGGTCACTTACGCCGCTGGAAGCATGGGGGGCAGCTGGGTGGGTTGGAGGAGGGTTTTGGGGGGAGGTCTGAGTGTTTCCTTTGGGGATTGGGCACTGATAGAGTTTAAGGAGCAGGTCACTGGCTTCCCCAGGTTTCTCATCATACATACAATACGATGGGGGCTAATTTAGCTGCAGCTAATCAGGAAAGAGATCTTGAGTCACCGTGGATCGTTCTCTGACGACGTCCACGCAGCGTGCAGGGGCAGTCAAAAAAGCAAACCGGATGTTAGGAATCTTAAAAAAGGGAGAGAGAATAAGACGAAGAATATCGTATTGCCCTTATATAAATCCATGGGACGCCCACATCTGGAGTACTGCGTACAGATGTGGTCTCCTCATCTCCAAAAAGATACGCTGGCATTAGAAAAGGTTCAGAGAAGGGCAACTACAATGATTCAGGGTTTGGAACAGGTCCCATAAGAGGAGAGATTAAAGAGACTGGGACTTTTCAGCTTCGAAAAGAGGAGACTAAGGTGGGATAGGATAGAGGTCTATAAAATCATGATAGCTATGGAAAAAGTGAATAAGAAAAAGTTATTTATTTGTTGCCATAATATAAGACCTAGGGGCCACCAAATGAAATTAATGGGTCACGGGTTTAAAACAAATAAAAGAAAGTTCTTCACACAGTGCATTGTCAATCTGTGGAACTCCTCGCCTGAGGAGGTTGTGAAGGCGAGGACTATAACAGGGTTTAAAAGAGAACTAGATAAATTCATGGAGGTTAAGGCCATCAGTGGCTTTTAGCCAGGCTGGGTAAGGAATGGTGTCCCTAGCTTCTGTTTGTCAGAGGGTGGAGATGGACGGCAGGAGAGAGATCGCTTGATCATTCCCTGTTCGGTTCACTCCCTCTGGCGCACCTGGCACTGGCCACTGAGGGCAGACAGGGCACTGGGCTGGATGGACCTTTGGTCTGACCCAGTGTGGCCGTTCTGAGGGGGGTCTCAGGCATGGAAGGGATGTGCTGGGAGGTAGCACAGGCTAGGGATGTTAAATATCAGTTCGTTGACGAGTCAATCAACTTCCCGAATTCTTATTGGTTACATGACTGTTCTGTTGCCCCCGGGGGCGGGGCCGGCAGCCAGTACCCTCCGGCCGCAGTCCCAACGAGCCCCCTCGCACCGCTGCCAGGCGGGAACTGGTCCCCTCACGGACCGGCTGCCTGCCGCCCCGCGCTCCCCTCTGAATCGCGCAGATGCGTGCCTCAAAGGGACAGCTGCAGCACAGCTGGGCTGCCAATCAGCTGTTTGGCGGCTGTCCCTTTAAACCATGCGTCACACGATTCAAAGGGGCAGCTGCCTGGAGCCCCCAGCTGACCCCAGGCCCCTAGCAGCATGCAGCGCAGCATGGAGCCCGGGGTCAGCGGGGGACTGCTCCGTAGGGAGTTCTGCCTTCCTCCTTGGAAATGGACACCACCCCTGGCCATTTCAAAGGAGGAACGCGCAAGTGCCTGGCGACTAGTCAATTAAGCGCATGTTAACATCCCTAGCTCAGCAGCAGAAAGCCCCAGTGTAGCTGCACTGCCTGGTATAGTCCAGCCCTGGCCGGCGGCTCCCTTGTGCTAAGTCATCAGAGCGGCCAGACCGGGTCAGACCAAGGGCCCACCCAGCCCAGCTCCTGTCTATCCACCGCGGCCAGTGCCAGGGGCCCCAGAGGGAGGGGACAGAACAGGGACACCCCCAGTGATCCCTCCTGTCACCCCTTCCCAGCCTCTGACAGGCAGAGGCAGGGCCACCATTCTCCAGGGTTTTGGGGGTCACCGGCTGACTGTTCCCTTACACTGGGCAAGCACCGGGTGTCGGGTTCGAGGCACGCTGGGAGCCATTTGCAGGCGGGTTCTGACGTGGCTAGACCCCACCCATTCCGCAGCGGTGCCCTGCTGCGCCGGGATCGCGGTGTGACGACTGTGTCTGTGCATGAAGCTGTCTCAGGCAGAGGAGCTGTCCTGGCCCAGCTTTGGGGCGGGGGGAGTCCCACCGCTGACCGAGCTGGGAGGGGCCCTCGCGTACAAGCAGAACTGCTGGCTGCGCTCTTGGGAGCCGGTGACCACGCTTCGTTTGACAAGGAACCTGGCTGGCCCCTTCCTCCCTTATGGGACAGTGTAGCCCTGGGGGTCTCTGGGGGCCGGCTGTGCTGCCTAGCCAGGGCTGCACAGAGGGAGCACACCGCCCCCCCCCCGCCCTGGATAGAGCAAGCCGCCTGTCCCTGATATGGTGTCCTGGACATCTGACCACACCCCTCAGCTCATGTGCTTTCTCCCCCACCTTGCAGGGTCCCCCAGTCATAACTGCAACCGAAGGTCACGTGGTCTTTCCTGCCTGCATCCTAGTGACACATTAACACTGTCCTTGGGAAGGTGTTTGCAAGGCCCCGGCCCTGATTTACTAATTGCCTCTGCTCCCCCTCATCACTACAGGCTGGTTGGATGGGGCAGCGATCAAGCTAGCAGGGGTCGATTTATCATGTCTAGCACAGGCACAATCAATCGACTGCCGCTCCCTCTCCCATCAACTCCAGTACTCCACCTCAAGCAGCCCCAGGGAGTCGACGGGAGAGAATTCCCAGTCGGCACATTGCAGAGGGGAGACCACGGTACGTAGATCTAAGTACGTCGACTTCAGCGCCGTTACTCATACCGATCTCCCGGGGTAGTGTCGAATCTCAACTACGGGGTGGACCGACGCTGCATCGATGGATCCACGGTTGATACAAGCACAATCTTCTTAGGGCATTACAGTATTTGTAGCAGGGTTTCTCAACCTGAATTCAATTCACATGCTAATGGACTCAGTTGAGATATGGGCTGGTGGGGACTCTACCACGGAAAGTGCTAACAGCTTTCTGAGCGGTATCCTTCCTGTCTCAGCAATCTATCTATTGACTTTGATCTTTATCTACTTAGTACCCATTCTCCAGTCCCCCCTTTCTCTTCCCCTCTCGTATTTAGTTCCAGTTTTCATATCCCCTACTCATAACTCCGGTCATCTGAAGAAGTGGACTGTGCCCATGAAAGCTCATGATACCATCTACATGTTTTGTTAGTCTATAAAGTGCTACCAGACCATTTGTTGTTTTTTACTAAAGTACCCCTTTTTAAAAATTATGTATAAGTATCCCCAGTGTCTACAGTTTTCAGACACACAACATTTTTTTTCTACCATTGCAACACATTTGTTTAAACCACTTAATTGGAGCCAGGCAGGCGATGAAATTGTTGGGTGTAAAAAGTACAAAACTAATAAAGCGCTGTAAAACTTAACACACACATTCAGTTTTCTCCAAGTTTCAGTTGTTGATGAACCCCCCAGACTTCTCTTGCGTACCCCTAAGGGTACTTGTACCACTGATTTGTAGCACTGACCAGTACATCACTAACAGCGCTATAACCAGAGGCCATAGTTTAAAGCGTAAGCTCAGACAAAATGCTGAGAAGAACCTAGAGAGAAGCAAGACAAACAAAATGGCACCTTCATATTTAACTGCATTTCCTGACAGGAGAGCCCCTGAGAAATTGCCAGATCTCTGAACGCCTTTCTCCCCTCGGAAACTGACTCACCAGCGCGTCTGTGAACGTCTGCTTGGGGAAGTCCATTGGCTCGCACGCCTTCCTTTCCTTGGAATGGTGAAATCTCAGGTCTGGATCGCTTTCACTTAAATCGCCTTCCGTCTTCAGACCGACAGCCAATTCCTCCCCCGGGTCCCAGTCCAGATGAAAATGCCAGTCCCCGGCTTGCTTCCTCCGCTCGCTGGAACAAAAAGCCACGCTCAGCACGTTCCAAGCCCTTACTGGAAATGGGCTTGGCCCTATTATTTTCCCAACAGGTGTCTGGGTAGTTCAAATCCACCCTCACTGGCAGGCCTTGGATATTTGTTCTAGCAATGACTCCTCCACCTCTCCTGCCTGATTCAGCAGTGTAGAGTAGAGTTCCCTCAGTTGCCCCTATTTTCTCCCGTTTATCTATACTCAGAGGCTGTGTCTAGACTGGCAAGATTTTGCGCAAAAGCGGCTGCTTTTGCGCAAAAACTTGCCAGCTGTCTACACTGGCCGCTTGAATTTCCACAAGAACACTGACTTCCTACTGTCTGAAATCAGTGCTTCTTGCAGAAATACTATGCTGCTCCCGTTTGGGCAAAAGTCCTTTTGCGCAAAGCTTTTGCGCAAAAGGGCCAGTGTAGACAGCTCAGATTTGTTTTGCACAAAAAAGCCCCGATGGCTAAAATGGTGATCGGGGCTTTCTTTCGTAAAACCACGTCTAGATTGGCCAGGGATGCTTTTGTGCAAAAGTGCCCGTGCCAATCTAGATGCTCTTTTCCGCAAATGCTTTTAACGGAAACACTTTTCCGTTAAAAGCACTTGCGGAAAATCATGCCAGTCTAGACGTAGCCAGAGACTTTGGGCTGCCTCTCACCTAGGGATGTAAACATGTAACTGGTCTAGGATCGAGGTCTATAAAATCATGCCTGGTGTGGAAAAAGTGAATGAGGAAAAGTTATTTACTTATTCCCAGAATATAAGAACTAGGGGTCACCAAATGAAATGAACAGGCAGCAAGTTTAAAACAAACCAAAGGACATTTTTCTTCACTCAGCGCACAGCCAACCTGTGGAACTCCTCGCCAGAGGATGTGGTGAAGGCTAGAACGTGAACAGGGTTCAAAAAAGAGCTAGATAGATTCATGCAGGTTAGGTCCTTCAATGGCTATTGGCCAGGATGGGTAGGAATGGTGTCCCTAGTAAGGATGTTAAAGACTAGTCGACTATCCGATAAGCATTTGCTTATCGAACAGTAACGGCGACTAGTCAATTCCCCCCTCCCAGTGCTGCCTCTATGAGATAGAGGCAGCAAAGGGGGCGGAGGAGGGGTACTTCAAAGTGGCGGCGCTGCACAGAGGCGCTGCCACTTTGAAACTCCAAGTTAAAACACGACCTCTGCGGGGATTCAAGGGGGCAGCCCTGGAGCCCGGGGTCAGCTGGAGATTCCCAGCTGATCCCAGGCTCTCCGCAGCATTTCTCCAGCTGAGCCCGGGTCCTGGGAAGTGCCGCGTGGGATGTGCGGGGACCCCGGCCTCAGCTGGGGAGTCCCCAGCTTATCCCAGGCTCCCCTCTGAATCGTGCAGAGGCGGCAATTTCAAAGGGCAGCAGCCCCACAGCTGATCAGCTGCTCCCCCTTTGAAACTGCTGCCTCCGCGCGATTCAAAGGGGCCGGGGAGCCCATAGCATGGAGCCTGGGGCCAGCGGGGCACTCTGAGTCCCCCACTGACCCGGCCTCCATGGCTTCGAAATGCACAAAAGCCCCCACTGGGGCCCCTCGTGCATTTCAAAGCAGGCGAGGCAGCGGGACTTGCCGCTGGCCCTGGGCTGCGTGGGGAGTTCTGCATTCCTCGCTGGAAACCTACAAGAGCCCCTACTGCCCATCCACACGTCCTGTGTGTCTCCGCTTTTTTTTTTATGACGTACCCCTTTTTCCAAATATGTACATATATAAAGTACCCCCAGACCCTACAGTTTTCAGGCAAACAATTTTTTTCTACCACTGCAACACATTTGTTTAAACAATTGTAGCCGGGCGGGTGATGAAATTTGTGGGTGTAAACAGGACAAAACTAATCAAGCGCTGTCAAACGTCACACGCAAATGCCGTTTTCTCCAAATGTCAGTGGAGGTGACGTACCCCCCCCCCCCCCGGACTTCCCCCGAGCCAACTGCCCGACTGTAACATCCTTAGCCCCTGGCTTCTGTCTGTCTGGGCGACCGGACGGACGGATCCCGGGAGGATTCCCTGGTCGGGGGCACTGGGGGCAGGCACACGCTGCGCTGGGTGGACCTTTGGTCTGGCCGCTCTGATGGTTAACTGATTAGCCAACGGGTTTCAATTACAGCGGGGGGGGGAACCTCGGGGGATGCGGCCCCCGGCTTGCCTGGATCCAGCCCCCCCGCCCCCCCAAGGCTCAGGGTCCCCCCCAGCATTGGGCAGCTGGTGCCCCCTCCCCCCGGGGCTGGAGCACCCAAACTCGACCAGGCTGGGCCCCCCAGGCTCTGGGGGGGACAGGGGGATGTGGGGAGGGTCTTTCCCCTTCCCAGTCGGGGACCAGCTCAGCTGGGGGGGGGGCCCCCGCTGGAGCACTCAATGGAAACTCCACCAGCCGATGGATGGGAACAGAACAGCCCTACCCCTGCCCCACAGAAAAATCAACTGGGGGGGCCCCACTAACCCCGCTGCACCTCTGCCTCCCCTGCCCCCCCAGACCATGGGGGAACCAGCTTTTAAGGCAGCCCCCCCCCAGCACCGGCTCCTGCCTCTGTCTCAGAGGCAGCAAGGGGGGGGGGCCATGCAAGCTGCCCACGCTACCCCCCCTTTGCAAGCCAGTCAGTGCCCTCCCCCCCCCCAAAAGCTCCTCACCCCTGCACGAGGGCTCCTCCGCCGCTGCGGGGTCTGCAGGAGCCGGCTGCCCGGGGGGGCTCTGCAGCAGCGGCCCCCGCCCCGTCGGATTAAGCACCTGTGGAGCCAGGGGGAGGGGGAGGGGGAGCGGGGCTGGCCGCCCCCGCAGTGTAACGTTTCTCCTGCAGAGCCCTTACCTCGGGGTCGCGCTTCCTACCGCCCCCCCCCGCCATGCACCGCTCAGGGGGCGCGGGGCGTGCACCGGCGTCGGCCAGAGCTCGGCAATAACCCCCCTCTGGCACGGACACAGCCCAGGGAACCGCTCGGCCACTGCCCGGCTTGCAATCTCTGCGGGGGGGTGCACGGCTAATGCCCGGCTTGCACTCTCGGGGGGGGGGGTTGCACGGCTAATGCCCGGCTTGCACTCTCGGGGGGGGGGTTGCACGGCTAATGCCCGGCTTGCAAGCTCTGCCGGGGGGGGGGGGGGAGTTGCACGGCTAATGCCCGGCTTGCAAGCTCTGCGGGGGGTTGCACGGCTAATGCCCGACTTGCAACCTCTGCGGGGAGGGGGGGGAGTTGCACGGCTAATGCCCGGCTTGCACTCTCGGGGGGGGGGGTTGCACGGCTAATGCCCGGCTTGCAAGCTCTGCCGGGGGGGGGGGGAGTTGCACGGCTAATGCCCGGCTTGCAATCTCTGCCGGGGGGGGGGGAGTTGCACGGCTAATGCCCGACTTGCAACCTCTGCGGGGGGTTGCACGGCTAATGCCCGGCTTGCAAGTTCTGCCGGGGGGGGGGTTGCACGGCTAATGCCCGGCTTGCAATCTCTGCGGGGAGGTTGCACGGCTAATGCCCGGCTTGCAAGCTCTGCCGGGGGGGTTGCACGGCTAATGCCCGACTTGCAACCTCTGCGGGGAGGTTGCACGGCTAATGCCCGGCTTGCAATCTCTGCGGGGAGGTTGCACGGCTAATGCCCGGCTTGGAAGCTCTGCCGGGGGGGGGGGGGGGGTTGCACGGCTAATGCCCGGCTTGCAAGCTCTGCCGGCGGGGTTGCACGGCTAATGCCCGGCTTGCACCCTCTGCGGGGGAGTTGCACCTTGGGCCTGCTGCAAACTCCTGCGGCCAGAGGCTTCGCTCCCGGCCTGGGGCGCGTCGGGCTGAGCTCGGAGCAGCCCCTGAGCGAACACGGGCCAGACCCCTGCCGGCGGGGGGGCGAGTTTTCCTCACTAGGTCTCGGCCCCGCGGCTCACACTCCACGGGGGCTGCGGCGGGGCGGGGCAGTACCAGGCGCCCGCGCTGCAGCCCTGCCCGGCGGGGACGCTCCCCGGCCCACGCGGCTTCCCGCCGCCGCCTGCAAGGTGGCGCCTCGCGCCAACCAATGAGCCGCCGCGTTCCACCGTTGCTGGGCGACCCCGGCCGGGGCGTTCCACAGCCGTTGCCTGTCCGGCGCGCGCCGCGTGCTGCCCCGGCAGCAGGTGCGTCAGCCCCGCCCCCCGCTCCCCGCCAGGTGCCAGAGCGGGGCGCGCGCAGCGCTGGCTGCAGGGCCGGGTCAGCCCAGCCCAGTGCGCGCTGCTCATTCCGGTAAACTGAGGCACCCGGCGCTGCAGGGGGGAATGCACCGGGTCTGGCCTGGGATCGGCGCTGCTCAGCACAGTCCTGGCAGCCCTGGGCAAGGGGGCGGTGGCCAGCGTTTGCAGCTGGTGCAAAAGGGCTGAAAAGAGTTTGCAGCAAGCCATGCAAAAAGGCTGCAAACGGGCACCCCGGGGACCCCCCAAAACTGTGGGCGGGCCACACCAGGGCAGGTGCCATTCAGTGTTGGGAAATGCAGAGCAATGCCCGGGGCGACGCATAAGCCCCGCTGTGTGCGCACAAAGAGGGGGGGCTAGATCCGCAAGGATACCTTGGAGTCCGTGGACAGCTGGTGGAAAACATCTGCCCCCCGCCTAGTGGCAATCCCCAAAACCCACCCTCCCAGAACTCTGGGACCCCTCAGGAAAGGGACAGCCAATCAGGTGGAAAATACCACGCCATCTCTGTGTAAAGTCGTGGCACCGCCGTAACGTGCTTACCGCCCTTCTGAAAAAATCCATTGGATTTGGGAAAGGCACAGAGAGGAGCCACAGGAATTACTAGGCGAGCTGGACACATTCCATAGGAGAAGAGATCAAAAAGACGGGATGTTCCAGTCTGGAGAAGAGAAGTTTAAGGGGGGGATGTGGCAGGCCTATAAAATCCTGAATGGTGTGGAAAGAGGGAATAACGCTTGCTTATTTACGCCTTCAAGTAACAGGAGGCCTAGGAGTCACGCAAGGAAATTAATAGACAGCAGATTTAAAATAAAAGAAAGTTTTTCTTCAGAGCCAACCTGTGGAACTCCTTGCCAGAGGATGCTGCGAAGGCCAAGTTGATAGCAAGTTTCCAAAAAGTGCTAGATAAGTTCACAGAAGAATAAGCCCCTCCGTGTGAGCAGGGATCCAACACCAACTTCTGCATGTCCCTAGCGTCTGTGTGTCAGGCGCTGGAATGGACGGCAGGGAGGTGTTTCCCTGTTCTGGTCACTCCCTCTGGGGCACCTGGCATTGGCCGCTGTCGGCAGCCAGGATGCTGCAAGGCCAGGGGTTGTGGGCCAGGACTGCGGGGCGCCAGGAGAGCTGCATGGATGGGGAGCCCAGGGCTGTGGGTTCCCTGCAGCCTCAGCTCCCTGGGTCAGGCTGGGATGCAAACATTTCATTTGTCAGCTTCTTACCTTCCAGATTACAGGAGAACCTGGCAATGCCCCTCAAGGGCAATCAGACAGAGCTGCCCCTGCAAGCACACAGGGACCGTTGCGCAAAACCTCTTCACTTTTAAGACAATCTCACACTCTGGGGGGGGGGGGGCACTGGTGGAGACTCTCCATTAGCTCTTACCAGTGTGGGGGGTATGACACGCAAGTGAGGCCATCCAGCAGAGGGCAGCACTGCACAGTCTTTCGAGCGCAGTTGGCTGGCCTACGCGTTTAAGAGCGCGCTGATTCTGGGCGCCCAGCATGAGCCTGTCTGGCAGCGGCCATCTGCCCGAGCACGCCAATCGGGGCTGACTGCCCCTTGTGCTGGCCCAGTATGGCTTGGATCAAAACCCATGCCCCCATTTGTGCACGTAGGCGCAAATGCACGCACGCACCAACACACACGCATGCACAAACGCATGCACGCGCATCAAATCACCAATGCGCACACAAGTGCGCACTAGCAGACGTGCACACCCACACACAAGTGCACACATGCCTGCCCACAAACACACCCACATTGCAATGGGCCTGAGCCTTTCCTTTCTCCCACAGGGGTGTGTGTGTGAAATGTTAATACATTGAAAAGAAGCCGGTACGCTCGAAAAGGTTGGGCACCCCTGGACTGGAGGGAAGGGGCGCCCGTCCGGTCTCGTTTGCATGCTCAGGTCAGCAGAAAAAGCTGCCCAGGGAGCTGGAAATGTGCAAGCCCCTAGACAAAGCAGCCCTGAAAGCCGCCCTGCTCTGGCGACCATGGCAGGGCAGGTGGGGTTACGGCCCCGGGGTATGACGTAGTGGGGGGGGGGGGGTGCTGTCTCCTGTTGTAATCCTGTGTTCGCACCGGAGTTGCATTCGCCGTTTGTCTTATGGGGTGCTGTGTGATCCTACTTCCCTAGGTGGCTCTGTAGTGACGCTGTGTGGGGGTGGGGGCGTGCCTCAGTTTCCCCAGGCCCTGCAGCACTAGCAGCATGAGGAGGGGGAGGCCGGGTGTGACTCACCGGGGAAGTATGGGCAGCCTCTCACCTCTTGAGGCCCAGGGGACCGCAGATAGCACCTTGGGCCTGGAAGGACATGGAACGGGCCTGGGGCGAGTGAGCAGTGGCTGTGGGGGTGAGGCTGGATAGGATGAGGAGGGCAGACTGAGAGCAGGAAAGGGGGGGGGGGGTTCAGGGCCTGTAAGCCCTTCCCCCCAGAGGAATAAGGCTGCCTGCTCTCTGTGTCTGTGCTGACATCGATCCCAAGCTACGCTACGCTGTGCCCCCGAGAAGCAATAAAACCTTCTACTCTACCGGCCGGCTGAGAGTCCCCTCTGGCTGTGGACGGGGGGGGCGTGCAGGGGCGGGGGCACCCCGACACGCCATCACACCCCGCCAGCAGGGGCAACGGGCCTGGGGCCCAGCTGGTCGCCATGCTGCTGAGAGCTCAGGCCTAGACCCACAAGGTTCTGCCTAACCTGGTAGCTCCCATGCCTCCCCGGGCCCCATACAGCCGACGGTGCCCGGCAGAGCCAGCGTGCCCAGCGCATGGTGCTTTAATAAACAGCACTGCAACACTCCCACCCAGGTTTTGGGGAGGGGGGGGGCGGGTCACGGTACCGCTACCGCATGCGGGGGGCAGGGGGAGCAAAGCAAAGCTCCCTGCAGGAAGGGTAGCCGTACCGCGACCCGCCCCCCCCAATAACCGTGTGATCTCCCCGGCTCTTCACGCTGGCTCCACTGATAGCTTGACTCTTGGCCACCCCTGCGCTTAGGTGTTGTAAGATGCTGGACCGAGTTGTACATTCACATGTTTTTGGGGTCAGACGTGCACCATTGTTTAAGAAATATGTACCTTGCGTTGCGCTGTCTGTTTTCACTTGCAATCACTTAAATTCTCCTTTTTATACTTGAGAAAAACACTTTTGTTTATTATTAAGCCCAGTGTAAAGAATTGTTACCTGGCGTGGGAGGAAAGCCACGCTGTGCATCGCTCTTTCATTGGGAAAGGGAGCAAACCTCTTTATGCGCTTTCTCTGGGTGTAACTTTTATACAGAGTTAGGTGGGTTTATTTGGAGTTTTGGTCCCTGTGCCGTAGTGGGGGGCTGTCTGCTCTGTAACCCGGGGTTCCCCTGCGCTGTGAGGTGTGAGCCCCACTGACTCCCCCACATGTGGATTGGCCCAGACACCTAGGCCCAGCCTGAGCAGGTAACAAGGCTCTTCCCCCCAGGGCGAGACAAAGGGAGGGCGGCAGAGACGAACACCAGGTTTGGGGGCAGGGTCGGGGAGCGAGGCAGTTTCTGGCTGGAAAACATGAAGGGAACAACCTAAGCTGAGGGTCTGGGGGGGGTGATGGACCCCCCCTACCCCAGGGGGTCTGAGGCACCCTGGCCCTGACTCCTGTAACCACATCACGTCTGTGCTGGGCTGTATCCCGGAGAAGCAATAACCCCCCTGTTCTACTGCCTGGGGGAGTCTGTTCTTGCTGCTGAGGGGTTGCAGGAGCAGGGGGGGGGACCCCGACGTGCCGTCACAGTCCCTTTTGAGGGCTGTGCTTTTGGATGCTGTCAAGTCCTATGACTGAGCCCTCCCAGAGCTGAGCTGGTCCAGCATCTGCGTTACTCTGCTGGGGGGCTGTGCCCCCAACTCTGTGTCTCTCGTGGGGGAGACCAGAGCTGCTGGCCCAGCAGGACAGGGTGGCGGGGGGGGGGCCTGAGAGGGCAGGTCGGCAGGCTCAGTGATATGACCGTCCCAAAGGCAGCGCTCTGCTCCAACCCCTCACATCTGCATATTACAGCCATCAGTTTAAGGAAGACTGATTGCGAGTGGCATCCCGCCGGAGGGGGAAGCTGCTGGCATCCTTGTCTGAGTATCAGCCAGTTAACTGATTTGGCTGATCACAAGGTTGTCCCACCTTCTCCCTGGCCTGCTCTCCGCTGGGCTGGTAGCTGTGCAACAGGGAGAGCTCTCAAAGGTATTTCTTCAGCTGGTAAATCCCAGCTCTGCATCTGGAGGCCGTGGTTCCGACCAGACACGTTTATATGCGCCCAGAGGGTTCACAGCCACTGCTCTCAGCTGGCAGGAGGACAGGTGATGGGCAGTGCAAGACAGGCAATCCAAGCCACTGGAGAACTGCTTGGGGGACCCTCCCAACCCCAAATCCCATCATGCAGCTCTGCAGCTCTGGCCAGGACCCCGCTCCGGCAAACCACTGGTTGGTAGCGACCACACGCGTGACAACAAAGGAACTAGTGCTCTGTACCTCACCGCATGGCCGTCTGTGCTCCCTGCCCAGCAAGGAGGGGGAGTTACACACGGCCTCCGAGTCAAACGTGGCCACAGACCTGGGGTCCCGGACGGCCTGATTTTTCAGGTGTTGAGCATGGAGATAAGGCACCTGGTGTCTCATGCCAAGACTCAGGCCCCCCAGAGTCGGGGATGTTCTTCAAACTGTTGGCCATGAGCTCATTCCCTCACGGTGCTCTGTGACCGTAGGAACCAGACAAGTCGCTCAGCCACACGGCAAGGAGGAAGGGAAGCGGGAAGAGCCAGGAAAGAAAAGGCCTGGGAGAGCTGAGAAGAGGGCAGGGCTTGATCTGCAAATAACACTGGCTTTTGGGATCCGGAGGGTTGGTTTCTCCCTCTTTGAAGATGGAGACCACGTGCCAGCCAGCCCACGTGCAAACAGCCCCAAGGTACGGCGGGATTCAGAGCCAGGTCTGTGGGTTCATTAGCATGCATGGTGTCTTCTGATGCACCGTGTACTTACTATGCAAGGAACGGTGCAAAGTTTCATTGCTATGGCAGCCACGTTGCAAATGGTCCAAGCGTGAAAATGAATGTGCACATTTATATTTCTAGGCACAGCTGGCCAAAAGAGGCCAGATCTTTTCGTCCTTTCTTCAGTGAATGCCTCTTTTGAGGAAATACCGTGTCAGAGCCAGAATGAGCCTGTTTTTCACCAGGGAGCCTTTGAAAGCCGCAAAGAACAGTGAGGCTACATCTACACTGGCATGATTTTCCGCAAATGCTTTTAACAGAAAAGTTTTCCGTTAAAAGCATTTGCAGAAAAGACCGTCTAGATTGGCACGGACGCTTTTCCGCAAAAGCACTTTTTGCAGAAAAGCATCCCTGGCCGATCTAGACGCGCTTTTGCGCAAGAAAGCCCCGATCGCCATTTTAGCCATCTGGGCTTTTTTGCGCAAAACAATTCTGGGTTGTCTACACTGGCCCTCTTGCGCAAAAGCATTTGCGCAAGAGGACTTTTGCCCGAACGGGAGCGTCATAGTATTTGCGCAAGAACACTGACGTTCATACATTAGATCGTCAGTGTTCTTGCGCAAATTCAAGCGGCCAGTGTAGACAGCTGGCAAGTTTTTCTGGAAAAGCGGCTGATTTTCCGGAAAAACTGGCCAGTCTAGACACAGCCTGAGAGTTTAAACGGCTACTCACCTGCGGAAAGGTACCTCGACGTGTCTCCTTTCCCCGAGTCGTGGCCCGCGGCTCATCCCCTCACCCTATCAGTGAGATAACAGCAGGCTTCGGATCTGCAGGACACGGCCCTGGAGAATGAACGGTGGGAAAAACACATTTCAAATAAAAAGAACCTAGTATTTTTGTAAGGGCCAAAATAAACCAATGTTTTCCCCCCGAATCTTTGTCGGATTCGAACAAGGGGATTTTGGCAAGCACTTTCCATGGTGAGACACGGCTGCTTTCTGCACATGCGATTGTTTAGCTGCAAAACAACCGTCGCACCCACACAGTTCCATCGTGAAGTGCAACCATGCGCTGGACTTCTGTCTCCTGTTCTGCAGCACTGTGGAGGGCCCATGCCTCCACAAGACAGGAGACAGTTGTGCCTCCATCAGCCACCCCACCAGGGTTGCCAACCGTCAGTAAATTTACGGACAGTCCGTAAAAAATTAGCCGAAATTGGACCTGTCTGGAAAGTCCGTAAAAAAATGTAAGTGTCCGTAAATTTCGTAAAAGTGCAATAAAATTTCAAAAAAACAGCAATTATTCTATAGCAATTAAATTTCGTCTGTGCTGCTTCAGCCATTTTACTGCAGAGCAGTGGAAATTGGACGTTTTAGTTGTTTATTTAGCTCAATGGTTGAGGTGATGTAACATGAATCACAAAATGGAACACGTCCAGGACTGTGACTAACGAAATGAGAATGAGTTAAATAGCATATTGTTCTTGTGGTGTATGAATGACAACAATTACTTTCCACTTTTGGCCATTTATGTCATCTTAATATAGTATAAAAATTATGTCAGTTGAAAAATTTGTCTTCTGTAAATTTTTCCCATTTTGTCTGTAAATGAAATTTCTGTGGGTTGGCAACCCTGCCCCCCACCTGCAGCATAAAATGGGGCAGGAGCCAACTGAACTACCCCCCGCCCCAAAGCTCTACCACAGAATGATGATTTTCGGTGGGGAAAACCCCCATGGACTCTTTTGGCAGAAACTATTTTTCATTTTCATCTACATTTTCTGCAGGACAGAGACCAGCGCGCTTTCCAGCCAGCCAGAGGTTAGGCATGATTTTTGTAACCATGAGACCAAAGCCCTCAGCTTGTCCCCAGAGTGAATACTTAGAGGCAGGGTGTTTGCCCCCCTTCCTATCCGGTCAGCGCACACTCCGGAGGAAGAGCACGTCGGTTTTCCAGTCCGTTGAGACCTGGGACTTTCTGATGGGGCTGCGGAGAACTGGCCCAGTGAAGCACGTCAAGAACACGTTTAATTGTGAGCACACGAAGTCCCTGGGACGTCCGTGGGGTTGGTCCTCACAGCAGGTTGCTGGGTCAGGGCCTTCCTGCCTGCCGTGATGGAGCTATCGACCCAACGCCACAGGGAATAGGCCTACGGCAGGCTAAGCATTCACTCCACAGAGCAAATGGAGCCCACACCGGTTCCTCACCGACGGGGCGGGGGGTAGCTGAGGGCACAATCTGGTCACACTGTGATCAGCTAACCCCTTAACCACATGAACAACATCAACCTCTCCCCAGCCACAGTACTGGCAGGTACGGACAGACTACATCTCCCATGATGCAGTGTGGTCTCCCCTCTGACCAAGCTGTTTTGTGCATCATGGGAGTGTGACGTAGTGGGATCCACGCTGGTGGGGCAGTCACTGCTTGCTGTGTGGGCTGTGGGTGACCCCTACTGGCCTGTGTCTGGAAGCACTGCCCAACGGGGGGTGGTCCCTGAGGGCAGGCACGTAGACCGTGACTAGCAACTTCACACCTGGCCAGGGGAAGGGGTGTGAACAAAGGAAGGGGTGGGGCTACCGGGGAGAGGAGTGTTCTGTGGTTTGGAGAAGGGGGTCTGAGCGTGGGGAAGCATGGAGGAAGCAGACTAAAACCAGTATGGGGGTTCAGGGGCCTGTGGACCCCTTTCCCCCAAGGGAACTAGGGCTGTCAGCCTGTCCTCCTATACCAGTGTTCCTTAAACAGTGTTCCGTGGCAACAGTCGGAGGTGTGCGGAGGAGAACAACAGAATTCAAAATGGCCACCCTTAAAGGGGCAGGCGACTTTTTTTTTTCTCAGTAACTTTCCCCTCGACCCTTTTTCCCCCCTGCCCTTTTTTTTTTTTTTTTTTGGTGTTCCTCATAAAAAATAATTATTGTCTGGCGTTCCTCAGTCTTAAAATGTTTAAGAAACACTGTCCTATACCTACAACGAGCATATGCTGGATCTCTGAGAAGCAATAAACCCTCTCTATTCTACTGGCTGGCGGAGTCACATCTTGCTGCAGATGGGGTTGCAGGGTCGGGGGTCCCCGATGCACCATCATAGGGAGTCATCTGGGACTGCAGGTGTATCCTGGGAGATGTAGTCCAGTCAGGGAAACCAGCCCTTACGGCAGAAAGGGGCAGTGAGGCACCCAAACTCTAACTCCCATGCAGCACTGTTTCATGTTGAACTGACTCGAAATAAAAAAAAGTTCTGCCAGGTCCCACCGACATGTTTCTGAATTTTGGTCCCTGCCAAATTGAGATTAGAAATCTTAATCCTGACCTGGGGTGAAAAATGTTGCAGTTGGAATTTCTGCCTGTGCACCACCCCTGCACTGGGCCTGCAAGGGTTAACCGGGCTACCCGGCCGAGAAAGCCCTGCCCCACAGCCCAGCTGAGCATGCTCCAGCTGGAGGGCAGGTATAAAGGCTGGCGGAGCAGCTCAGTCGGGGCTGACGGCCACTGGGGACGGAGGTGTGGCCAGAGCTCTGGGGGAAGAGCTGCGGACAGACCGACCCACGGAGCCCGGTCAGCAGGGGGTGGCTGGAGAAGCCCCCCGTCCAGAGGAACGTGGCGAAGAAGGCGGCTGTGGTGAGTCTGGTAGGAAGTAGCCCAGGGCGGGGAATTGATCCCCGAGAGCTCAGCATTTTGGGCGGATTCCCCACTGAGCTAGTGGCAGGTGTGGGCCACTCCACCGCCAACAGGGCCTGGGTCCCCCTACCCCAGCCCCATTAACCCCCAAGGGGGATGCTACAACCGTACATAGTGATGCAGGCTGGTAGGCCACGCTGCCCTATGTCAAGGGGCGTTGATATTGAGTTTGGGACTGCGGCCGCTAGGCATCACTGCCCTGAGAGCAGGGGGTGTGGCGACCGACTCTGGCCGCTAGGCCTTACTGCCTCGAGAGAAGGGAGTGTTGCTACTGATTATGCCCACTAGGCCTCACTGCCCTGAGAGCTGGGAGTGTGGCTACCGACTCTGGCCGCTAGGCCTCACTGCCCTGAGAGCAGGGAGTGTGGCTACAGACTCTGGCCGCTAGGCCTCACTACCCTGAGAGCAAGGAGTGTGGCTACCGACTCTGGCCGCTAGGCATCACTGCCCTGAGAGCAGGGAGTGTGGCTACCGACTCTGGCCGCTAGGCCTCACTGCCCTGAGAGCAGGGGGTGTGGCTACTGACTCTGGCCGCTAGGCCTCACTGCCCTGAGGGCAGGGGGTGTGGCTACCGACTCTGGCCGCTAGGCCTTACTGCCCTGAGAGCAGGGAGTGTGGCTACCGACTCTGGCCGCTAGGCCTTACTGCCCTGAGAGCAGGGAGTGTGGCTACGGACTCTGGCCGCTAGGCCTTACTGCCCTGAGAGCAGGGAGTGTGGCTACCGACTCTGGCCACTAGGCCTTACTGCCCTGAGAGCAGGGAGTGTGGCTACTGACTCTGGCCGCTAGGCCTCACTGCCCTGAGAGCAGGGAGTGTGGCTACTGACTCTGGCCGCTAGGCCTCACTGCCCTGAGAGCAGGGAGTGTGGCTACAGACTCTGGCCGCTAGGCCTCACTACCCTGAGAGCAAGGAGTGTGGCTACCGACTCTGGCCGCTAGGCATCACTGCCCTGAGAGCAGGGAGTGTGGCTACCGACTCTGGCCGCTAGGCCTCACTGCCCTGAGAGCAGGGGGTGTGGCTACTGACTCTGGCCGCTAGGCCTCACTGCCCTGAGGGCAGGGGGTGTGGCTACCGACTCTGGCCGCTAGGCCTTACTGCCCTGAGAGCAGGGAGTGTGGCTACCGACTCTGGCCGCTAGGCCTTACTGCCCTGAGAGCAGGGAGTGTGGCTACGGACTCTGGCCGCTAGGCCTTACTGCCCTGAGAGCAGGGAGTGTGGCTACCGACTCTGGCCACTAGGCCTTACTGCCCTGAGAGCAGGGAGTGTGGCTACTGACTCTGGCCGCTAGGCCTCACTGCCCTGAGAGCAAGGAGTGTGGCTACTGACTCTGGCCGCTAGGCCTTACTGCCCTGAGAGCAGGGAGTGTGGCTACAGACTCTGGCCGCTAGGCCTCACTACCCTGAGAGCAGGGAGTGTGGCTACCGACTCTGGCCACTAGGCCTCACTGCCCTGAGAGCAGGGGGTGTGGCTACCGACTCTGGCCGCTAGGCATCACTGCCCTGAGAGCAGAGAGTGTGGCGACCGACTCTGGCCGCTAGGCCTCACTGCCCTGAGAGCAGGGGGTGTGGCTACCGACTCTGGCCGCTAGGCCTCACTGCCCTGAGAGCAGGGGGTGTGGCTACCGACTCTGGCCGCTAGGCCTCACTGCCCTGAGAGCAGGGGGTGTGGCTACAGACTCTGGCCGCTAGGCATCACTGCCCTGAGAGCAGGGAGTGTGGCTACCGACTCTGGCCGCTAGGCCTCACTGCCCTGAGAGCAGGGGGTGTGGCTACCGACTCTGGCCGCTAGGCCTCACTGCCCTGAGAGCAGGGGGTGTGGCTACCGACTCTGGCCGCTAGGCCTCACTGCCCTGAGAGCAGGGGGTGTGGCTACCGACTCTGGCCGCTAGGCCTCACTGCCCTGAGAGCAGGGGGTGTGGCTACCGACTCTGGCCGCTAGGCCTCACTGCCCTGAGAGCAGGGGGTGTGGCTACCGACTCTGGCCGCTAGGCCTCACTGCCCTGAGAGCAGGGGGTGTGGCTACCGACTCTGGCCGCTAGGCCTCACTGCCCTGAGAGCAGGGGGTGTGGCTACCGACTCTGGCCGCTAGGCCTCACTGCCCTGAGAGCAGGGGGTGTGGCTACCGACTCTGGCCGCTAGGCCTCACTGCCCTGAGAGCAGGGAGTGTGGCTACCGACTCTGGCCGCTAGGCCTCACTGCCCTGAGAGCAGGGGGTGTGGCTACCGACTCTGGCCGCTAGGCCTCACTGCCCTGAGAGCAGGGGGTGTGGCTACCGACTCTGGCCGCTAGGCCTCACTGCCCTGAGAGCAGGGGGTGTGGCTACCGACTCTGGCCGCTAGGCATCACTGCCCTGAGAGCAGGGGGTGTGGCTACCGACTCTGGCCGCTAGGCCTCACTGCCCTGAGAGCAGGGGGTGTGGCTACCGACTCTGGCCGCTAGGCCTCACTGCCCTGAGAGCAGGGGGTGTGGCTACCGACTCTGGCCGCTAGGCCTCACTGCCCTGAGAGCAGAGAGTGTGGCTACCGACTCTGGCCACTAGGCCTCACTGCCCTGAGAGCAGGGGGTGTGGCTACAGACTCTGACCGCTAGGCCTCACTGCCCTGAGAGCAGGGGGTGTGGCTACCGACTCTGGCCGCTAGGCCTCACTGCCCTGAGAGCAGGGGGTGTGGCTACCGACTCTGGCCGCTAGGCCTCACTGCCCTGAGAGCAGGGGGTGTGGCTACCGACTCTGGCCGCTAGGCATCACTGCCCTGAGAGCAGGGGGTGTGGCTACCGACTCTGGCCGCTAGGCCTCACTGCCCTGAGAGCAGGGGGTGTGGCTACCGACTCTGACCGCTAGGCCCCACTGCCTTGACTCTGGCTGCTGGGCCTTCCTACCCTTCAAGAAGGGGGGTGTTTTAGTGACTGTGGCCCCAAGGCTGGACTGTCTCATTGGCGACGGGGTGCAGTTATAGGGCCTGAGCCATAGGGATTAAGACGCACACGGGGTGGCTCTGGGAGGCCTTGGAGGCCCAGTGCCCTGCCCCGAGGGGGTCGGATGTACCCCCGCCGTGACACTGTCCCATGGGAAACTGATGTAACTCCCTCGGCTCTGGTGATTATTTAAAGATGGTCTGTTGAGAAACGGGCTCGGAATTACTTCTTCAAAAGGCAGCTCCCTCTGCCGGGAGCAGCTTTGACTTTAGCCCATTTTCTAAAGCTCCAGGGCAGGAGCTCTCTTGGCTCCTAGAAAGTGTATTTAGCAGCCTGGGCCCAGGGTTTGTCTCCACTACGCGGTGGACCCGTGACCGATCGATCCTCCGGCTGTCGATTTACCACATCTGCTTAGGCACGATAAATCGATCTCCCAGTGCTTCCCCGCCGATGGCAGGACTCCGCCAGGGTGCAAAGCGCTGACAGGAGAGCAGCCCCCGCCAACCTCACCACACAGATGTGCCATGTAAGTACGTCGACTTCAGAGACACTTCAGTAATTCCTCACTTAACACGTGCCCACTTAACACGTTTTCACGATAGCACGATTTTTTGGGGGAACATTTTTCAAACAACACGACCCCGTCCCCGCAATAACACGATTTCCCCTTGGGCCGGCCGGTGGCCGGCAGCTGCATGAGACTTCCCCTGCCGCCCTGCAAAGCAACAGAGGTTTGCCGCTCGCAGCGCCGCTCCCCGGTGACCCCCTCTGGCCGGACGCAAGGCATCTGGCCAGAGAGAATCACCGGGGAATGGCGCTGTGAGCGGCAAACCTCCGCCGCTTTGTAAGAAGGCAGAGGAAGCCCTGCGCAGCTGCCCGCAACCGGCCAGCTGGGAAAACCTAGCCGCCGGCTGCAAGCCCCCTCCCCTGTCCTTCCCCTCCCTTCCCCAGAGCCAAACACCTCCCCAGTCCCCTTTCTCCCCCAACCTAATGCCCCAGTCCCAGCTGCTAACAAGTGCAAGCTGGAGCCGCAAGCGCAAACGCAACCCCCACCTTTTCCATTATTTTCAATGGGAAAATTGACCCCGGATAACACGTTTTCACTAAACACAAACATTTTCAGAAACGCATCTATAGTGTTAAATGAGGAATTACTGTATTTGCATTGCTGAAGTCACGTGGACTAGATCAATGGCAGGGTTAGTGTACACAAGGCCTCGGCGTTTAAAACTGGAATCAATCAACACACAAATCAAACTGCAGCAAGGGAGGTTGAGGTTGGACATTAGGAAAAAGTTCCTGCCTGTCTAGGTGGTGAAACGCTGGAATAAGTTGCCTAGGGAGGTTGTGGAATCTCCATCTCTGGAGATATTGAAGAGAAAGCTGGATAGACTTCTACCAGGGATGGTCTAGATCAGTGTTTCTCAACCTTGTTTTTATAAAGTACCCCTTTTAAAAAAAAATTATAAGTACCTACAGTTTTCAGACACACACAACTTTTTTCTACCATTGCAACACATTTCTTTAAACAACTTAATCGTATCTGGGCTGGCGATGACATTTTTGGGTGTAAAAAGTACAAAAATAATACATCCTGGTGCGCCCAGAATGTAAACTGGTTGGGGGGCTCCTGTAAAACTTAAAACAAATTCATTTTTCTCCAAATGTCAGTTGTGTTGACATAGCCCCCAGACTTCTCTCAAGTACCCCTGAGGGTACTCGTACCACTGGTTGAGAAACACTGGTCTAGACAGTGCTTGGTCCTGCTGTGAGGGCAGGGGACTGGACTCAATGACCTCTCGAGGTCCCTTCCAGTTCTAGCATTCTTTGATAAAAAAGGCTATTAAGCAAGCATGAAGAAGAACGTGGCAACAGATGAGGGTTTGTAAGACACTCTTGAAATCTCGGAGCTGGTATATCACATTTTGCTTCTCCTGTGTAGGATTTAAAATATTCTTGCATTATAAAACATGCGCAGTTAGTTTTCCTTAACCAGTGTTTCTTAGTTGTATCAGTCGGAGAAAAACAGAATTCAAAATGGCCACTCTTAAAGGGGCAGGCGATGGTTTTTTTTTTTTTTTTGCTCAACAAAAAATCCTTGGTGTTCCTCATAAAAAAATTTATTGTTTGGTGTTCCTCGGTCTTAAAAAGTTTAAGAAACACTGCCCTTAACAATTGTATTAAGAAATCCCAAGTCCTGTTACTCCACACTATACTGTGTAATGAAGCAGATTTAAAATCGGTATTTCATGTATTACTAACCAATGCACAGTGAAATGTGCGGAGACTTGCAATGCTTATTTACAACGGGAGGCTGCTATCTGTAGAGATATCGGAGGTTTTGCGGGAGCAGGTGAGGGATCTGCGGACTTCTCTACACACAGCTTTCGTACTGTGTTATTTTGGCAGTGTGGACTACCAGAAATGAATGGAAGCTGGAAATAACCGTGAGCTGAATCTGCAGGCAAAGAAAAACGATCTTTACCCAGGGAGAGCACAGCCTCATAGTTGTCCCTCATCACGTCCTTGTACAGTGCCTTCTGCCATTCTGCTAGCTCCGCCCACTCCTCCCTGGAGGAACAGACGGCGGCAAACGTGACCCGGGCCGGAAACGACAAATAAACTATGGCCAGTGAAGCCTGTGTCAGTCCCGGCAGGACAGCGGCTGCCTTCGTGCCCAAGAAAGGGAAGCTGGATAAAAGAGCCCTGGCCAATCAGAGCTGTTAGATGGTCTTAGCGGAGCTAGGGTAGAAATCGAATTGCGGGCTCCCTCTTGTCTTTGTTATCTGTCTCCTCGGCACGTTGCACAACAGGCAATCGCTCCCATTAGCGCTGGTTTTACAGGACGGCACACCTCTCTGCCATGGACAGCGGCCAGACCCGACCGTCTCTGCGCCATGCACACACATCCGACCTCCGGAGCAGTCACACACACAGACCTGCGGGGGAACAGTTCGACCCGCCTGGGTGCTCATGAATGGATTTAAAAGTAGCCATTCTTCAGCGGAGTAATTTCAGGAACCAACTGGGGAGAGAGACTGTGGAACTGGCCTTCATATGCAAATCAGACACACAACAGACGTTAACTGGACAGGCCGCTACATTCAACCCGCAAATGGCATCAGAAGCCAAGTATCGGATGCTTACGGCTCTCTCGGCCTCGTTTAGCACGGACGCTGTCATTGACGGGGGGTTCCCTTCCCCTCCTTCTCTGCTCTACATGTTTGGGGGTTCTGTGCCCCTCTGTGCCTCTTGCTCTGCTCTTCAGCAGATTGCCTACCCACAAGAGCCCATGAGGGGCAGGGAGAGGATTCTACCTGGCCAGCGCCGTCTGCAGCCATTTCCCTCCTCTGACGACGGGGTCCTTGCTCTGCTTGCCAGGTGGCGAGGAATCCAGGTCTCTTCCGACCTGCGGCGAGCTCCCGGCCCTTGTGGCTGCCCCTCGCTCACCTTCCACGGGAAGCGGCCGTGGGAGACACACTTCTGGGCAGGCTGGGGCCGTCTGGCACACTTGGCTTGCCTGTGTCTAGCTTGCCTGTGAACGACGCTGATGTACGGAGCAGGGGCCGGGACCGCGCAGGCCCACGCTGCAGGAGAATAAAACCGGCGGCTCCCAGCTAATGGATACGGCAGCAGCTTTAACAGCAAGAGCTGGCTGGCGACGGGGGCAGGCCGGAGGGAAGCAGGGGGGAGCCGGAGTGGCTGGGAACAAGGGGAGAAGACCTGGAGGCGGGAGAGATGCTGAGGCCCAGGCCAGGAAGGAGGTGAGGAGAGACAGCGCAGCGGGTACCCCAGTGCCCTCAACTGACCCTCTTGTGGGTGAGTAGCCCGAGCCAGCAGGGGGTCAGGCCCCAGTCGATGCAGGGGGGCTGGGTCCCCCCAGGGACACTGCCCCCAGCCACTACGCCCACAGCACGTCCCCAGCACAGTGCAAGCTTCAGTCAGCGCATCACCCCAGCAACTGCCCCTTGCGCTCTAGGCCCACTGCAAGCAGGTGGGGAAACTGAGCCAAAGCGAGGGATGGGCCGAGCCCCATGGGGCGCTGGGGTGGGGATGGTTCTCCCTGTCCTCATCCCCCTCCCCCGAACATCTGTCCTGGCCAGTGCGGGTCTGGGCTCGCTGGGCTACCATCGCCCCCCGCCCTGCTGAGAAACCACCCAGGCACCCGGCACGGCTGCTCCGGTGCACCCTGTCTGGGCCGGGCTGTGCGGGGTGGGACGCGAACAAGCCCCTCAGGCTGCTCTCGCCATGGGGGAGGGGGGGCTCAGTCCGTCTGGCTCCGGATTGGCTCCTTGGCTGCAGGGATGGAAGCACACCAGCCCCGGGCCCCGAAATACCCCCCCGGCAGCTCTCTCCCCCAGGGCCCCCGGCCTCGGAAATACCCCCGTCAGATTCCCCCCCGGCAGCTCCCCTCCCTCAAGAGCACCCAGCCCCTGAAATACCCCCATCAGACCCCCCCCCAGAGAGCACCCAGCCCCTGGCCTCTGAATACCCCCATCAGATTCCCCCCCCCCAGAGAGCACCCAGCCTCTGGCCTCTGAAATACCCCCGTCAGATTCCCCCCCAGCAGCTCCCCTCCCTCAAGAGCACCCAGCCCCAGAAATACCCCCATCAGACCCCCCCCCCCAGAGAGCACCCAGCCCCTGGCCTCTGAATACCCCCATCAGACCCCCCCCCCCCAGAGAGCACCCAGCCCCTGGCCTCTGAATACCCCCATCAGACCCCCCCCCAGAGAGCACCCAGCCCCTGGCCTCTGAATACCCCCATCAGACCCCCCCTGCAGCTCCCCCCCAAAGAACACCCAGCCTCTGGCCTCTGAAATACCCCGGTCAGATTCCCCCCCAGTAGCTCCCCTCCCTCAAGAGCACCCAGCCCCTGAAATACCCCCATCAGACCCCCCCCCCAGAGAGCACCCAGCCCCTGGCCTCTGAATACCCCCATCAGACCCCCCCCCCCCAGAGAGCACCCAGCCCCTGGCCTCTGAATACCCCCATCAGACCCCCCCCCCAGAGAGCACCCAGCCCCTGGCCTCTGAATACCCCCATCAGACCCCCCCTGCAGCTCCCCCCCAAAGAACACCCAGCCTCTGGCCCCTGAAATACCCCCATCAGACCCCCCCCCCAGAGAGCACCCAGCCCCTGGCCTCTGAATACCCCCATCAGACCCCCCCTGCAGCTCCCCCCCAAAGAACACCCAGCCTCTGGCCCCTGAAATACCCCCATCAGACCCCCCCCCCAGAGAGCACCCAGCCCCTGGCCTCTGAATACCCCCAGCAGACCCCCCCTGCAGCTCCCCCCCAAAGAACACCCAGCCCCTGGCCTCTGAATACCCCCATCAGATTTCCCCCCCTCCCCCCGCATAGCATGCATCTCTGGGCTCCTGAAATCCTCCCCACCCCGTCATATCTCCCCTACAGCTCACCCCGACAGAGCACCCAGCCCTGGGCCCCTGAAATACCCCTTATCAGAGCACCCAGCCCCACAGCAGCAAACCCTCCCTCGGCTCCCTGCCCTGACTCCCCACAGCTCCCCCCACTGAGCACCCTGCATGGTGGGCCAAGGGGCAGGTGAGAAGCATGGCCCTGACTTTGGGCCAGGCGTGCAGTGGGTTTGGAGGGGCCAGGCTGATCAAGCAATGGGGAGACAGCAGGATGGGGATGTAAAACATGAGAACGGCCAGACTGGGTCAGACCAAAGGTCCATTGAGCCCAGTGTCCTCTCTGCCGCCAGCAGCAAATACCAGGTGCCCCAGAGGGAGTGAACAGAGCAGGAAATCAAGCGATCCCCGTCACCCATTCCCAGCCCCTGACAGAGGCGAGGGACACCATCCCTACCCATCCTGCCTCAGACGCATTGATGGACCTTTCTTCCATGAATCTATCTTGCTCTTTTTTGAATCCTGTTAAAATCCTGGTCTTCATAACATCCTCCAGCAAGGAGTTCCACAGGTCCCTTTGGTTTGTTTTAAACCTGCTACCTCTTAATGTAATTTGGTGACCTCTAGTTAATAGCTTGTTTCTAAGGTGAGACGGGACCAGTATGCTCACCTCTAGTTCACACGGGGCAGACAATGCAGCAGTGATTTCTGCTTCCAAAGGCGGAGCTGGAGCACACGTTCTGAGCAGCTTGCTGGCCTCTAAGTAAAGACGTCGTGTGATGAGAGCCCACACTCCTCGAGTAAGTTGTGCCAGTGGGCGACTGCCTTCCTTGTTAACATGGGCACCTTACTACTTCCGGGGTGCACAGACGGTCTACACTTCCGAAAGGGGCTGCTCCTGCATTGAGTGTTTCAGGGCTCCACAAATGAAAAAGGGAGAGTCCCTGTTGTCGTCTATTATCCCATGAAAATCTCGTGACGGCCGCAACCATCAAAGCACTGGCGAAAGTCTGCCTGTCCGGCACCGCCCCAGCTTTCCAGGAACTCGGCCTTTCCAGAGAAGTTCCCTCCAAGGGGAAGGCCCCTGGAAAAGGCCCTCCCGTTGGAGGCATCGCATGCGGAAAACGTAGCGCCCCGCTGCGCCGTGACTGGGTCCTTGGTGTGAACGTGCAGGGCGCTGCTGCACCCCCTGGCGTGCATCGGTCCCAAGTTTTGTACAAGGGGGCCCCGTGTCTATGGCAAGCCCAGGCTTTGCTGCAGCTGTTGGTACCACTCACAGGCCTGGATGCTTTGTGTCTGGGGGGCTGTGGGCAGGCTGGTGTTTGTGTGTGGGGCGCTGTGGGGCAGGCCCAGTGCTGGGGGGAGGCGCTGCGGGGCAGGCCGGTGCTGTGTGTGTGGGGTGCTGTGGGGCAGGCCGGTGCTCGGGGGTGGTGCGCTGTGGGTCAGGCCAGTGCTGTGAGTGTGGGGTACTGGGGAGCAGGCCGGTGCTGGGGGGGGCGCTGGGGGGCAGGCCGGTGCTGTGGATGTCGGGCGCTGGGGGGCAGGCTGGTGCTGGGGGAGGGGGCAGGCCGGTGCTGGGGGTGTCGGGCGCTGGGGGGCAGGCTGGTGCTGGGGGGGGGCACTGGGGGGCAGGCCGGTGCAGTGTGTGTGTGGGGCGCTGGGGGGCAGGCTGGTGCTGGGTGGGGGCGCTGGGGGGCAGGCCGGTGCTGTGTGTGTGGGGCGCTGTGGGGCAGGCCAGGGCTCTGGGGAGGCGCTGGGGGGCAGGCCGGTGCTGTGTGTGTGGGGCGCTGTGGGGCAGGCAGGTGCTGGGGGTGGTGGTGCTGGGGGGCAGGCCGGTGCTGGGGGTGTGGGGCGCTGGGGGGCAGGCTGGTGCTGGGGGGCAAGCCGGTGCAGTGTGTGTGTGGGGCGCTGGGGGGCAGGCTGGTGCTGTGAGTGTGGGGCGCTGGGGGGCAGGCTGGTGCTGGGTGTGTGGGGTACTGGGGAGCAGGCCGGTGCTGGGGGGGGGGGCTGGAGGGCAGGCCGGTGCTGTGGATGTCGGGCGCTGGGGGGCAGGCTGGTGCTGGGGGAGGGGGCAGGCCGGTGCTGGGGGTGTCGGGCGCTGGGGGGCAGGCTGGTGCTGGGGGGGGCACTGGGGGGCAGGCCGGTGCAGTGTGTGTGTGGGGCGCTGGGGGGCAGGCTGGTGCTGGGTGGGGGCGCTGGGGGGCAGGCCGGTGCTGTGTGTGTGGGGCGCTGTGGGGCAGGCCAGGGCTCCGGGGAGGCGCTGGGGGGCAGGCCGGTGCTGTGTGTGTGGGGCGCTGTGGGGCAGGCAGGTGCTGGGGGTGGTGGTGCTGGGGGGCAGGCCGGTGCTGGGGGTGTGGGGCGCTGGGGGGCAGGCTGGTGCTGTGAGTGTGGGGCGCTGGGGGGCAGGCTGGTGCTGGGTGTGTGGGGCGCTGGGGGGCAGGCCGGTGCTGGGGGGGCGCTGGGGGTGCGCTGGGGGGCAGGCCGGTGCTGTGTGTGTGGGGCGCTGGGGGGCAGGCTGGTGCTGGGTGTGTGGGGCGCTGGGGGGCAGGCCGGTGCTGGGGGGGCGCTGGGGGGCAGGCCGGTGCTGGGTGTCTGGGGCGCTGGGGGGCAGGCTGGTGCTGGGGGAGGGGGCGCTGGGGGGCAGGCCGGTGCTGTGTGTGTGGGGCGCTATGTGGCAGGCCGGTGCTGGGGGGGGGGAGTGCTGTGGGTCAGGCCGGTGCTGTGAGTGTGGGGCACTGGGGAGCAGGCCGGTGCCGGGAGGGGTGGGGGGGCGCGGGGGGGCAGGCTGGTGCTGTGTGTGTGGGGCGCAATGGATCAGGCCGGTGCTGGGTGTGTGGGGCGCTGGGGGGCAGGCTGGTGCTGGGGGGGGCGCTGGGGCGCAGGCTGGTGCTGGGGGGGGGTGCTGGGGGGCAGGCCGGTGCTGGGTGTCTGGGGCGCTGGGGGGCAGGTTGGTGCTGGGGGGGGGCGCTGGGGGGCAGTGCTGTGGGTCAGGCCGGTGCTGTGAGTGTGGGGCACTGGGGAGCAGGCCGGTGCTGGGAGGGGTGGGGGGGCGCTGGGGGGGGGAGTGCTGTGGGTCAGGCCGGTGCTGTGAGTGTGGGGCACTGGGGAGCAGGCCGGTGCTGGGAGGGGTGGGGGGGCGCTGGGGGGCAGGCTGGTGCTCTGTGTGTGGGGCGCAATGGATCAGGCCGGTGCTGGGTGTGTGGGGCGCTGGGGGGCAGGCTGGTGCTGGGGGGGGCGCTGGGGGGTAGGCCGGTGCTGGGTGTGTGGGGCGCTGGGGGGCAGGCCGGTGCTGTGAGTGTGGGGCGCTGGGGGGCAGGCTGGTGCTGGGGGAGGCGCTGGGGGGCAGGCCGGTGCTGGGTGTGTGGGGCGCTGGGGGCAGGCTGGTGGTGAGGGGGGCGCTGGGGGGCAGGCTGGTGCTGGGTGTGTGGGGCGCTGGGGGGCAGGCCGGTGCTGGGTGTGTGGGGCGCTGTGGGGCAGGCCAGTGCTGGGGGGGGAGTGCTGTGGGTCAGGCCGGTGCTGTGAGTGTGGGGCACTGGGGAGCAGGCCGGTGCTGGGAGGGGTGGGGGGGCGCTGGGGGGCAGACTGGTGCTGTGTGTGTGGGGTGCAATGGATCAGGCCGGTGCTGGGTGTGTGGGGCGCTGGGGGGCAGGCTGGTGCTGGGGGGGGCGCTGGGGGGCAGGCCGGTGCTGGGTGTGTGGGGCTCTGGGGGGCAGGCCAGTGCTGTGAGTGTGGGGCGCTGGGGGGCAGGCTGGTGCTGGGGGAGGCGCTGGGGGGCAGGCCGGTGCTGGGTGTGTGGGGCGCTGGGGGCAGGCTGGTGGTGAGGGGGGCGCTGGGGGCAGGCTGGTGCTGGGTGTGTGGGGCGCTGGGGGGGCAGGCCGGTGCTGGGGGGGCGCTGGGGGGCAGGCCGGTGCTGGGAGGGCGCTGGGGGGCAGGCCGGTGCTGGGAGGGCGCTGGGGGGCAGTCCGGTGCTGGGTGTGCGGGGCGCTGGGGGGCAGGCCGGTGCTGGGTGTCTGGAGCGCTGGGGGGCAGGCTGGTGCTGGGGAGGCGCTGGGGGGCAGGCCAGTGCTGGGGGTGTGGGGCACTGGGGAGCAGGCGGGTGCTGGGAGAGGTGGGGGGGCGCTGGGGGGCAGGCTGGTGCTGTGTGTGTGGGGCGCAATGGATCAGGCCGGTGCTGGGTGTGTGGGGCGCTGGGGGGCAGGCTGGTGCTGGGGGGGGCGCTGGGGGGCAGGCCGGTGCTGTGAGTGTGGGGTGCTGGGGGCAGGCTGATGCTGGGGGGGGGCGCTGGGGGGCAGGCCGGTGCTGTGAGTGTGGGGCGCTGGGGGCAGGCTGGTGGTGAGGGGGGCGCTGGGGGGCAGGCCGGTGCTGTGAGTGTGGGGCGCTGGGGGGCAGGCCGGTGCTGGGGGGGGCGCTGGGGGGCAGGCCGGTGCTGTGAGTGTGGGGCGCTGGGGGGCAGGCTGGTGCTGGGGGGGGGCGCTGGGGGGCAGGCCGGTGCTGTGTGTGTGGGGCGCTGTGGGGGAGGCCAGTGCTGGGGGGGGGGAGTGCTGTGGGTCTGGCCGGTGCTGGGAGTGTGGGGCGCAATGGATCAGGCCGGTGCTGGGTGTGTGGGGCGCTGGGGGGCAGGCCGGTGCTGTGAGTGTGGGGCACTGGGGGGCAGGCTGGTGCTGGGGGGGGCACTGGGGGGCAGGCCGGTGCTGTGTGTGTGGGTCGCTGGGGGGCAGGCTGGTGCTGGGGGGGGCGCTGGGGGGCAGGCCGGTGCTGGGTGTGTGGGGCGCTGGGGGGCAGGCTGGTGCTGGGGGGGGCGCTGGGGGGCAGGCCGGTGCTGGGTGTGTGGGGCGCTGGGGGCAGGCTGGTGGTGAGGAGGACGCTGGGGGGCAGGCTGGTGCTGGGTGTGTGGGGCGCTGGGGGGCAGGCTGGTGCTGGGGGGGGCGCTGGGGGGCAGGCTGGTGCTGGGTGTGTGGGGCGCTGGGGGGCAGGCTGGTGCTAGGGGGGGCGCTGGGGGCAGGCTGGTGCTGGGGGGGGCGCTAGGGGGCAGGCTGGTGCTGTGTGTGTGGGGCGCTGTGGGGCAGGCTGGTGCTGGGGGGGGGCGCTGGGGGGCAGGCCGGTGCTGTGTGTGTGGGGCGCTGTGGGGCAGGTTGGTGCTGGGGAGGGGGCGCTGGGGGGCAGGCCGGTGCTGTGTGTGTGGGGCGCTGTGGGGCAGGCCAGTGCTGGGGGGGGGGGAGTGCTGTGGGTCAGGCCGGTGCTGTGAGTGTGGGGCACTGGGGAGCAGGCCGGTGCTGGGAGGGGTGGGGGGGCGCTGGGGGGCAGGCTGGTGCTGTGTGTGTGGGGCGCAATGGATCAGGCCGGTACTGGGTGTGTGGGGCGCTGGTGGGCAGGCCGGTGCTGGGGGGGGCGCTGGGGGGCAGGCCGGTGCTGTGAGTGTGGGGCACTGGGGGGCAGGCCGGTGTTGTGAGTGTGGGGCGCTGGGGGGCAGGCTGGTGCTGTGTGTGTGGGGCGCAATGGATCAGGCCGGTGCTGGGTGTGTGGGGCGCTGGGGGGCAGGCCGGTGCTGTGAGTGTGGGGCGCTGGGGGGCAGGCCAGTGCTGGGGGGGGGGAGTGCTGTGGGTCAGGCCGGTGCTGTGAGTGTGGGGCACTGGGGAGCAGGCCGGTGCTGGGAGGGGTGGGGGGGGGCGCTGGGGGGGCAGGCTGGTGCTGTGTGTGTGGGGCACTGGGGGGCAGGCTGGTGCTGGGGGGGCGCTGGGGGGCAGGCCGGTGCTGGGAGTGTGGGGCGCTGGGGGCAGGCCGGTGCTGGGAGTGTGGGGCACTGGGGAGCAGGCCGGTGCTGGGAGGGGTGGGGGGGCGCTGGGGGGCAGGCTGGTGCTGTGTGTGTGGGGTGCAATGGATCAGGCCGGTGCTGGGTGTGTGGGGCGGTGGGGGCAGGCCGGTGCTGGGAGGGGTGGGGGGGCGCTAGGGGGCAGGCTGGTGCTGTGTGTGTGGGGCGCAATGGATCAGGCCGGTACTGGGTGTGTGGGGCACTGGGGAGCAGGCCGGTGCTGGGAGGGGTGGGGGGGCGCTGGGGGGCAGGCTGGTGCTGTGTGTGTGGGGCGCAATGGATCAGGCCGGTACTGGGTGTGTGGGCGCTGGGGGGCAGGCCGGTGCTGGGGGGGGCGCTGGGGGGCAGGCCGGTGCTGTGAGTGTGGGGCGCTGGGGGGCAGGCCGGTGCTGTGAGTGTGGGGCGCTGGGGGGCAGGCCGGTGCTGGGGGGGGGAGTGCTGTGGGTCAGGCCGGTGCTGTGAGTGTGGGGCACTGGGGAGCAGGCCGGTGCTGGGAGGGGTGGGGGGGGGCGCTGGGGGGCAGGCTGGTGCTGTGTGTGTGGGGCGCAATGGATCAGGCCGGTGCTGTGAGTGTGGGGCACTGGGGGGCAGGCTGGTTCTGGGGGGGAGGTGCTGGGGGGCAGGCCGGTGCTGGGTGTCTGGGGCGCTGTGGGGCAGGCAAGTGCTGGGGGGGGGAGTGCTGTGGGTCAGGCCGGTGCTGTGAGTGTGGGGCACTGGGGAGCAGGCCGGTGCTGGGGGGGGGTGCTAGGGGGCAGGCCGGTGCTGGGTGTGTGGGGCGCTGTGGGGCAGGCCGGTGCTGGGGGGGCGCTGGGGGGCAGGCCGGTGCTGGGTGTCTGGGGCGCTGTGGGGCAGGCCAGTGCTGGGTGTGTGGGGCGCTGTGGGGCAGGCTGGTGCTGGGGGGGGCGCTGTGGGTCAGGCCGGTGCTGTGAGTGTGGGGCATTGGGGAGCAGGCCGGTGCTGGGGGGGGCGCTGGGGGGCAGGCCGGTGCTGGGTGTCTGGGGCGCTGTGGGGCAGGCCAGTGCTGGGTGTGTGGGGCGCTGTGGGGCAGGCAGGTGCTGGGGGGGGCGCTGTGGGTCAGGCCGGTGCTGTGAGTGTGGGGCATTGGGGAGCAGGCCGGTGCTGGGGGGGGCGCTGGGGGGCAGGCCGGTGCTGGGTGTGTGGGGCGCTGTGGGGCAGGCTGGTGCTGGGGGGGGGCGCTAGGGGGCAGGCCGGTGCTGGGTGTGTGGGGCGCTGTGGGGCAGGCCGGTGCTGGGGGGGCGCTGGGGGGCAGGCCGGTGCTGGGGGGGCGCTGGGGGGCAGGCTGGTGGTGGGTGTGTGGGGCGCTGTGGGTCAGGCCGGTGCTGGGGGGGGCGCTGGGGGGCAGGCCGGTGCTGGGGGGGGCGCTGGGGGGCAGGCCGGTGCTGGGGGGGGCGCTAGGGGGCAGGCCGGTGCTGGGGGGGGCGCTGTGGGGCAGGCTGGTGCTGGGGGGGGGGCGCTAGGGGGCAGGCCAGTGCTGGGTGTGTGGGGCGCTGTGGGGCAGGCCGGTGCTGGGGGGGCGCTGGGGGGCAGGCCGGTGCTGGGGGGGGGGAGTGCTGTGGGTCAGGCCGGTGCTGTGAGTGTGGGGCACTGGGGGGCAGGCTGGTGCTGGGGGGGGACGCTGGGGGGCAGGCCGGTGCTGGGGGGGGCGCTGGGGGGCAGGCCGGTGCTGGGGGGGGGCGCTAGGGGGCAGGCCGGTGCTGGGGGGGGCGCTGGGGGGCAGGCCGGTGCTGGGGGGGGCGCTGGGGGGCAGGCCGGTGCTGGGGGGGGCGCTAGGGGGCAGGCCGGTGCTGGGGGGGGCGCTGTGGGGCAGGCTGGTGCTGGGGGGGGGCGCTAGGGGGCAGGCCAGTGCTGGGTGTGTGGGGCGCTGTGGGGCAGGCCGGTGCTGGGGGGGCGCTGGGGGGCAGGCCGGTGCTGGGGGGGGGGGGGAGTGCTGTGGGTCAGGCCGGTGCTGTGAGTGTGGGGCACTGGGGGGCAGGCTGGTGCTGGGGGGGGACGCTGGGGGGCAGGCCGGTGCTGGGGGGGGCAGGCCGGTGCTGGGGGGGCAGAGGCCTGGCCCCCCCGCTTGGGGCCTGCAGGGAGCGGGGAATGGCCCTTGTTGCCAAGGCAACGGGGAGGCCGCGCGCCCGAAAGGGGGGGGGCCTCGCTCCTTTGGGGGGGCCCCCCGCCGGGGCAGGAGTCTCACAAGGCCCCGCCCAACTCCCCTCTCGCACAGGGGCCTACGGCAACGCCGGGGGGGGGGGCACAGCGGGCACGAGGCCGCAGGGGACACTTCCGGCCGGTGGCGGAAGCGCTTTTTGACCCGGAAGTGCCTGGGGAGGCGGGGCTCAGCTGTCAGAGCCGGACTCGCCGGGAACCGGCCGGAGCCACCGGTCAGTGCGGGGGCAGGTGGGGCTGGGGGTAGTGGGCAGGGCTGGGTGTGGGGGCAGGTGGGGGCAGTGGGCAGTGGGCAGGGCTGGGTGTGGGGGCAGGTGGGGGCTGGGGGCAGGGCTGGGGGCGGGGGCGGGGGCGGGGGCGGGGGGCTGGGGGCAGTGGCAGGGCTGGCTGGGGGCAGTGGGCAGGGCTGGGTGTGGGGGCAGGTGGGGGTAGTGGGCAGGGCTGGGGGCAGTGGGCAGGGCTGGGTGTGGGGGCAGGTGGGGGCTGGGGGCAGTGGGCACGGCTGGGTGTGGGGGCAGGTGGGGCAGTGGGCAGGGCTGGGGGTGGGGGCGGGGGCGGGGGGCTGGGGGCAGTGGCAGGGCTGGCTGGGGGCAGTGGGCAGGGCTGGGTGTGGGGGCAGGTGGGGGTTGTGGGGGCGGGGCTGGGGGCAGTGGGACAGGTGGGGGTGTGTAGGGAGGAGCAGTGGGCAGGTGGAGGGCATGGGGAGTTGTCATGCTTGGGAGCAGTGGAGCAGCTGATGGAGTTGGGGGGCAGTGCCTGTCGGGGGGGGAATGGATGGGGGGGGTTGTTAACAAAGTCTGTGACCTGCGTCACACCCAGCCACTTTGCAGTCACAGGTGATCGGCGCTGTACCGCCAAGCCCTTCGTTTTAATTGGCGCCGTTGTGTTGTGCGGCACGTGCAGGCGGATGTGACGGCTTGTTCCCCTGGGTCTCCTGTCCTCTCCCTGAGGTATGTCCCCAGGACCGCTCAGGAGATATGTGGCAAATGGCATTTCAGTGCGTCTCCCCTTGGCAGGGTTGCTCTGCTTTTACTCCAGGCCCATCTATGGATGGCGCCCCAGAGCTGCACACAGGGCTTTGGGTTTTCGAGGCGTAGACCAAAGCTCGTGGGAAAATGCAAATATTACTAGTCTGGCAGGATCATTATGGATACTCCGTAGTTCAAGATTATTTGCCCGCCGCCCTTTACATTTCTAATTGAACAATCTTTTGGTTGGCAGCCTAATTTTCATAGGTGCGGAGCATCTGTAACTCCTGTTGCCTGGAGTTCTTGGTGCTCGACCCCACAGAAAATGGGGCTGCGGGGGTTTTTAAAGGTATATGCGTAGTAGATTGTTAGACGTGTAAGCCCAAAACTGACTGTATGTCAGAGATTGAAAAATAATGTAATTTGGGTCACAACAAAACCAATAGCCTTGGGGTTTTTCAGCCTCAGTGATTTTCTCATTGAAATATGAAAATTCCTACATAGATGTGTTTAAAAAACTGGCATAAAGGTTCCCATTTTAATTGTTTTTAGCATCCTGTAAATAGTTCTTTTTTTTTTCCCTGCGCACCTGGCTCCTACTACATTTAAACTTCAAAGCCTCAGCGGGGATAGTGAGCGGCCTCCCCTTATCGACTAATGGAGTAGTTGATGGAAATTCCATCAACTACTTGATTAGCTAATTAATCGCTACTTAACATTTCTAATACCCATGCACAGTTCTGTTGTTGTAAGTGTGGTTCTGTCTGGGAAAAGGGTCCGCAGGTGTCCATCTGACATCAGGGTCTTCAGCGTAACCTGACTACAGCCTTCTCAATAAATTATCATACTTCTGTAAAACTGCAGAAATTAAATAACAAAAGCTTTGTTGAGCTTGTGGTTTCAAAGCTTGTTGAGATTTTTTTAAGGATGTTTTAATGGTACATCTTCTCTAGAATTGCCCTAGAAAGCTTTTTCATTTAATAGAACTAATTTTGTAAGAAGTGTCTGAGAATACAGTGGCTTGTACAGAGTCAAACAGGCAATGCACATTGAAAAAAGGTGAAAGCAAAAACCTCCTTTTTAGCTTAATCTCATGTCCTGAAAATGTATATTCTGTACCTCGTCATTTTAACAAACTTGCTGTATAAGAACACGGAAACGTCTTTTGATAATAAGTTAGCAGGATGTATCAGGAGTGCCCTTGGGATTTCTCCTCCTCCTCCTCCTCCTCCTCATTGTTCTTAGCATTTCTGGCATCTGGACACTGTTGCTACAAGGTTCTGCAAAGTGAACCTTGGACAAGGAGAGGTCTTAAAAGCCTTTTTGGTCAACATGTAAGAATTGTTGAGCATTTACCCAAAAGAAACTATGCCAAATAAAAATGGTTTTTGGTGCATCTGAAGTTATCTTTGTGACTGCTTGGGAAATGCTGGAAAGAAAAGTTGTCTGTACTCTGTAAGTCAAGGGGAACTGCTTTTTCTGTGGCCTAACCCTTGGGTGTCTTCTAAAGTCTGATTGGTGATGTCAAGATTTCCTCAGTATTGATGTGGCTCCAGTGTCTAGGGCTGTGGTTCTCAACTTGTGGTCCATGGTGACTTTTTCGGTGGTCCACGGGAACATTGTCCAAAGTCACATGGCGTGGGCAGGCACCAAAAATCTGTTCGTAAGAAATAAATTTCAAACCAAAATGTTTGTTGTCTGCTCTTTTTGATCATGCCTCAAAAAGGAGGTGGTCCACGAAAATTTTTTGATTGGCCTGGTGGTCCGTGGACTGAAACGAGTTGAGAACCACTGGTCTAGGGGCTATACCCTGTCTCTTGGGGTGCTGGTTAATTGTTTCTGCAAACAGTGCCTCATATTGCTTTGATGCTGGGGTTTGCCAGACACAGGAGGTTCTCTGCGCGATGCCAGTCTTGCCGCTGGATGAACTGCAGCTGACAGAGACGGATCCAAAGACCGGGAAACTGAGGACGCTGCCAGCATTGGTGAGCTGTTTTGTTTTTGAAATTAAAACATGCCACAAACCCTTCTCTCATTTCAAGAAGTAACTTGAGCAAAACCGGTTCTGGGACCAAACTGCAATGAAACCCAACGAACTTCCCGACAGGAGGAGGCCTAGAATTGTTTGCAGGGGAGCGCTGACGTTCCTGCGGTGGAGAGGAAGCCTGCTGACATTTGAAACTCCGTTTAGAAGTTTATCATCAGTCTTTGCCCCCCTCCCACTACATTCTGTGCCCTCGCCAATGTAGTCGGGTGGCCACCGGCTGAAGTCAAATCTCAGCGCAGTGCAAGTTGCGCTAAAGGAGAGAAATGTGTCTCGGGTGACTTTGAGCTGCTGCTGGGTTTGGAGGTGTGGGTGGGTTGCATGTCAGTTATTATCTGAATGGGACAGCAGGCGCAACATGAATGAACTGGGCAGGATTCTGCAAATATTACTGATAAACAAGGACAACGCAGAGCCTCTGATCACAGTGTTTTCAACACCAGCGAGTGGGGAGAACTGCTAGGGGGCAGAAGACGATGGTTCCTGATAACCGCACACGAGTTTTCTAAAAATATGAGCAACGTCCCTGGCTGAATAAATGGTTACCAGGGATTCGTGTTGCGTGGTCCCTGGTTGTTAACACCTTGTCTTTTTGCTTTCTGTAGCATCCGGAAAGGAAAGCAGATGGGTCCTTTGTGCTATATCGGCCACCCCCTAAAGTAAGAGACCCGGCACTAGTGGAGGAGTTCTTGGAACGAGCAAAGTTCATCGCGGATGATCTGAACTGGCTTCTGGCTTTGCCTCATGATAAATTTTGGTGCCAGGTAACGTGACTGAGCAGTACATAAAAACCTTGACTTATAGGAGGGCTTGGAAAAATGAGTAGGCAAGCGAATGTGTCTGATGAAGGCTCATAACTGCCTTTTGTTGCTAGTTGCCAAACAGTGACGGGATGAATCAGACACCCCCTTTGGGTGGTCCCCTAGTGAGCTGATCTTATCTTAGGCTACAGTTGATATTTTCTGACTTGGGCCCATCAACTTTGCCCTCACCCTTTCACTACAGTTCTTGATTTCCAGATCTCCTCATGTGTCTCCTTTTAGTGTGGGGGAAGCAATTTCAAAAGCGAACTGGTGGCAAAGATCTGATTGCTTTCCATTCCTTAAATAGACTGTCCCACCCCCCAAGGAGGGAGACCTTTGTTCAGCTTGGAAAAGAGGAGACTAAGGGGGGAATATGATAGAGGTCTATAAAATCATGAGTGGTGTGGAGAAAGTGAATAAGGAGAAGTTATTTACTTGTTCCCATAATATAAGAACTAGGGGCCACCAAATGAAATTAATGGACAGCAGGTTTAAAACAAATAAAAGGAAATTCTTCATGCAGCTCATGGTCAACCTGTAGAACTCCTTGCCTGAGGAGGTTGTGAAGGCTAGGACTATAACAGGGTTTAAAAGAGAACCTCCATGAATTTACCTGGTTAAGTCCATGAATGGCTATTAGCCAGGCTGGGTAAGGAATGGTGTCCTTCGCCTCTGTTTGTCTGAGGGTGGAGATGGATGGGAGGAGAGAGATCGCTTGATCATTACCTGTTCGGTTCACTCTCTCTGGGACACCTGGCATTGGCTGGGCTGAGTACTGGGCTGGATGGACCTTTGGTCTGACCCAGTATGGCCATTCTTATGTGATGACCTGTTTTGCATTAAGCATCTTTGCTTAATATTCAAAAGCCAATTTTCATAAAGTATGGGGCGCCCCCTGGCACAAAATTCTTGACTTTGGATGATGTAACATTAAGATGATACTCTTCCCTTAAATAGCTTTGATCATTTTAAAACTGCTAGTTTGTAATCCATGGGTTCACCTTTGATCTCTGTAGCTCGCTGCTGAATTTATCCACCACTGGCTGCATGCGTGTCATGTGATACGGGGTACCGCCGTGCGTCCTTCATCCTCCCCTCTGTCCATTTGCCTTTGTTTGGGTCTTAGGTCATATTTGATGAGACGCTGCAGAAATGCCTGGATTCATACCTGAGCCATGCCCCTCGCAAGTTTGATACGTCACTGGATTTCCCTCCGGAGGTGAATGACATGCAGAAATGCCTCCATCGGTGCGTCTTCCTCACCTTCCTCAGAATGTCCACTCACAAGGAGTCCAAAGTAAGCACCCCTTCTCCCTCCACTTGCTGCACGGGGTGTGGCTTAGGACAATTGATGGGCGCTTTGCCCAGACTGGAGACAGATCTCAGATGTCTACCTCGCTCTGTGGTTGAGGTGACGTTGCATTCACTTAACAGTTTTCTTTGCAACACACTGGAGGCTGCGCTGTGCATGCTGGCAGAAATGGAAATTTCACGAGGACCTTAAGGAATGTCATTTTGTCCTCGGGATTGAATAATTATTGCCCTGGGTTTATTTTAAGAGTAGGCATTGCCGTGATGGACAATTTCAGTCTGGTTTGAGAGACGCTGTCCCTGCGGGTGTTGGAGGAATGAGGAGAGAACAGCCGGAAGGAGAGCTGTGTCCTAGCAACACCTCAATAAAAGTACTCCGGGCTTCTGCAGAGCCTTTCATCTGAGCCGGAGTTCTGTACAGCTGTTAATTAAACCACAGCAAAGTATCTGGGTAAACTGAAGTCAAGGGTTTGTCTGTTGCCACGTAGCAAACTAGTGCGACTATTAGAAAAGCAACCTTCCTCTGTATTCACTGGGAGAACACGTGCTGCACGCCCTCTGCTGTTTGCTTTGGGCGGCGACTGTTTGCCATCCTACACAACCCTTTCTCTTATGAGTCATTGATTCCACTGCTGTTCTTCTGCTTGGCACGTTTGAGTTGGAACACCTGTGTCCTGTCGAATTTTCAGAGCATTGCTAGCCTCATGTGTTAGTTCCATGAGTTACAGCTGCAAGGTGGCTTTTGAATAGGGGTTTAGAGTACAGAGAAGGCCTGGGTTCTGTTCCTACCTATGTCACTGATTTACGGATCTTACACTAGGAATTGAATTCCTCAGTGCCTTGGCATCGTCAATTAATAAGCAGCAGGCTTAAAACAAACCAAAAGAAGTTTTTCTTCACTCCGCGCACAGTCAACCTGTGGAACTCCTTGCCAGAGGATGTGGTGAAGGCTAGGATTTTAACAGGGTTCAAAAAAGAGCTAGATAGATTCATGGAGGTTAGATCCATCAATGGCTATTAGCCAGGATGGGTAGGAATGGTGTCCCTATCCTCTGTTTCTCAGGAAGTGGGTGACAGGGGAGCGATCATGTGAGGATTACCTGTTATGTTCCCTCCTTCTGGGGCATCTGGCATTGGCTGCTGTCAGCAGACAGGATACTGGGATGGATGGACCGTTGGTCTGACCCAGTCTGGCTGTTCTTATCCAAATCTGTAAAATGGGGACGCCTTTCAAGTTGTTAAGATCATTTTCTGTCTTTTAAAAAAGCTGGTTTCTGTTCTGTTTAATAGGATCACTTCATCACGCCCTCGGTGTTTGGAGAAATTCTATACAACAACTTCCTGTTCGACATTCCGAAGATTCTGGATCTGTGTGCGCTCTACGGGAAAGGGAATGGCTCCCTGCTTCAGAAGATGATTGGTTAGTCCAGTTGCTGCTTGAGGCTTTCTAGTTCTCTGAAAGGCAGGTGTCCCAGGGGAGCGGGCTGAGGGGGAGCAAGCTCAGAACAAACGCCTCCTTATAAAATCAAAAGCTGGATTTGGGAGGAAGATGGGTTTGTGGCACTCGGACACCCCCGTCATGTCAGCACGGTTCTGGTGGTAATTTTCACAGCCTGTGTGGTAATCCACGGAAGAGGGGAAATGCCTCTCCACCGCTCGGTTCAGATTCACAGCGCTCTGCTCTGCGGCAGAGACCTTTGGAAAGATAATGAGATCTTGGTCCTGTAAGAGGAGGTTTTGCGGAGGCCTCGTTGCCTTTAACGATATTCCACGGAGCCGGCCCACACGGAGCCAGCAATGAAAACTCCACTGCCACTGTCAAATAAAGGAACTAGCAGCATGTATAAACCCCTTAGGGTGTGTCTAGACTACAGGGTTTTGTCGATGAAACGATACCTGCGTCTATACTGCCGTTGAGTTCTGTCGACATAACGTCAACGGAACTCAGCAGTTTTGTCGATGGCTGTAAACCTCATTCTACGAGGAATAACGCCTTTTGTTGACAGAGTTCTGTCGCCAGAAGGCCTTATTGCATCTACACTGTCCTTTGCGCCTACACTGTCATGTCGACAAAGCGGCTTGCTTTGTCGACAGAACTGGATGTAGTCTAGACGCTCTTTGTCGACAGTATCTGTCGACAAAACTTGTGTCGAGAAGAGCCTGTGGTCTAGACATACTCTGACAGACTGTCATGATCATAAGGGTTAGCCAGCAGCCTGGGAACTATGGGGTTAACCTTACCTAAGTCAGGTAGATTCAGCCAATAGGAATGTAGGTAGGAATTTCAAACTAGGACAAAGGAATGTTTGGTTTCTCCCTCCTTTGTCTCGCGGGCAGTTTTTCTCTCCAGCTACTGAGCGGGACAGATACTATGTCTCCCTCCAAGAACAGATTCTTCACTATCTGTAAGTCGGGTAAAGTTTAAATAAATCCGTTAGGTTTCATTGTTTTATGGTTTGGGAAATCGGATCTGATGTCTGTGCATTTAGAAATGGGTTTTGCTCTCCTTTGTAGCTAAGCTCCTGGCCCATGGTGGGTTTCTCCTCCATGAGTATATTACTTTGTTACTTTTCCATCTAGTCATTATGCTTGCAACAGGAATATTGTACTGATAATAAAAGTTTTTCTCTTTTCTTTTCTTAACCTGGCATTGGTTAATTTTTGTGTCCTGGTTTGTACTTTAGGGGTGAGATTTCCCAAGTGATCTCTTCCCTGATTTTCTTATCAGTACTTGGGTGGTAGCAGCAGGATTTTATCCCCAAAATCTAGGTTGTTAAGATTTTGGGGGGGAAGTTTTATACCAAAGCCTGGTAGATAAGATTTTGGGGTACTTTTGCTGGCCCCCACTCCTGCATTTATCGTGCCAGAGTGAGGAAGGAGCCATGACAGAGACTAACAGATTTATGGGAGCGTAAGCTTTCGTGGGCAAAGACCCACTTCATCAGAGGCATGGCGTGGAAATTCCAGAGGCAGGTATAGACAGACAGGCGCATGAACAGAAAGGAGTATGGATCAAGAGGAAGGCCAGAGGTAACCAGGTCAATTCCGTCAGGGAGGATGAGGCCCACTTCTAGCAGCTGATGTGAAGGTGTGAACCCCGAGAGCGGAGAAACTGCCTTTGTAGTCGGCCGGCCAGTCACAGTCTTTGTTCAATCCTAAATTGATAGTGTCAAATCAGGGTCGACTGGTAGATCTTGGAACCTTTGACCGGGGATCCTGGCACTTCATCTGCCCCTCTCAGCACTGCCGTGCTGCTCCTGCCCTCTGCTTTGGAGCTGCTCCCCACCCCCAGGAACCTCCTGCTTGCTGTGCAGGGCACAGGAAGGGGGGGGAGTGCTGATGTCAGGGTGCCCCTCCTTCCACCCTGTACCCCATCTCCACAGATCAGGCTGGGATGGAGAGAGTTTGCTGGCTGCTTTTGGGAGCAGTGTGGTTGCAGAGCAGGGGTAAGCCTGCCTTAGCTTCCTTGTACCACCACCCAGAAGCCACCTGTCGTAAGCAGTGCCCAGCTGGAGGCTGCATTCTGAACCGCATCCCCAGCCCTGAGTCCCCCCGAGCCTGCACCCTGCCCCCCCTCCCGCACCTCAACCCCCTGCCCCAGGCTCAGCTCCGAGCCCCTCCCACGCTCCAAATCCTTTAGCCCAAGAGCAGAGCTTGCATCCCCCTCCCCTGCACCCCAACCCCCTGCGCCCGGCCTGATAAAAGAGAGTGAGGCTGGAGGAGGGAGGATGGAGCAGGGGCGGGGTCTCAGAGAAGGGGCGGGGCCAGGGTGTTCTGTTGAGGTAGACCCTGGATTGCACTTACATTCAGAAAGGTGATCTCATGCTTAAAATAGTAGGAGAGCCCTGGGTCAGATGTTTGAGTGACTCCAAAATGGGTTTTTTTCCTCCCTCTCTTTTCAGAAAACATCTTCACTCAGCAACCAAGTTACTTCAGTGACCTGAATGAAACGGTGCCCACGGTCCTCCAGGTACTGTCTTTTTCTCGGGCTTGGAGGGGTTTCCGGAGCCCCCGGGGAGGCAGAATTGTTTGCGTTTCCTTGTGTGTGCGCCCCTTCGTGATCCCAGCTTGCGTTGGGTGGGTTTTGAGCTTTTCTCTGCAATGGGTACTCAGAACGAACCCCGCTGACATTGGCCTGCTTGTGGGGCCTGCCTTGCTGTCAATCCTTGGGGCTTGCTTTGCTACATAAGTGCCAGTTTTCCTCTCCCTAAATCAAGAGAGGGAGACGCTTACGCTCGTGAGCTCCCAGGAGACTGTGAACGGATCCCAGAGATCGTGAACAGCTCCGTGAAACCAAGGCACATCAGTGGCTCCCAGACAGATCTTAGCCAGGTCCAGCGTTCGGCGCCTCCATGGCTCTGAGCAGTAAGAATTTCCCCGAGCTCTGCTCAGATGTAATCTGAATATCAGTCAAGGTGCCAGGGCATCTTTGCAGCTGGCCACTTGGTTTTTCCATCCGCATTTTTCAAACACCGTTTTGCGGTGGCGCTCGGCTGTGTTTGGACCTGGCTGTCTGACTCCATCGTGCTCTGGGGGGCGTTTAACCCGGGCGCGCTCTTGGGAGAGGTGGCCGCGCGTGTCCAAGTGCTCCGTGGGGCGCGGTTCTCCAGTCGCAACAGGGCTCGGAAGGACGGGGGCGTGTCTGGGCCGACCGAGCTCTGCTTTGTACACTGTGTGCTCGCTGTGTTGTCAGTTAACACGGTCGTCGCTTGGTGTGCATGCATATGCTGGCCCACAGGACAGTGCTTGGTGATTAGAAAGAAAAGCAGGATAAACCCGAGCGTCCGGCTTCAGAAATGCCTATAATTCTCCGTTCGTTTTATAGTCTGCAGAGGGGGGAGCATAGCAAAGCTTCCAAGTACCAGAGCCGGGTAGATTTGTCCCTGCTTTCAGGCTAGGCAGCTCCCCATTGTGTGTAAACAGCCTTGGCTTCCAGCGGCCCACTGAGCAGCCGGAGCGTGCCGGGAGCCTGACGTACGAACGATCTGCTCTCTGTCATCCAGGTGCTCAGCAACGTCCTGCAGGAATGCGGCTTGCAGTGCGACGGGCCCTTGGCCGTGCCCCAGAAGCTGGAGGAAAGAGCCAGAGTGACTCCCAGCGCCATGCCGCTCCCGGTACAGTTACTGCTCGGCGGGCATAGCCCCAGGGAGCCACGCTGTTCCCAGCCCCTTCGCTCTCCTGCCCCTGTGACTCGGCACGTCTGTGCATTGGGGGCTGCCTTTCCCTGCCCCAGCGATTCCCCTGCCCCCTTGGTCTCCTCTCCTGCCCTCCCCCCGCGAGGCGGCGTGCTGTGAAATCCAGCGCCGAGTAGCGTGGGGACGCTGCTGCCCCGCGGCCTGGCTGGCCACCGCACCAGCGGTTCCTAAACCCTCAAGCCTGCAGGAGTGCGAGGCTCCGGGCAGGGCGTGGGAGGCGCCCGGGTGTGATCTGTGCCATGCTCTGCCACCTGCGTGTGAGCTGCCGGCTCCCCTGAGCCCCTTGCTGCTCTGGATGGGTGGGGGAGCCCTGTCTTGACTCCCAGGCAGCAGGACGGAGTGCAGCAGAAAACTGTGGGACCCTCTGCTATAGGTCAGCCCCCCTCCCTCGCCCCCAAGTAGCCAGGCCCTTTCGTCTGCCTTGGGGGGCAGGAAAGGCCTAGTCGAGGAGTTGCCCTGCGTGTCTGCAGACTCTGTGCTGTGCGCACCGGCGTTCGTCTTGCCCTCCAAGAGGCCCGTGTCGCGGAACGGGCTGCCGGGCCGCGTGGGGTGACCTGTGCCTCTCTTGGGATAACGCCCTGTTCTCCCTCCGCAGGCACTGACGGACGTCGTGCTGTACTTGTGTGACACGTGTACCACCCTCTGGGCCTTCCTTGACGTCTTCCCCCTGGCCTGCCAGACCTTCCAGAGCCATGACTTCTGTTCCAGGTGCGTGCCTGGCTCATCCTTCCCCTTTTCGTTTGGCGGCTGTGCCGCTGGGTCTGATGGGAGAGTCGTCTTTTGGTAACTAAAACAGGAGTGCCCTGAGTCCCCCAGCAAAGGGGGACTGCAAATTGCCAAGAGGCTGGGCTGCACGTAGCGGCTTCCTCAGAGCTACTGCAGTGTGTCCTGGAAAGAGCTCAGGGTTTCACACGCCACCTTAGAATTCTAGGTCTGGAAGAGACCTCAGGAGTCATCAAGTCCAGCCCCCTGCCCAAGGCAGGACCAACCCCAAATAAATCAACCCAGCCAGGGCCTTGTCAAGCCAGGACTTAAACACCTCTAGGGATGGAGATTCCACCCCCTCCCTAGGGAACCCAGCCCAGTGCTTCCCCACCCGTCATGGGAAATCGTTTGTCTTAATATCCAACCTGGACCTCCCCCGCTGTAACTTGAGCCCATTGCTCCTTGTTTTGCCACCTGCCCCCACAGAGAACAGCCTCTTTGGAACCCCCCTTCAGGAAGTTGAAGGCTGCTCTCAAATCCCCCCTCACTCTTCTCTTCTGCCGACTAAACAAACCCAGATCCCTCAGTCTCTCCTCGTACGTCATGTGCTCCAGCCCCCTAAGCATTTTGGTCGCCCTCCACTGAACCCTCTCCAATGTGTCCACGTCCTTTCTGTAGTGGGAAGCCCAGAACTGGACGCAACACTCCAGATGTGGCCTCACCAGAGCCGAATAAAGGGGAATAATCACTTCTCTAGATCTGCTGGCAATGCTCCTCCTAATGCACCCTAATATTCCACTAGCCTTCTTGGCTACAAGGGCGCCCTGTTGACTCATCTCCAGCTTCTCATCCGCTGTAATCCCCAGTTTTCTGCCGAACGGCTGCTTAGCCAGTCGGTCCCCAGCCGGTACCAATGCTTGGGATTCTTCCGTCCCAAGGGCAGGACTCTGCACTTGTCCTTGTTGAACCTCATCAGATTTCTTATAGCCCAATCCTCTAATCTGTCTAGTATCAGAGGGGTCGCCGTGTTAGTCTGGATCTGCAAAAGCGACGAGGAGTCCTGTGGCAACTTACAGACTAACACATGTATTGGAGCATAAGCTTTCGTGGGCAAAGACATGCCTCTGACGAAGTGTGCTCCAATATATCTGTTAGTCTGTAAGGTGCTACAGGTCTCCTAATCTGTCCAGGTCACTCTGGACCCTGTCCCTGCCCTCCAGCATACCTACCTCTCCCCCTCGCTTAGTGATCTGGGGGGAGGCAGCTCTGTGTGCCGGGACGGGTGGTCTCCGCAGGCTGCCAGCTGCCAGACTAAGTCAGACACTCAGGCCACAGTGGCCTGGGCTGGGGCTATTCATGCTCTGCCAGAATGGCTGGTTTTGCCGGCTCTGGGAGGGGAGTGCTCATCTCCTGCCTCCGGCTCGGGATGTGTGCACCGATTGCTACTGCGGTGCTACACTGGTGTCTGAGGCATGCTGTGAGACCAATTCGGAGTAGTGTGTGTGTGTCCTGTGCTAGCCTCTGGGCAAAACTACAAAGCGTTAGTTGTTGCCCCCTCACAAATCCCGAAGCAAGCCCTGTTGTTTGTCAGGGCGCGCGAGTACATCTGCGGCCTGTGAGTCGGTAGGTAAATAGGCACGTCTGGCTGCTTGTGGTTCCTCTGTTCCCTCCATCGCTGTGTTCTCTCTCCCTGCAAGTGGGACCAGCTGCGTCTGCCATCAGTCTAACCCCCTGGGTCTAGCACCCCCCTCTCTGCCGTATTGGAACGAGGCAATCTCAGAGCAGCACAGGTGCGCCTCTGTCTGTCAGCTCTTCGCGGGCTGCAGCCGAGCAGTGTAGCCTGTTTGCCTAATCCGCTGCAGCCTGCTGCGAAACCACCTCGTTTGACTGCTCTAACGAGGCGCAGAACAGCTCCATAGGGAGTGGCTGTTTGCCAGACTCGCGTTGTGTTGCTGGGAATGAGCTATATGAAACAAGGACTGGCGCTGGCACTGCTAGTAATGAGAGACCAGAGGAACAAACACTGCAAGTCCCCTTTGATGTATCTTTTAACGAAGCGTCGGAACAAATCTCATGACAGTTCATGGTTTGTTCCGTCATTTTGCAGACTGGTTTCCTTCTATGAACTTGCTGTCCCTGAGTTGGAATCTGCCATTAAGAAGCGGACGTGTGAAGAGCAAAGGTAAAAGTTTGCCCATTATACTAAAGTCTTTTCCCAGTGGTTTACTCCTCATTGTCTTGCCTGGAAGGGTTTGAAGCATAGACAGTGTGTCCTAGAGCAGTGGTGTGCAACCTTTTTTGAGCTGCGACCCCCACGCTGCGGGGGCCGCCACCTGCCGGGCCTAGCCCCTGTCCGGCTGGATCTAAGCGTCACAACTCCCCGGGAAGACATCTGTGACGGTGAGTCGGGGTTCCCCCTGATCCTGCAGCCTTGTAGCAGCAAGAACAGACTCCACCAGCCAATAGAATAGAGGGTTTATTGCTCCTCCAGGATACAACACAGCACAGACGTGATGTGGTTACGGGAGTCAGGGCCAGAGTGCCTCAGACCCCTTGGGTTAGGGGGTCCATCGCCCTGCTCAACCCTCAGCTTAGGCTGTTCCCTTCATGTTTCCCAGCCAGCAACTGCCCCTTCCCCCGAAAACTCCCTTCCTTTGTTCTGTCCTTGCCCTCAACCGGTCAGACTGGTTGGGTCTTTGCCTACGTGACCTTAGGCAGCCGTCCTGCTGGGCAGTGCTACAGATACCGGCCAGTAGGGGTCACCCCCAGCCCCCAGTGTATGGCCTGCCCACAACATCCGCAACCCCCACGGGTTGCGCACTACTGTCCTAGAGGGTCCCCAGGGAATCAGGCAGCCAGGAGAGCCGAAGGCAGCAGGGTGGGGGTGTTTGAATTGGAAGCAGCGACCTTCCTGGTCATGGGTGGCCAGGGCAGAGCAGGGAGACATGACCTGAGCCAGAGAGCAAGGCAGGGGGTATCTAGCAACATCCAGGCCCTGGGAAGGACTAAATCCTGAAATCACAGATACATGAGTGGAACAGGGGATGTTTAGTTAGACGCAACCGGGATTGGTCGTGCCAGCGCGGCTTCCAGCGCTGCGAGTTACTCCCCTCGTAGAGATGGTTTACATAGAGTGCTGTCAACACAGCCAGCCTCTGGGGGTGTGTCTAGACTACAGGGTTTTGTCGACAAAAGTGGACTTTTGTCGACAAAACGATACCTGCGTCTACACTACTGCCGAGTTCTGTAGACATAACGTCGACAGAACTTGGCAGTTTTGTCGACGGCGGTAAACCTCATTTGACGAGGAATAACGCCTTTTGTCGACAGAGTTCTGTTGCCAGAAGGTGTTATTGCATCTGCACCGTCCTTTGCGTCTACACTGTCATGTCGACAAAGCGGCTTGCTTTGTCGACAGAACTGGATGCAGTCTAGACGCTCTTTGTTGACAGAAGCTTTGTCGACAGATTTTGTCGACAAAACTTCTGTCGACAAAAGCCTGTAGTCTAGACGAAGCCTGGATGCCACCCGCCCGTATCTGTTAAGTGCACAGTGTTTTATAGTAACTCCATGAGAAATGCTGGAGGTGACGCAGGGTTTGGGGGTGGGGCCGGCTGGCTGGCTCACGATGCCCATGCTGTACCCGGTTTGAGAACCCCGGCATCACAGCCTGACACACGGGGGGTGACTCTCCCCCATACTCACCTGCTGTGTGCACCGAGCGTTAGGCCGGCGTGAGCTCCTCCCCTGTCCAAGAGGACCAGCTGAAAGCGCCTCCTCCGGCGGTTAATGCGCCCACGGGCAGTTGGACAGCAGGCTAGTGTGGGGCAGATCCACCATTCAGCTCACCGCGGCCTTGTTCCGAACTGCTCGGTGTGCATGGCTTCTCCGGCAGAGGGTGCGGCGTCTTTCCCTGCTCCAAGGCTAACTCCCCCGTGCTTTCTCTGCAGCGTGCTGGCTGACTTGTGGAGGAGGCTGTCTCATTCCAGGAGGAAGATGGTGGAGATCTTTCACATCCTCATTAACCAGCTCTGCCTCCAGCCCATCTTGGAAAACAGGTACTGGCCCTTTCTCTCATTCCATTGCTGCCCCTGTGAAAAGTTAGTGGGCAACGGCCCCATCCCTAGCTCTCCGAGGGCTGGGAAATGAAGCTGCAGAGAGCCGAGGTGACTTATTCAGGGCTGCACGTGTGGGTCGCGAGAAGGATCCAGACCGTGGGGCCCTGGGCGAATGCCCTTTCCATTGGGCCGTGCTGCCTCGGCACTGGGCGTCTGTGGACAACCTGCCCCGGACGTTTGCTGTCGCTGTAGCACCCCTGCTACTTGGCTGTTGAGACTGTACACTCAAGTGGGCTTGGTCTGGCATGGCCCCGTAGCCAGGTGAGCAAAAGAGAAATCCCCCTTGTCCGGAGGGATCTGTGCCCTCCCCTCGTGCGACAGGGCCAGGTGTGCAGGCATCGCAGTGTAGTTAGAACCAGAAATGCCTGCCCCTCCCCACTCTGTTTTCACTTGTGGGGCCAAGCGCAGCCAGCTCACTGGCCTCCCTGTCGGGTGTGCACCCTCCAAATCCTGTTTCCATCCGATCCAGTTCAGCATACTGGCAGGAGAAGGCCGGGGGAGTCTCGCTCCTGGCTGCTTTTGCAAACTCAGCTTGTCAGGAAACCTTCCTGGAATGACGTTCGTTGAGCAAGGGGGGACACTCTGTGTGGTCATCCTGCGTGGCAAACGCGGCCAGCAAGGCAGGGCCCGGGGGCTCAGGAGGAGGAGTGTTGTTCGCACAAGGACAGCGCTGAGTTCAGCCATGATTCACCTCGCTAGTCAGGGAGACGCGCTGTAATCGTGGCTGGTTGTCGTAATCTTAATACGCATGCTTCGCCACTCCGAGCGAGACGGAGGGTTCGTTTTTAGAACGTACACACCGTACATTTGTGAACAGCGACTTATTCCGAAAGCTTGTCAGATGAGTTTCACAGTGCAGCGTTGTTCTGTTATTTCGTTTCCCAAAGGGCATTGAAAAAGCTATTTATGAGCTCATTGGAAGCTGAACTGTCTCATTGGAGGACTTTCTTGCCGTGCTGAATTAGGAGAACATCACACGTAAATTGTTTTGTGGAACTAAAACACCACCGTTACGTGTTCTGGGGTTTTTTCTTCACCAGTAAACATACAATAGTTTAACAAAACAAATGTGTTTTTTTTTGAATTTAGTGAAATGTTAATTTTTTTTTTAATCCAGTTTGGTTTTGTTAAAATTGTTTTTAGCTAAAATAGTTCAGTGAAATATTTTTTAAACAAACCTTAAATTGACTGTCAGCCAAGTCAGCATGAGAAACTGAAAACAGTCGCTTCTGGGCCTTGAACTTTGGGAACCTTTGCACTTTTAGAGAGAGAGAGAGGGAAACACACATTTGCAGAGGGTGGACCTCCATTATTTCTCACCTCTAGATACATATTTCTTTATTTAAGACATTTTTGCTGTTAACAGGCGTGTTAGCTCTGGAGACACAAATCCACCGTTTGAGAACTGCAGAACTAATCTAGACTGAGTGTTGAGTCCCAATGGGCAGAGAAAAAGATTAACCCCAGTCATCTATACAGAAGCCTCTGGAATCCCATAAGATTAGGTCCCTAATCCCTGAACTATTGGAACTCATTTACAAAACTTTTTTTAAACATTCCACGAATTAGAATTTAGAACCCCTCTTCCATGATGAGCGATCTTCGAGCTATGATGTGCCTCAATTAAAACTATCTTTACATAGGTTCTTGCCTCAAAAAGCATTTTCTATTAAAAAAAAATCCGATTAAATATTTTTTAAAGATTAAAAAGACTTGGACTTTTCAGCTTGGAAAAGAGAAGACTAAGGGGGATAGGATAGAGGTCTATAAAATCATGAGTGGTGTGGAGAAAGTGAATAAGGAAAAGTTATTTCCTTGTTCCCGTAATATAAGAACTAGGGGTCGCCAAATGAAATGAATAGGCAGCAGGTTTCAAACAAACCAAAGGAAGTTTTTCTTCACTCAGCGCACTGTCAACCTGTGGAACTCCTTGCCACGGGATGCGGTGAAGACTAGGACTTGAACAGGGTTCAAAAAGGAGCTAGATTCATGGAGGTTAGGTCCATCAATGGCTATTCGCCAGGCTGGGTAGGAATGGTGTCCCTAGCCTCTGTTTGTCTGGAAATGGGTGACACGTGAGAATTCCCTGTTGTGTTTATTCCCTTAGGGGCATCTGGCACAGGCCACTGTCGGCAGACAGGATACTGAGCTGGATGGACCTTTGGTCTGACCCGGTCTGGCCATTCTTATGATTTAAATTAAAACAACTGTTTTTAATTGTCTTTAAATCTTTGATTTTTCTCCCCCTGCTGCTCGGCGGCATCGTTTCTCACAGCTATGAGAATATTCAGCCTTTTATTGAAGAGTTTCTGCAGATTTTCACCTCAGTGCTTCAGGAGAGGAGGTAGGTCCAGCCAAGGGGGGGGCCAAAGGAGGAATCTCTGCCCTCCCGCATGTGTGTGAGGCGTTGGTGCAGGAGGGATTCGGTGTGTGAGGGCGTGTGAAATCTTTCATCCTGGCCAGCGCGCGCCTCTCTCGCTGGGCACGGGAGGGTGGCGGTCGTGCGGAGGCTGTAACGGGGGGTTGACTGCAGTGTCGGGGGGTGTCTGCAGGGCCGGGGGGTTCCTGCCAGCGCGGACGAGTTTCCGTCACTCCTCCGTTTGACGGCTCTACTTGCCTCGGTGTGTTCAGGTTTCTCCGGGACTACGACGAGCTCTTCCCCGTCGCAGATGATGTGAGTCTGCTCCAGCAGGCATCCACTGCCTTGTATCCTTTTCTCTTGTGACGGCACGTCGGGGAGCCCTGACCCTGCACCCCCGTCCGCAGCCAGCCGTGACTCTCCTCCGGCCAGTAGAGTGGGAGGTTTACTGGTTCTCCAGGACACAGGTGATGGTAGCAGGGTACACTGAGAGTGGGCAGCCTTATCCCTCCTGGGGGGAGAGATTCAAGGGCCTCTGAACGCCCCCGTCCTGGCTTTAATTTGCCTTGCTCATCTTCCTCCCACAGCCAGCCCCTTCTCTCAGCCAGCGGTCACCCCCTTCCCCCCCAGCAGCCACCCCCCTTCCTTCCCCTGGCCAGGTGAGAAGCTGCTGGGCCATTGTCTTCCTGTCTTGGCTCAGGAGACCCCCATCCCCTGCTGGGCCCTGCACAGACACAGAGCAGCCTAGGCTCACGAAAGCAGACAACACCCCCACTCCGTCACACCTCTGCCCCGGGGTTTCACCCGCGGGGGGGTTCTGCCAGCCGCCTGCACGGACGCGCACGCCCTTCCTCGCTCGGGTTAGCCTGCTCCAGCCCAGCAGTGCTGGGGGAGCTGTTGGAGAACACACAGCTACCCCCGCACGGTGTCTGCACGGGCCCACGGACAGCCCTTAACGCCGCCTTGTAGGGACGACACCCGCACGGCGTATATCCTCCAAGCAGTGGCGAGTGCCTGGGAAGGGGTGGAGAGGCGGAAAGCAGCCGGCGTGAGAACCCTGCCTCTGCCAGCGGCCCCGGGCGGCGCTTCCGCCGAGGGGGTGAGCGCTGCTGAGGACCCCACAGGGCTTGCTGGCACCGACAGCGAGGAGTATGAGGTGAGCACGGCGCTTGTCATGGCTTCTTCCCCACTCTGCCGTGATAAATGCAGAAGTGGGGGCCCGCAAAAGTACCCCAAAACCTTCTCTCTCCAGGCTTGGGTATAAAACTTCCCCCCCAAATCTTAACCACCCAGATCTTGGGGATAAAAATCCGCTGCCACCTGATAAGAAAACCAGGGAAGAGATCACTTGGGAAATCTCACCCCTCAAGTACAAACCAGGACACAACAATGAACCACTACCAGCTTAATACAAAGAAAAGAGAAAGAACTTTTGTTATCACCTGTTGAAAGCATAATGACTAGATCATGGGTTCCTAAACTGGGGGGGCACGTGAAGAAATTCCAGGGGGGGCGTGAGGCGACCCAGCCCCCCCTTTAAATCTGCTCCCCTAAGTTTTGCTGCTATTTTTGTTTTTCCACCCCGGTCAGTTCCTTTTTTTTTTTTTTTTCCCTCAACAAGTTTTGCTGTTGTTGGAGGGGAAGCGTGAGGGTTTCTCAAAAATCAAAAAGGGGGCGTGATGCCAAAAAGTTTGGGAACCACTGGACTAGATGGAAAAGTCGCAAATGAATAGTCTCATAGGGGAAACCCCACTATGGGCCTAGAACTTAATTACAAAGGAGAGCAAAAACACCATTTGCTTCAATGTACACACATCAGATTCCATTTCCCAAACCATAAAACAATGAAACCTAACGGATTTATCCAAACTTTACCCTACTTACAGATAGTGAAGCATCTTTTCTTGGAGGGAGACATAGTGTCTGTCCCCCTCTGTCTCTGGGGCAGTTTTTCTCTCCAGCTACTAAGGAGAGAGAACCCCAAAATTCCTTTGTGCCAGTTTGAAATTCCTACCTACGTTCCTGTTGGCCAACTGTACCTGGCTTAGGTACAGTTAACTCCTTAGTCCCCAGGCTGCTGGCCATCCCTTGTGATCATGACAGCGCTGCTGGGCACGGAAGAGACCGGTCCGTCCCCGCGTCCCTGCCCACCGGCCTACTTGTGTTTGGTGTGTGCAGTGTGCTGGTGCCGCCGCAGCTCCTGCCGCCCACGTCTCGGGGGTGGAGCTGGACTCGCTGATCTCCCAAGTGAACGATCTGCTGCCTGACCTCGGCGAGGGCTTCATCCTGGCCTGCCTGCGGGAGCACGGCTACAGCGTGGAGCAGGTGATCCACAACCTCCTGGAGGGCAAGCTGGCGCCGTCCCTGCGGGACCTGGACCGGACCATGCCGAGGTGGGGATGCGGCGTTAGGAGCTTGGACGTTGTGGGCTGCCGGGGCGGTTCGGCATGGCCTCGGTCCTGCCTCTTCCCGGCAGAGGCCCGTCCGGAGTCGCTTGGACGTCAGTGACTGGATCACGTGTTCCAAAGTGACACACGTGGCTAAGGGTCAGAACCACGTCCTGGTGGACAAGACTGCAGCCCTGGTCTAGGCAATAGAGCAAGCCCCAAATCCAGCACCACCAAAGGGACTCCTTTGCTGCAGATGGCTGTGGTTTTTCCCACCTGAAATCCCACCCACCTGCGGGAAGGGAGTTCCTTCCAAGACACCCCTTTAAGCGGCACTGGCGCTGCAGGGCAGAGCCAGGGCTCTATGGTACTAGGCGTGTGCTCGGGGCAGACACCGAAATGGGACCCCGGAGAAACGAGCAGTCCCGATCGACACCTGCTTGCGTCAGCCTGCGTGATTGCAGCTGCCTTGCAGCCGAGGGATTAGCCGGGTGTGTCTGGTACCCTGTTTGGCAGGGATGCCCCTTTAAGCAAACACAGCCCTTTGCAGAACAGTCGCTGGTGGGTGAGTACATAAGTCTGCTTTGGACTGTCTTGGCCTCAGCGCTGCTGACTCGGCTGGCCCTCAGTCCTTTTGAGCTCTGTTAGCATGGCAGCGGCAACGTAGTTATGGGAGACACGGTGGGTTTGGTTTTCCTTTGCATCATCAAAAGCACCACTGTGGGGCCTGGTGGTGGTTTTAGAACAGGGCACAGCTGGCTTTTTTCCGAGGCCAGGCAGAGTGTATTTCAAGACACAATACTCCGGTTCTGGCCCCCCCACTACAGAAAGGATGTGGACGCATTAGAGAGGGTTCAGTGGAGGGTGACCAAAATGATTTGGGGGCTGGAGCACATGACCTCTGAGGAGAGACTGAGAGATCTGGGTTTGTGTAGTCTGCAGAAGCGAAGAGTGAGGGGGGATTTGAGAGCAGCCTTCAACTTCCTGAAGGGGGGGTTCCAAAGAGGATGGAGAGAGGCTGTTCTCAGTGGGGGCAGGTGGCAGAACAAGGAGCAATGGTCTCAAGTCGCAGTGGGGGAAGTCTAGGTTGGATATTAGGAAAAACGCTTTCCCTACGAGGGTGGGGAAGCGCTGGGCTGGGTTCCCTAAGGAGGGGATGGAATCTCCATCCCTAGGGGTTTTTCAGTCTCATCTTGACAAAGCCCTGGCTGGGTTGATTGAGTTGGGTTGGTCCTGCCTTGGGCAGGGGGCTGGACTTGATGACCTCCTGAGGTCTCTTCCAGCCCTGGGATTCTAAGATCCTCGTCTTCCCACTTGTGCATTGGGAAAAAAAAATCTGGAAATGTGAGACGGAATTAATAAGCAGCCAAAGGGAGACTTCTTCCCTGAACCGATTCCTGGCATTTCCTCCCAAGAGTTAGCAATACGTACACACAGGGTTGGCTTTGGCAAGTCGCTTTGCTGAGCGGAGGCCTGTTTCAGCCTTAAATACTCTAGCTTTGTCCAGTCTTAAAGGACAGCTTTTCTCCCTGGCTTCCTCTTGAGTACGAGTCTCCCAGTGGAAATCAGCCGGGGGTGTGTGTGGAGACCTCTGTGCTAGCCCAGCCTGCGTTGGGATCTGGCGCGGTGGCTGCGAGACAGAAAACAGCTGGAGATGTTGCACTCCGCTGCTGGTCAATTCTGGGCTTTGTGTGCTGCTGGCCAGTCCGGTTCAGGGAGTGACCGAGTACTGGAGTTCATCGTATGAGCGCCCAGCCGGCCCTTCTTAGCTTTATCTCAGCAGCTTCTGTCCTGTCTCCTTCCTACCAGGCAGGCAAAGCCGGACCCAACCCCGCTGGTGACATCTCGCTGCAACATCTTCCAGGATGACGAGTTCGACGTGTTCAGTAGGGACGCGGTGGACATGTCCCGGGTCCAGAAAGGCAGGCGGTGAGTGTCACAGCTTTAATGAGGTGGCGTAAATGCCATGGACTGACCACGCCACGCTCCATTCAGAAAATCCCAGCGCATTCGTGTGTCTGCGGCCCACCGGTCAGCGGTGTTGTCCTGGTCACTTGTCCATGAGCCGGTCAGGCTAGAGGCGTGGTGGGATTTACCAAGGTCCTTTCAATTTGGGCTCGGACTGCCAGGCTGCTGCTGCCCTCGGCGTGAGATCTGTGGAACGAGGCTGGACATACTGTCCGTTTCTCAGTCCTGTAACAGTACCAGTGCCATTCCTCTGGTTGGAAAGGTCGCTCGGCTGTCAGTTGCGGTAATCTAGACCCCCCGGTGCCCGTGAAAGCGCACTGCGTCTGTTTCTTATGCTTTTAGCATGGCGCGCTGTGTCCTGGGCTACCTTTCTGTGGCCCAGTGCTTTTGGGATTCATCTCTGCTCATTCAGGTTTTCCCCTCGAAAGCCCAACAGAGCAGGTGGTTGGGTTGCAGTCGTGAGTCAGCCATTTCTTTTAAGCCCCCAAGTCGGTGCGTGGTCCTGTACAAATAGCTGGGGATGGAACGATTGAGTTTGGCTCTGGCAGCCTCCGTTCTTTGCAGCTCCAAGATGGACTAAGTATTGGGAGTGCCAGTATCTTCTAGCGGAGGAAGGTCCGTTTCCTCCTTAAGGCCAGCCCAGCTGCGATTGGCAGAAGCAAGCAATCCAATGACAGCTGTTTTTGCGGCAAAGCATGCTCTGGCCCGGTTCTGCCGGTAGCAATCTGCTCCTTGTACTTTCAGCTTGGAAAAGAGGAGACTAAGGGGGATAGGATAGAGGTCTATACAATCATGAGTGGTGCGGAGAAAGCGAATAAGGAAAAGTTATTTGCTTGTTCCCATACTATAAGAACGAGGGGCCACCAAGTGAAACCAATGGGCAGCAGGTTTCAAACAAATAAAAGGAAGTTCTTCACACAGCGCATCGTCAATCTGTGGAACTCCTCGCCGGAGGAGGTTGTGAAGGCTCGGACTTTAACAGGGTTTAAAAGAGAACTAGATACGTTCATGGAGGTGAAGTCCATTAATGGCTTTTAGCCAGGATGGGTAAGGAATGGTGTCCTTAGCCTCTGTGTGTCAGAGGGTGGAGATGGATGGCAGGAGAGAGAGCGCTTGATCACCACCTGTTTGGTTCACTCCCTCTGGGGCACCTGGCATCGGCCACTGTCGGCAGACAGGGTACTGGGCTGGATGGACCTTTGGTCTGACCCAGTCTGGCCGTTCTTATGTACTCAGGGGAATGAGGGGCGACCTTGGGGCATCCGGTTCAGAGGCGGGGCACCAATCCCAAGTGGCTGCCAGGTGATAGAGGGGCCTGTGGGGTCACAGGTGGCAGCTCCAACGCCCATGGGACAAAGCACCGCCCCTCTCGCGGCACCGATGGGAGGAGCTCTCCTGCCGACACAGCGCAGGCCGGGGAAGGGGGGGGGTGAGGGCAGGATAACTGGAGAGGGAGGTTAGCTAGCAGGTAGCCATGTGCGATCTTAGCGGGAGCTGACTCCAGGACTGACACAGAAGCGGGGGGGGGGGGGTTGTGCGAGGAGTCGGCAAACCCAGGCTTGTCGGTTCATCGTGGAGTTGTCTCCACGCTGCCATCCCTAGTGCAGGTTTTCCACAGACTAGTCCTGCCGCTGGATGTCTAGCGCAGGCCTGGCTCCTACCCCAAGGGGGCAGCAGCTTCCCTCCGCCCGCAGGTGCTAGCGCAAGCAGAAGAAAGTTGGGATGGGGGAATTCCTGCTGCACGGAGCAGCTTCTATCCGCCTTGCCCCCTCCAGGAAGGACAAGGAGACGACCCGGAGCTTGCTGAACGACAAGCGCCTGGTGGCAGAGCAGAAGGAGCGCTACAGCCAGTACAGCGTGGTGGTGGACGAGGTGCCGGAGCAGGAGGGCGAGGCCCCGTTCTACAGGGCTGACTACGAGGACGAGTACGACGACACCTACGACGGCAACCAGGTGGGGGCCAATGATGCCGACTCGGACGACGAGCTGATCAGCAGGAGGTGAGTCCTGCGGCTCTGGACAGCAGGCAGAGGGTGGCGTGTCGGCACGCAGTTCCTCTCGGCTCCCAGCCTGGAGAAGGGCTCCTGGGCCTGCCGTTTCCCCAGCCGGGGGGAGCCGGGCGTCGCCATCCCTTCCTCCGCGTGGGAGCCAAACGCCGCCTGAGCTCGGTTCTAAAACCCCCCAGAGGCTTTGCTCCAGGGCACAGCTTGCTGCCTGGCAGCCCCTCCCTCCGCACGGCGGGACACACCTGTGACTGGGGCCGGTACAAATTGGCCCCTCGTGCGTGGGCCTGCCCCTGCCCTGTGTGGAAAAGCTGCCAGGCTGCCAGTCGGAACAAGCTGCGTGTTTGGCCACGGGCTGCTCTGGGATCTAGTGTGAGAGCAGGGGTGGGGAACCTACGGCCTGCGGGCCAGATCCGGCCCCTGGCTTGCCTTGATCTGGCCAGCAAGGCTTGGGGGGGAGCTGGCTCTAAACTCCCATGTGGCCAGCTCTGCCTGCTGCTGTTTCCCCTCTCGGCTGAGGGGATGGCAGTGGAGGGAGGCTAACGCTCCCTGCTGCTCCCATTGGCCAGGAATCACAGCCAATGGGAGTAGCAGGGGGAGGTACCTGCAGGCGCAGGGCCGCACGGAGTCACTGTGGCCTCCCAAAAGAGCCACAATCCACTGCACCCTACCTCTCACTCAGACCCCCACCCCCAGCCTCCTCCTGCCCAGACCTCATTTCTGGCCCCATCCCAGAGCTTAGGGGCCCCCACATGATTAGAGGTGCGTTGGGAAAAAGAATGAGATTTTGACATACAACTAACTACACCCCCTTCCTGTCTTTCTGTTCTCCGTCTCTTGGAAGCTGTAAGCTTCGCAGTTGTCTTGTCTTGTGCTGTACAGAGTGATTCCCAGCCATGGCAGGCCTCTGGGGAAGCAGGAATTGTGGTAACAAGTCTCAGGGGGGCCCTGTTGGTCTGTAACTTTAAAAGCGTTTAAAAGAGACTAATCATGTTCTTCTACAAAGAGAGTTCACCAGCCAGTCACAGAGCGAGGCGCAGAGCTGGGATTCCTCTACAGATCTGACCCTGTTCCCCTGGGCTTGAATAAAGACACTAACTGGTTAACGCACTACAAAGCCCATTTCCCCTGCCTTTGACATCCACAGTTTCACCTCCCAACTTGTAAGGACCCCTGAACGCAGCTTGGGAGTCACCCGATTGCAATGCACAAGCACCGGGAGAAGCAAAACAGTTCTTCGAGGTGTGCTGTTCACATCCATTCCAATACCCACCCTCTTCCTTCCCTTCTGCCAGAGCAGCCAGCAAGAAGAAACTGAGGCAGGGCGGGTCAGCAGGGCACTGACCCCACAGCTAGCTGCTGGGGGGGAAATCTTTCAGCTGCTGTGCACATGCCCACACACAACTGGCAGGAATGGATGGGAACAACACAGCTTGAAGAACAAGTTCCGAGAAGGCGTTGCCGTTTTCCCCCCAGTACGAACACACTGATAATAAACCTACCGTCGCAATTCTGCATTTCAGCTGCAGAAGGGGTACCTGGGCACACGCAGATCCACTGTCGGGGGGAGACGGGGACGGTCCACGCTTTCTGGTCACCAGCCACATGCACTATTTTGCATAAAGCAGATTGCTAGGCAGTTGGGTGCAACATCACATCTGGCCCTCCAGTGAGGCCGGACATACAGGTGGAGAAGGATGAAATATGAACTCACGGAGACACGTTCCACAGAGACATGTTCCCCAGTTGCCGATCTCCTGGGGGTCATGGGAATGTGGCAGATTGGTCGCTCTCTGGATGGGCTAATTCAGCCCCTGGCTTTACCAATTAGGCAGGTCCCTAAAAGCTATGGTTTTACTTGAAAGAATTGCCCTTTGGTGATCAGAAGTGTCTTTCAAATATTGGATGGGCTATAACAGTGTTTCTTAAACCTTTTAAGACCAAGGAACACCAAACAATTTTTTTTTTTTTAATGAGGAACACCAAGGTGGGTATTTTTTTTTTTTTTTTTTTTGGCTCAACAAAAAAAGGGTCGGGGGGGGGGAAGTTACTGAGAAAAAAAAAAAAAAAAAAAAAAAAGGTGGCCTGCCCCTTTAAGGGTGGCACACCTCCAACTCCTCATGGATCACAGTTTAAGAAACACTGGGCTGAGTGTTCCCCCCTTTCTCTCTCCAATTCGCAGGCCGTTTACCATCCCACAAGTCCTGAGGCCCAAAGGCCAGGAGGAAGGACCGGAGGAGGAGGAGGAGGAATTAGAGGAACCTGAAAAGGAAACAACCAAGGTGAGGAGATTAATTTGCAGGTGGATGGGAATTGGCACCCTGTTAAAGTCTGTGGTGTGCCCGGATGTCCTTAGCCTCCAGGCAGCTTTGCTTTTCTGCTGATCTGCAAAGTGTCCTGGATTTAATGGACGTTGACCATTGATGGGAGAGGGAGAGAATGCCCTGAAATTGCTGCAAAAACACGTGCAGCTTCTAGTTTCTGATGCTTTTCCGTGGGAGCGAGTTGGCCACTCGAGTCACTTGGCTGTCACGCGGGACTTCAGCCGCGGGAGGGGGATTCTCCCCACGCCACAGAGCCAGAAGGCAGGTTCCGGAGCTCCCCATGTCACGCTGATGGCAGGTAGGAAGAGTGTGACATTAAAGACTTGATTTCCCTCCCCCCAGCAGGACCATTTTGTGCAGGACCCGGCAGTGCTGAGGGAGCGAGCGGAAGCCAGACGAATGACTTACCTGGCCAGGAAAGGGTAAGATGGAATCCGTCCCTAGGGGTGACGCATGGCTCCGCTGCCATGCCTGACTTTGTGGGCCAGGACTTCTCCCTCAGGGGCTGAAGAGTGAAGGTTCCTGTCTGCTTAGGGCTCCACCCGCAGTGGGGTGGTGCAGCGTGGGCCGATTAGAAGCTCCCGGTCTTAGGCCGCGTCTCCACTGCACTTTGGTCATGAAAACGTTGGCCACTCAGGAGTGTGGAGAGGACCCACCCTGAATGGCCCAGGTTTTACCCACAGAAAGCCCCGGTGTAGACAGTGCTTGGTCAGCAGGAGCTGCTTGCTCGTCCCTCCTGGGGGTGGGTTTGCTCCCTCCTCGGGAGAGTCAGGTGTTCTGAACGACAGTCTGTCTGTCTTGAGATCTTGGAGTCATCATGGATTGTTCTCTGAAGACGTCCACGCAGTGTGCAACGGCAGTCAAAAAAGCAAACAGGATGTTAGGAATCATTAAAAAAGGGATAGAGAATAAGATGGAGACTATCTTAGTGCCCTTATATAAATCCATGGTGCGCCCACATCTGGAATGCTGCGTATAGATGTGGTCTCCTCATCTCCAAAAAGATATTTTGGCATTAGAAAAGGTTCAGAGAAGGGCCACTAAAATGATTCGGGGTTTGGAACGGGTCCCCTCTGAGGAGAGATTAAAGAGACTGGGACTTTTCAGCTTGGAAAAGAGGAGACTGGGGGTACGTCTAGACTACAGGCTTTTGTCGACAGAGGCTTTGTTGACAGATACTGTTGACAAAGCTTCTGTTGACAAAGAGCGTCTAGACTGCATCCAGTTCTGTCGACAAAGCAAGCCGCTTTGTCGACATGACAGTGTAGACGCAAAGGACGGTGTAGATGCAATAAGGCCTTCTGGCGACAGAACTCTGTCAACAAATGGCATTATTCCTCGTAGAATGTGGTTTACCACCGTCGACAGAACTCGGCAGTAGTGTAGACGCAGGTATAGTTTTGTCGACAAAAGTCCGCTTTTGTCAACAAAACCCTGTAGTCTAGACACACCCTAAGGGGCGATATGATAGAGGTCTATAAAATCATGAGTGGTGTGGAGACAGCGAATAAGGAAGTTATTTACTTGTTCCCATCATATAAGACCTAGGGGCCACCAAATGAAACTAATGGGCAGCAGGTTTAAAACAAATAAAAGGAAGTTCTTCACACGGCGCATAGTCAACCTGTGGAACTCCTTGCCTGAGGAGGTTGTGAAGGCTAGAACTATAACAGGGTTCAAAAGAAAACTAGATAGATTCATGGAGGGTAAGGATACCAGGCTGGGTAAGGAATGGTGTCCCTAGGCTCTGTTTGTCAGAGGGTGGAGATGGACGGCAGGAGAGAGATCGCTTGATCATTCCCTGTTCGGTTCACTCCCTCTGGGGCACCTGGCACTGGCCACTGTTGGCAGACAGGGTACTGGGCTGGATGGATCTTTGGTCTGACCCAGTGTGGCCGTTTTTATGTTGTTATGCTGACCGAGTCGTTAGGAGCGACCCCGTTCCCAGCATCTGACTCGGCTTCACGTCCCCAGCAGCCGGGATGCCGGCAGGTCCCCTCCCTGCTGCAGCTCCGGGGGGAGAGAGGTTGGGAGTCCAGGAGTTTCCCAGCTCCGAAATAGTCCCGTGCGAAGTCTGTCTGGCGTGCGAAAAGCAGGACGAGGGACTGGCCCTGCCGTGGCTGAGTAGAAGTGCTGCCTGGCTCTCCGGCCCTCAGAAGAGGGGCTGGTTGCACGGACCCCGCTCAGCCGTGCTCTCCTCACAGCCGATCTTTCCTTGCGGTCCTCGGTCTGGGAGATGCAGGACCCTGGGTGTGTCTTGAGCAGAGCTTGTATTGATTCCCACTCTCCCATCTCCTCCAGGTACAAGCACGACAGCACGACAGCGGTTGTAGGGAGCACCAAGGGGCATGGGCAGAGCCGGGAAACCGTCCAGGACCGGAGGAAGAAGGAAGCCAACAAAGGGGCGAGAGCTAACCACAACCGCCGCACCATGGCGGACAGGAAGCGGAACAAAGGCATGATCCCTTCCTGAGGACTCTCCCTACCCCCAGGCGCTGCGTTGGGGCCCACCTCCCTCCTGAGGGCCCCGGGTTTCGAGGCTCCAAGGCAAGGCCCAGCCGTTGTGTTTGAACAGGGCTCACTCCACCAGTGGGAGAGCTTTCCAGTGTGACCGGGAACTGCCCATCCGTCCGGCAGGCTTGCTGCTGACCTTGTCCACCCAGCAGCCATTCAAGTTTGGGGCTTGCTTCAAAATGGTTGTAAAGCTTCTGCCAGGAGTGGATTTTCATATAAGTAACATCCCCCTTGCCCCGTAACTGCCCAGCACTTAGAACCAGCGCTACAACGGGCTGGCGGCCCAGCAAACCTCGCTGCTGAGAGCTACCCCCTCCACGCAGGGTGCCTTGCCCGGCAATGGGCTCCCAGGGCCCGTAGGAACACACGCACTGCCGGCCGTTGGAGCTCAGCTCTGCGGTGCCGCGCTGTAAGTTCTTCTCCCCCGAGCGAGCCATGGGTCTGGGAAAGTGCCGATAAAAAATAGGAACCATTTGGCCTGGTGTTTTGTGCCGTCTCCATCTGATTGAATGTGTCCCTGTCTGTCGGCAGTGAACTCTTGTACGCTTGTTTAATGGAGCGAGGCCTGCAGTGATCAGAGGCCTGCAGTGATCAGTGGTCCAAAGCCCCCTTGCAATAAAGTCACTCTGGGCATCTGAAGCAAGGTGATTGCAGCGTGCAGATTAGGGAAGAGGCAGGGATTGGCCTGTGCACGCCCAGGCCCTAGAGTTGTTTCCCCAACAACTCGTCACCACTCATTAAGCAGAACCGCTTCGATCAGAGCTGCCCTGGGGGGACGCGGCGAGCTGGTGGTGACTAGCAATCTGCCCGCTGAGAGGGCCCCAGCTGTCTGGTACGCGACTGAAAGCAATTAATGGCGCTGTTACCCACGCATGGAATGCCATTTAGTGAAGCGTTCGTTGGCGTGTTCTGCATTCTCCCAGCTCGATTCCAATGACCACCCCGCATGCACTGGCCAGTGCTCCCTTTATATTGTTTTTACAAATATTTGGACTGTACCGGTCCCCAAAATAGCATTTTTCAGTTCACCCCAGACGAGTATTGTACAGTAACTCACCTAACATTGTTCCTGAAAAATGCTCCGTGAAACAAAACAGTGTTAAGTGAATCCAACCTCCCCATAAGAATGAATTGCAAATGGGCGGGGGCTAAAGTTCCAAGGACATCTTTTCCAGCCGAGAAAAGGCAGTCTATCCATTCGCAGTACAAGTTGTAAACAACTGAGTGATGTTCATACCAGGCATGACTGCCTCCACCACCGCAGCCAGAGGGTGGCATGTTTGTCAGGGAATGTCTTGCTTCTGAAGGATGAACTAGCACTCCCCTGAGCCCTCAGGGGTTAACATGTTAATGGAGCCTCACTCTTTAGAGGCAGCATGAGCTGAGGCAGGAGGGAAGAAACACAACAGGGGCACAGTAAGGGAACATCACCCCACTTTAAACGAGCATGTGCTTTGTTAGATAAGCAACGTTCGCTGGGACAACGTTATGGGAGGCATACTGTAGTGCAATCTCTTTATTACGCAAGATGAAGTTACCAGTGTAGGTACAAAAATTGCATTGAAAAATAAAATATCAAAAGTCAGAGCCTACAAGTCCACTCAGTCCTATTCCTTGGTCAGACAAATAGGTTTGGTTACATTTGCAGGAGGTAATGCTGCCTGCTTCTTGTTTACAAGGCCACCTGAAAGTGAGACAGGCTTTTGCATGGCACTTTTGTAGCCAGCACTGCAAGGTATTTGTGCGCACTATGCTAAACATTTGTATGCTCCTTCATGCTTTGGCTCCCAATCCAGAGGACGTGCTTCCATACCGCCGACACTAGTTAAAACAATGTTAAATTTGTGACTGAACGCCTAGGGGGAGAAGCATAAGTCTCATGCACTGGTTTACGCACATTCTGTCAGATGCTTGTTTGTCTGAGTGATTGACTGAACAAGAAGTAGGACTGAATGGACGTCTGTGCTCTAAAGTTGTACGATTACATTTTTCTGTGCAGTTATGTAAAAAAAAACCCTGTGTTTGTAAGTTGTGCTTTTGCGCTTAAGAGATTGCACTGCAGTATTTATGTGAGGTGAATTGCAAAATTTCATTGTTACGGTGCAAATATTTGTAACCCGAAACAAAATGAGCACTGAAACTTTGTATTCGGTATTGTGATTGAAATCAAGACACTTATGTAGAAAAACATCCAAAATGTTTAACAAATTTCAGTTGCATTCTGTAACAGTGATTCATCCCGTGAGTTTACGGTGTGTAATCGACACTGACCAATGGCAGTCAGAGTTGTCAGCGAATAGCTGCACACTTAAAATGCCATTCTGCTCACCAGCATGTAGACTGCCACTATTTTCCAAGACAGGACGAGTACATTAGCTCCGCACATAAACAGATAACACATGGGTTGCAGTAGCTCAACCTGAGGCCTTAAAAGCCTGGTTTTCCAAGGAAAATCCAGACCAATTTGGTTTTGGTGTATCAGTCTAGGGCTGCTACTTGAAGGGCCCCGAGTTCAGAAGTTTTTAGCATTCTCACCCTTGTGCGGAGGACTGGCTGGTGCTTTTCTCCAAACACTGCAGAGGGCAGGTTTTTGTAGTCAGCTGCCGATGCGTGTCCCGCACTGCCAGGTTATACGCAGGGGGCGGAGACTTTGCAGCTGCATGATTAGTGCTAGACCTGCGGGGCTGCTTTCCGAGAGGAGGGAAATACAGTCACCGTGATGCAAATAGGGTAATGCTCGAAAGGTTCACAGGAGGCGATTTTCTGCACTTAGACAGCCCACTGGGGCACAAAGTAAGAGGAATGGATTTAGCATTGGGCTCTTCCCCAAAGCCACTTGTGCTTTCCTTTTCCCCTGGTCTAATAATTTGCTTTTTGCCAGCCTGCTACCAAAAATAACATAGATTCATTGGGAGGTAGCTCTAGCTTCAAGGTTGTTGAAATCTTTGGTACAGACACTGATTTAAAGGGTAAGTTGCAAACCCGCCGGTAGCTCTGAGCACCCAAGGAACGCAAGGGGGAGGAGATCCCCTGGCGGGATGGACACTGTGTGAGTACTTACTTTGTGCTCCTGAATGTGTTTCTTTCAGGTAATTTTGGTTACTGGGTACGTTAGGGCTGCGTGGCTGGAGCCTGTTCCCCAGGGCCATTCTTGGGTCATTGTGTCAGCCTCATAATGGCCCTGGGTGGTTGAGGGGGTAGGGCTGAGCTAGGATAAAAGGCTTCAAAGCCAGAGGCTAAGCTACCAGGGGACCCTGAATTTGAGAGCAAGTTGGTGGGAGGGAGGGAGCCACAATTGCTGTGGTTAGGAAGGGCTACATCGCCTGTGCCAATGCTGCTCCTGTCTCCAGCCAACCTGACCACAGCTGCCTCTATGCAGCTCCTGCTGTGGTTTTAGAGAGACTAGCCTGTATCCCACCACCAGCACAAGTCTCCCATTGTGCAGGGGGCAGCTGCTCTGAGGAGCCCAGGGCTGCAAGCTGGATCTAAAAGGGGCTGTCTTGCCTGTCCTTGATCTAGATGCTAGCAAGGCTTTTAATACAGTCTCACATGACCATCTCATTAACCAGCTATGGAACTCCTTGCAGAACTCGGGGTGAGTACCATCTTGGGCTGGGCCCTTAGTTCTCTCTAGTTTAATCTATTTGTTCCAAAACTCCCTGACATCTCAAGCTGGGACAGTCCCTCAGATTTATCACCTCCAAGGAATGGCTCAGGTTTGGGGACCCTCCAGCACTAGTTTAGGAGCAGTGCAGGAAGAACTTAGCCTTGAGGCAAATGTGTGTGTGTGTGTGGGGGGGGGGGTATGAGATTAGCCCAGTAAGGCCTAAAGCCTACACCCTGAAGTGCCTCTGGGAAAGGAGTCATGTCAGACACTTTCATTGAAACTAGCAAAATACCCTCCATCCTCCCAGCTCAGGCAGTGTAAACAGCCCGCCCTTGTGGGTAACCTGTTGTCAGTGCTCTCCTGAGACTGCTACAGGTGCAGAACAGCAAGCATCACTCCAGAGGCCTCCCTCAGAACTTCAGTTGTACAGCACTGGAAGTTAACAGGCAGAAAGACTGGGAGTTAAGAGCTGGTTCCTATCAGCCCCAGGCACAAAGCAGGCTCCTGGTGGATTATTTGTAAAGGAACCAGGTAGCTACTGCTTTTACTGCCTCAGTTCCTAGCTCCCTAGTTTTAGGAGTAGCACCGCTATCAGCTAGACTTGAACCAGGCACTTACACCCCCACCTTGGCCTACTACTGTAAGCAGAAAAGGCCCACCACTCTGCTGAAGACAGATCACTACAGCCTCCCAGTGCCCTAATGTAGCACTCCAGCCCTATACTTTGCCAGAGCTATAGGGCTCACAGGTGTAATCAGAACACACCCTATTTACAGCCCCTTCATTTTAACTCTTCCTCCCCCCCAGTTTGGTATATTTAAGTGCAGCTGGGACCAGCTGTTGAAAAGTGACCAATGGGAACTTTACACGCCAGAAGGAAAGGCCTTCAGCTGCATTGGTGCTTCCGCCTATTTGAGGTTACACTAAAAAAAACCGCTTATGCCCTTCCTTAGCAGTACCACAGAGGTCAGGCTTTATAGGCCATGCTAAGGTAAAGCCTTACCCCTAGCAGAGACTGCTAAGCCCTTCTTGACAGGAGCAGAAGGGGCAGTTAACTGAACACGTCCATACAAGAGGCACGGGTCAGCGAGTTTATTAGTTGAACAGAGATTCAGCACAACAGGCGTCAACGCGTAAGCCTATCCTGGTTTCCGTCACAGAGGAAGGCGATGCACTCTGGCTCGCGCCGTTCAGGTAGAAGCCCATTTTCACACGTGGCATCTGGCAAGCGGGGAGTCAGCCCAGGAGGGTGCAGGGTCCCTGCGGCTCTCACTTCTCCTCGATCTCATACTTGTGTTTGATGTGTTTCCACAGTTTCTGCAAGGGAAGAAACACCAGCAAGAACTCTTAGGCACGTCTCCCAGTGACGGGCGGGAACTTTTCCTGGCCTGAGCTGTCCCCTTCGTCTTGCCCTGTGCGCTGGCACATCCACGCAACGCCGTACCCGTGGAAGAGGGCTTCGCTCTGCAGTGCGAGCCCTCCTCTTGGAGTTCAGATAACTGAGCCCCCCACCCCTGGGCTTTGGGGGGGGGGGGGGAGCTGGGCAGTAAGTGGGGCAGCATTTCCACCGCCTGCCCCATGCAAGGCCCCGGCCGCGTCTCAAGGACGAGTCAGCGGCTTCGACCCGCCCCTTGGCAGGCGGGATCTGCTAGGGCTCCGGGGGGGGGGGGGGCCCGGAGCTACCGACACCGGCCCCCCCGCTCAGGGTCAGACCGGCCACGTGGGACGGGTCCAGCTGGGACCCCGCGGGGGGAGGGGGGACCCCAGCGGGAGTGTCACGTCCCTGCGGGCGGAGCCCCAGCCCCACCCACGCGCGGGCCGCGTTAAGGGCATTTCGGTCACCGGCTCGCCCCCCCCCGCGCACCCCCTGGTTGAGGCGCTCGTAGAGCCCGTCGGCGGCCTGGTCGAAGCCGCGCTCGAAGAGCAGCGCGCCCAGCACGACGGCCAGCGCGAAGGCGGACGTGCGGCGGCAGAGCGCCGCGTACAGCCGGGCCCCCAGCGCCATCTTGTCTGCGCCGCCCCGCCCCCCGCGCGCGCCTTTCCCCCCGCCGCCCGCCGCGGGGCACGCTGGGGCTTCTCCCGGCACGCCCCGCGCCGAGCCCCGCCCCCCCGCCGGGAGAGGGCGTCCCGCGCGCCGAGCCCCGCCCCCCCGCCGGGAGAGGGAGTCCCGCGCGCCGAGCCCCGCCCCGCCCCCCCCGCCGGGAGAGGGAGTCCCGCGCGCCGAGCCCCGGCCCCCCGCCGGGAGAGGGAGTCCCGCGCGCCAAGCCCCGCCCCCCCTCCCGCGCGCCGAGCCCCGCCCCCCCCGCCGGGAGAGGGAGTCCCGCGCGCCGAGCCCCGCCCCCCCTCCCGCGCGCCGAGCCCCGCCCCCCCCGCCGGGAGAGGGAGTCCCGCGCGCCGAGCCCCGCCCCGCCCCCCCCGCCGGGAGAGGGAGTCCCGCGCGCCGAGCCCCGCCCCGCCCCCCCCGCCGGGAGAGGGAGTCCCGCGCGCCGAGCCCCGCCCCCCTCGCCGGGAGAGGGAGTCCTGCGCGCCAAGCCCCGCCCCCCCTCCCGCGCGCCGAGCCCCGCCCCGCCCCCCCGCCGGGAGAGGGAGTCCCGCGCGCCGAGCCCCGCCCCCCCGCCGGGAGAGGGAGTCCCGCGCGCCGAGCCCCGCCCCCCCCTCCCGCGCGCCAAGCCCCGCCCCGCCGCCGCGCGAGGACTCCAAGCCCCAACAGGCCGCGCGCGGGCCCAGCCCGCCTGAGGTGAGCAGCCCCCCCCCCGGTGCGGGCCCGCGGCCGGCTCCGAGTCCCCCCCCCCCCCCGGCCTCAGCGGGCGGCCGAGCTCGTGGAGCGACCCCCGGCCGCGGCTGCCCGGGGCCCCAGCGGGAGTGACCCCTCCCCCCACGGCTCTGCCTCCCGGGAACCGCGCTGAGCCCCCGGCGAGCACGCGCCCCTTTGGGCTTTCGAGCCCCCCGCGCCAGAACTTGTTGGGGGGCTGGGTTGCCGCCGGCCCGTTTGGGAAGCCGCGGCCCAGGGACGCTTGTCCGCAGAAGGCGCCTTCGCGCAGAAGCGCCCGTGCCAAGCTAGACGCTGCGCCGCAGGCCGCCCGAGCCCTCTGGCAGGGACGTGGCAGCTTGCCTGCTGACGTTGCCGGGGGCACAATTAGGGGGTTCACGTGGCCAGCAAGGACGTTGAATTTAGATTCTTCAGCTAATGGAACAGCCAGGGGAATTTGCATTGACTGTTCCACTATTAGGCAACAAGAGTGCCTCCGCCTTCGAAGTGTGGCAAGCGCCTCGCCTGCCTTTGCTACCTGTCAAAGGCGGAAGCAGCGCCGGGACCACCGGGCCAGTCCCCCGCAGGCCCTGAGCACCCTGCACAGGTTGCTTCTGAAATGTGCACGAGCCCAGCCTGGGCTCGCCAGTTACCCTTCACAGTTACATGCAAGACCTCCCCCACCCTCCGTCCCCTCCCTCGCGCCATTCCCCGCTGCCGCCTCGTTCTGTACCGGAAGGGGGGCAGCTGAAACTATTCCCGTTAGGCTGGATTTGGATCACGGCTAGGGTGGTGCGAGGCTGGACGCCGTCCATCGAAATTGGTGGTGTTACTCTGGATTCACACGGGTGTAAAGGAGATCACAATCTCTTTCCAGCACGGAGAGATGCTGGCAGCCTCCACTGGTTTCACTCATTACTATGGAGATCGGAAATTGGCAGCTGGGTCTCATAAGCGTGCCACTTGACTTCCCATCTGCCTAGGTACCCAAGACTGAAGTGGCCCTGAGCCTACAATCTGAGGAAGCAGGAAATTGAACTGCAATTTTCAGAGCCCTGTACAAAAAAAAAAAAAATCAGTTGCACTCAGATGCAAACCACTCAGATGCAAACCACTCAGACACATGTTCTCGTCCGCATCTCCTTCCGCCGCCCTGGGTCGCGTGCACCTGGGAACAGCGAAAGGCCCCTTCGAGGAGGAAGGCGTGAGTTGATGCACGTAATCTCTCTCCAAGCCCTGTAGAGCAACACTATTTGAAGTCTAGTGTGCCTCTGCCCCTGTACAGGGCGGGCTCCACAGACCCCCGGTTTACTTGATGAGAAAAACCATGTTAAAATACGACACAGGCTTCTTCACTCGTCTTATTCATTCCCAAGATTTGGAAAAACGAGGGAATTCTTTAAAAAACCGACGCGTACCTTGAACCAGTCGTGCTCTTTATGTTGTGCTCCATTCAGCAGGGCGGCTGGAAATAGGTCCGTCAATATTACTTCTGGGGCTAGCCATTTTCTGGTTGCCAAAGAGTGAGGTGCAGACCTTCCAGAGGGTTATTACAATCCAAGCAAATAACTCCTGGGACTGAGATTTTATGCTGGAGATAAATCGATGTATTGCTCTTGCGCCGTGTGAAAACAAACCTTTTGGCTACGTCCACACTGCAGGCTTTTTGCACAAGAACAGCTACACTGCCCGCGCGTTCTTGCACAAGTAAATTTACAGTACAGCATTGGAAAACAGGGCTTCTTCCGGAAGAGTTATTCCTCTCCCCACGTGGATGCTGTTGCGCAAAAGCACATCTCTCGCACAAAAGCACATGGCAGTGTGGACGCGCTCTGGTGGGAGAAAGGTCTGATGGCCATTTTAGCCATAGGGCTTTCTTGCACAAGAAATTCATGTTGCCTGTCTACACTACCTTCTTGTGGAAGAGTTCTTGCACAAGAGGGCTTATTCCTCGTGGGGAGAGGAATAACTCTTCCAGAAGAAACCCTGTTTTCCGTCGCTGGACTGTCAATTTACTTGTGCAAGAGCGTGCGTGCCGTGTAGACACTCTGCAAGTTTTTGAGCAAGAACAACCATTCTCGCACAAAAAGCCTGCAGCGTAGACGTAGCCAAAAGGTTTGTTTTCACAAGGCGCAAGAGCAATACATCGATTTATCACTGCGCAAGAAACCTGCAGTGTAGACATAAGAACATAAGAACGGCCGTACCGGGTCAGACCAAAGGTCCATCTAGCCCAGTATCCTGTCTGCCGACAGTGGCCAGCACCAGGTGCCCCAGAGGGGGTGGACCGAAGACAATGATCAAGAGATTTGTCTCCTGCCATCCCTCTCCAGCCTCTGTCAAACAGAGGCCAAGGACACCATTTTATCCCCTGGCTAATAGCCTTTTATGGACCTAACCTCCATGAAATTATCTAGCTTCTCTTTAAACTCTGTTATAGTCCTAGCCTTCACAGCCTCCTCTGGCAAGGAGTTCCACATGCTGACTACATGCTGTGTGAAGAAGAACTTTCTTTTATTAGTTTTAAACCTGCTACCCATTAATTTCATTTGGTGTCCTCTAGTTCTTCTATTTAGGGAACTAATAAATAACTTTTCTTTCTCGGCCCTCTCCATACCACTCATGATTTTATACACCTCTATCATATCCCCCCTCAGTCTCCTCTTTTCTAAACTGAAAAGTCCCAGTCGCTTTAACCTCTCCTCATATGGGACCCGTTCCAAACCCCTAATCAATTTAGTTGCCCTTTTCTGAACCCTTTCCAAGGCCAAAATATCTTTTTTGAGGTGAGGAGACCACATCTGTACACAGTATTCAAGATGTGGGCGTACCATAGTTTTATACAGGGGCAGTAAGATATTCCGGGTCTTATTTTCTATCCCTTTCTTAATAATACCTAGCATCCTATTTGCCTTTTTGACCGCCGCTGCACACTGTGTGGAAGTTTTCAGAGAACTGTCCACCACGATAACTCCAAGATCTCTTTCCTGATTTGTCGTAGCCAAATTTTTGGGGTTATTTTTCCCAATGTGCATTACTTTACACTTATCCACATTAAATTTCATTTGCCATTTTGTTGCCCAATCACTCAGTTTGGTGAGATCTTCTTGGAGTCCCTTACAGTCTGCTTCTGTCTTGACTATCCTAAACAGTTTGGTATCATCCGCAAACTTTACCACCTCACTGCTTACCCCTTTCTCCAGATCATTTATGAATAAGTTGAACAGGATTGGTCCTAGGACTGACCCTTGGGGGACACCACTAGTTACCCCTCTCCACTCTGAAAATTTACCATTTATTCCTACCCTTTGTTTCCTGTCTTTTAACCAGTTCTCAATCCAAGAAAGGACCTTCCCTCTTATCCCATGGCCATGTAATTTACACAAGAGCCTTTGGTGAGGGACCTTGTCAAAGGCTTTCTGGAAATCTAAGTATACTGTATCTACTGGATCCCCCTTGTCCGCATGTTTGTTAACCCCTTCAAAGAACTCTAATAGATTAGTAAGACAGGATTTCCCTTTACAAAACCCATGTTGACTTTTGTCCAACAAATTATGTTCTTCTACATGCTTCACAATTTTATTCTTTACTATTGTTTCGACTAATTTGCCCGGTACTGAAGTTAGACTTACCGGTCTGTAATTGCCCGGATCGCCTCTAGAGCCCTTTTTAAATATTGGTGTCACGTTGGCTACCTTCCAGTCATTAGGTACGGAAGCCGATTTAAGGGATAGGTTACAAACCACAGATAATAGTTCAGCAATTTCCCATTTGAGTTCTTTTAGAACCCTTGGATGAATGCCATCCGGTCCCGGAGATTTGTTAACATTAAGTTTTTCTATTTGTTCCAAAACCTCCTCTAATGACACTTCAATCCGGGACAGTTCCTCAGATTCATCACCCACAAAGGACGGTGCAGATTTGGGAATCTCCCCAACGTCCTCAGCCGTGAAGACTGAAGCAAAGAAATCATTTAGTTTCTCCGCAATGGCTTTATCGTCCTTGATTGCGCCTTTTATAGTTCGATCGTCTAGGGGACCCACAGGTTTTTTAGCAGGCTTCCTGCTTCTAATGTACTTAAAAAACATTTTGTTATTTTTTTTTGAGTTTTTGGCTAGCTGTTCCTCAAAATCTTTTTTTGCTTTTCTTATTACATTTTTACACTTGATTTGACAGTGTTTATGTTCCTTTCTATTTATCTCACTAGGATTGGACTTCCACTTCTTAAAAGATGCCTTTTTGTCCCTCACTGCTTCTTTTACATGGTGGTTAAGCCACGGTGACTCTTTTTTAGGTCTCTTGCTATGTTTTTTAATTTGGGGTATACATTTAAGTTGGGCCTCTATTATGGTGTCTTTAAGAAGTTTCCATGCAGCTTGCAGGGATTTGGCTCTAGTCACTGTGCCTTTTAATTTCTGTTTAACTAACCTCCTCATTTTTGTGTAATTCCCCTTTTTGAAATTAAATGCCAGGGTGCTGGTCTGCTGAGGTGTTCTTCCCACCACAGGAATGTTGAATGTTATTATATTATGGTCACTATTCCCAAGCGGTCCTGTAACGGTTATTTCCTGGACCTGATCCTGCGCTCCACTCAGGACTAAATCGAGAATTGCCTCTCCCCTTGTGGGTTCCTGCACTAGCTGCTCCAAGAAGCAGTCATTTAAGCCATTGAGAAATTTTATCTCCGCTTCTCTTCCTGAGGTGACATGTATCCAGTCAATATGGGGGTAATTAAAATCCCCCATTATTATAGAGTTCTTTGTTTTGGTAGCCTCTCTAATCTCCCTCAGCATTTCAATGTCAGTATCCCTGTCCTGGTCAGGTGGTCGGTAATATATCCCTACTGCTAATTTCTTATTTTTGGAGCATGGAATTACTATCCATAGCGATTCTATTGAACATGTTGATTCATTTAATATTTTTATTTCATTTGATTCTACATTATCTTTCACATACAGTGCCACTCCGCCACCCACCCGGCCTGCTCTATCCTTTCGATATATTTTATATCCCGGTATGATTGTGTCCCACAGATTTTCCTCATTCCACCAGGTTTCAGTGATGCCTATTATGTCAACCTCCTCATTTAATACTAGGTACTCTAGTTCACCCATCTTATTAGTCAGACTCCTAGCATTTGTGTAGAAGCACTTTAAAAATTTGCCACTGCTTATTTGTCTGCCCTTCCCTGATGCATTGGATTCCTTTGTACACGGTTGTTTGTCTGCTCTGGCCCATGGTTTGCCCTCTCCCCTCCTCTCTTTCTGACTACAGCTTAGAGAATCTCTATCAATGGATTCTCCTCTAAGAGTAGTCTCCCTCCGATTTACGTGCATCTCCACACCAATCGGCTTTCCCCCATCTCTCAGTTTAAAAACTGCTCTACGGCCTTTTTAATGTTTAGTGCCAGCAGTCTGGTTCCACCCTGGTTTAGGTGGAGCCCATCCTTCCTGTATAGGCTCCCCCTCTCCCAAAAGTGTCCCCAGTTCCTAATAAATCCAAACCCCTCTTCCCTACACCATCGTCTCATCCACGCATTGAGATTCTGAATCTCTGCCTGCCTACCCGGCCCTGCGCGTGGAACCGGAAGCATTTCCGAGAACGCCACCATAGAGGTCCTGGATTTCAGTCTCTTTCCTAGCAGCCTAAATTTGGCCTCCAGGACATCTCTCCTACCCTTCCCTACGTCATTGGTACCTACATGTACCACGACCACCGGCTCCTCCCCAGCACTACACATAAGTCTATCTAGATGCCTCGAGAGATCCGCAACCTTCGCACCAGGCAGGCAAGTGACCATACGGTTCTCCCGGTCATCACAAACCCAACTATCTATGTTTCTAATGATCGAATCACCCACTACTAACACCTGCCTCTTCCGAACTGGCTTTCCCTCCCCCTCAGAGGTATCCTCAGTGCGAGAGGATACCGCAACATCCTCTGGGAGGAGGGTCCCAACTACGGGATGGTTTCCCTCTGCTCCCATTGAATGCTCTGTTCCCTTGAGACTTTCATCCTCCTTAAGAGCACTGGGGCTCTCAGACTGGAGGTGGGACAGTACTACAGTGTCCCAGAAAGTCTCATCCACAAATCTCTCTACCTCCCTTAGCTCCTCCAGTTCAGCCACCCTGGCCTCCAAAGCCCGAACTCGGTCTCTGAGGGTCAGGAGCTCCTTGCAACGGGTGCACACATACGCCACCCGCCCACAGGGCAGGTAATCATACATGTTACACTCGACGCAATAAACAGGATAGCCCCCACTCTGCTGCTGGGCTTCTGTCTCCATTTTTCTAATGAACAAGTTTAAGTATAAACTGGGATTCTTTTTAAACCTCTGGAATATAGATTACGATAAGAGTTATGTTTTAAAGAAGGCCAGAAGTCACTAGTGCCCTCTAACCTCCCTCTCCAAACTCCCTGTTAGCAATTCCTGTTCGCAAGCTCCCTGGTCGCTGAGTCACAGGCTTATATAGCTCTGGTAGCCCCTCCCCCTGACTGAGGCTTAGCCAATTAACAGAGGCTTCTAGATTTCAAACCTTTTAGAAGCTCCTTCAAGCAATCAAACAATCAAACCAACCAACCAAACAGATAAACACAAGCTCTGCACACAGCAAATAACTCCCCCACACACAAACACACACTCCAGACAGCCACTTACCACAAGGGTCCCGTTTTTACTCCTCTTTCACCTGGAGAACTCCCTCTCCAAACTCCCTGTTAGCAATTCCTGGTCGCAAGCCTTTGTGTTTAACCCCTCCTCCCCCCCTGGTTATGCTGAAGTGTCCGGTGACGTATCTCCTAGATCTTTATTCTGTTTTCCCCCCACCTACACGAATGCAAGAGCCAGCACCCCCAGGGATTAAAAAAGGGAAAGAGAATGAGACAGAAAATTTCTTATTGCCTCTCTAGAAATCCATGGTGTGCCCACATCTTGAATACTGCGTACAGATGTGGTCGCCTCATCTCAAAAAAGGTATATTGGCATTGGAAAAGGTTCAGAAAAGGGCAACAAAAATGATTCGGGGTTTGGAACGGGTCCCACATGAAGAGAGATTAAAAAGACGGGGACTTTTCAGCTTAGAAAAGAGGAGACTAAGGGGGGGATAGGAGAGAGGTCTGTAAAATCATGACTGGTGTGGAAAAAGTGAATAAGAAAAAGTTATTTACTTGTTCCCACAATATAAGAACTAGGAGTCACCCAATGAAATGAATAGGCAACAGGTTTCAAACCAACCAAAGGAAGTTTTTCTTCAGGCAGCGCACTGTCCACCTGTGGAACTCCTTGCCACAGGATGTGGAGAAGGTTAGGACTCGAACATGGTTCAGAAAAGAGCTAGATAGATAGGTCCATCAATGGCTATTCGCCAGTGGGGTCCCTAGTCTCTGTTTGTCTGGAGGTGGGTGACAGGGGAGGGATCATGTGAGGATTCCCTGTGGTGATCCCTCCCTCTGGGGCATCTGGGATTGGCCACTGTGGGCAGACAGGATGCGGGGCGAGATGGACCGTTGGTCTGACCCACTCTGATGCTCTTATGATGTGAGGTTTGTAGAAAGCAGTGTTTTCTGAACTCTCCCCGGCTGCTGCGGCTAGTGTTGGGAATGAGTCGATGCAGTTACTGGGCCAGCGTGAGGAAAAATGCCAAGCAGAGAAGAGTGTGTAGCTGGACTCCCGCTGCCTGGGCAGCAGCACACCAGGGCTGAGCCTTATCCGCCGGGCTGTTGGGCTCAGCTGCCGTGAGCTTCCTCTCTCCCTCTCGGTGTACAGCTCCGGCGGGCGCAAGCCCTTCTCTGGAGGCAGCAGGCATGCGGCTCGCTGGGGATGCGCACTGCAGCTGCTGACCTCTCAGGCTGGCCTCCCGGCGGCGCTGACCCGGCTCCAGCTCGATGGGGAAGAGGTATTTCTGCGACTACTGTGACCGCTCCTTCCAAGACAACCTCCACAACAGGAAGAAGCACTTGAACGGGGTGCAGCACCTGAGGGCCAAGAAGGCCTGGTACGACCTCTTCCGAGGTGAGTCCTGCTTCTCTCGCGCGGGGGGCCGTGGGCAACCCAGCCCCCTTCGCCCCCTGGCACGAGCTGCTTCCCAGCCCGGGGTGGGTTGAGAGAGCCAGGCAGTCTGTGCCCCATGGCAGGGATGCAAAGGAGAAGGCTCTTGCACCACAGCTGGGGAGGCTGAGAGGAGGCCTGGGCTGGTGCAGACAAGAGCTGGAGTAACAAGGAGAGGCAGGGGGTGTGCTGGGGACAGAGGGCTGCTTGCTGGAGGCTGGGGGAGCTCCGGGGGGGGGCCCTGGGGGCAAGGCAAGCTGCTACCAGCCGTATCCCTTTGCTTGCTCCCAGGTCTGCGTCCTGCCGCTGTCCCAGTGGCCCAGCCTGACCCTGCTTTCCTGGGCTCACCTGCCCGTTGGCAGCAAGGGGCTCAGTTTGCGGCCTGAGCAGCTGGGGGGCCCATTGGCACGGGGTTGGTCTCCGGGGCTGTTCGCTGCCCGGGGGGGGTTTCCATGTGGATTCCGGGGGGCTGCAGGGGCAGGGGTGTGTGTTCCCAGCTCTCTTCTGGCTCCCTCCCCCAGATGCTGCCGCCGTCCTGCTGGAGGAGCAGGGCAAGAAGCCGTGCCGGAAGTTCCTGCAGACAGGTGGGTCTTCGCAGGCTCGGGCGCGCGAGCTCCGAAATCTCGGCGCGCCGGGTCGGCACCGTGCTGGGTTGGCCTGGCTTCCGGAGCGGCTGGGTGGCCCCCGGAGCGCACACACATGCAGGGGGAAGGGGGCGGTGGGCCGCGTGGATGCCCGGGCACACCCGCCCCGCTCTGAGCGGCTTCGCTGGGTCTCGTTCCAGGGCAGTGCGACTTCGGCTTCAACTGCCGGTTCTCCCACCTGACGGAGGCGGATCTGGAGAAGCTGAATGCCCAGGTGCAAGGTGAATGGGGGGGCGAGGCTGGGGAGAGGGGCCGTGAGCCCTGGCGGGCCAGCTGAGCCAGCCCCGTGACTCACCCTGCTCTCCTGGGCCAGGGAGCGGCCTGCGGGGCCTCCCACCCCGAGCTGCAGCCCAGCCACGGGGGTAGGAAGGCGGCTTTCCTGGCCCCAGGGGCTCCTGACCTCATGGCTGGCAGCGGGCTGTGCTGGCCAGCTGTGTGAATTGTCACCAGCAGGGGGTGCCAGTGCATCGCATCCCCCACACTTTTGTGGTCCCCCCCAACCCCTCCCCACAGTTCAAGGGAAAGTGCTTCTCTCGCTGAGGCCTCTAGGACTCACCCAGGGACCTGGATTCGGGGGTGGGGGAGGGGGGGAGCTTGGCCTGGGGATCAGGAAGATGCTTCCCTTGGCCAGTCTGTGAGGGAGGCCCGGCCACCCCTCCCTGATCTAGCCCGAGCAATGGGAGGGCAGCTGCAGGCCCCCGGAGCCACGACCACCCCAGGTAAAGATCTAGGGGCCAAGCTTTGTTCTCCTCCTCCAAGCCAGCCACTTGCCCGGGCTTGCCGGGCAGGGTTACCCTGGCAAAGGGGCAGCCTCTGGCTCCCGGGGGTCTGCAGAGTCCCACTTGCTTCCTCCTGGAGCTGCTTTGGGGCAGTTAAGTCCAGGAGTGCCCCAGCTGGCTGAACAGCAGAGCAGCTCGGACAGGCCGGTCTCCCGCCTGCCCTGCAAAGCACTGTGGGGCAGAAAGGCAGGCCCAGCGCAAGGCAGATGCAGGAGAGATGCCTCTCCCAGCACCTCTCCCCAGGGCATGCGAGCCCTGCCCAATCCCTGCTACAGGCAGCCGCGTCGACAGGGAAACTGAGGCGCAGGGACTTGCTCTGGGATGTCCGGCGTGTCCTTGGCTGAGGACGATCGCTCCTACCTCCCCGGGGCCTCCTTCTGGTCAAGCCTGGGAGACGCTTTGGTTCCTGGTGAACCTCAGAGCAGCGCCCCCGCTCCGGCCGCGGAGAACGCCTGCCCTGGCTGCAGGACACAGGTTGCCTGCCACCGGCGCAGTGCCGAGGACGGATCCGGCTGCGTGCGCGCGTCGGCCAAGGAGCGGAGGGCGTGCCGGAGGGACCGGCCTGCGGGCTGGTGGCAGCCGGGCCCTGCTCACTGTCTCTCCCCTGCAGAGGAAAGGCGATCCAAGGAGGAAGGTGGGGAGGTCCCAGCTGGCGCGGCCGAGGACTGGCTGGAGAAGAGGGCCAAGCGGCTCAGTTTAGCTCAGAACAGCAGGTACGTGTGTCCCCCCACCCCGGGGAGCGCAGATGGTCTGCCCTGGCGCAGGGAGCTGGTGCAGGTTGGTCAGGGCAGCCGTGGGCTGATTGCGGGAGCTGGGACGAGTCCTGGCAGGGGGCGTGCGGCGTGCCAACCGTGCGTGCAAAGCTAGCCTTGCAGGCACATCGGGGATGCACTGGTGAACTGGGGCTGGGCCCCACGGTTGGGCAGGACTTTCCTGGCCTCCCTGCAGGCAAACTGGGCCAGCGAGAGGGCTGAACCCTCCTTCCCCCTCCCCGGCCTGACTTGCGGAGGAGAGACCTTGTCGCCCCAATGAGGCCAGGACAGAGCTCCTGGGGGTCCCTGTCAGTCTTGGGGGTCTTAATTGACACCCCCCCCACTGCCTAGCTACCCAAGCCCCCCAACATCCCCTTACAGACTCACGGCTGTGGAAATCCCCGCCGGGCTCACTCTGTGCCTCAGTTTCCCTATCTAGAGTGAGCCAGGGATGTCTCCCCCCCTTTGCACAGCACATGGAGGTGGCGGGGTGGAAATGCCACTGAAGTGCCGAGTTCAGCATCTCTGCCCTCTGCTTGCCCTCCCCACTTGCCTTGCCCGTCTGCTTTGCTGGCGGTGGAACGGAGCCAGCCCCGCCCCACGGCCGGTGGCCAGCCTGGCGCTGCCTGCTGTCTCGCTCCACCGACTGCTGCAGGCTTAATTGCTGCTGCTTGCTCCGGCGCCAGGTCCCTCCCGCCGGGGTCTGGGGTGCGGCGTTCCTTTCCTCCCGGCTGGCTGAGCCCGGCAGCGGAGCCTGCTGGAGGTGGACGCTGGCCCCAGGCAGCGCCCTCGTCTCCGGGGTTTGTCCTGTGCGGGGGCCCATTCAGAGCTGTCAGATTCTTTGCGGGACGTTGACACGCCCGGCTGCGAAGCTGAATGGAGGCTGTGCACCTCTCTGGGGCGGCAGGAAATCCACGAATAATTGTCTCGTGGGTACCTGCCTAGCCCATCAGCATGCAGAGAGCTTCCCTGCGTTGCTGCGCAGATGGGGAAACTGAGGCACGGCCGGTGTCTGCTGACGCTGGGCTCCGACAGCGGGAGGGGAGTGGCATTCCGGAAGGGACCTGCCCTAGTGCTGCTGTTTCTTTCTCTCTCCCAGTTCGCCCACAGAGAAGACGGTTTTCCAGTACCCGCCGGGCTGGCCTCCAATCCAGGATCTCCCTCCGTCCCTTCAGGCCCCGCCCCCTGGCGGGTGGCTGGTCCCACCCAACCTGCAGTGGGGATGAAAGCGGGGGGGGGGGGGCGGGCGTGGCGTTCTGCCCCACAGCGGAGAGCTCTGGTTGCTGTAGGAAATGTTCCCTGGTGCTTTATGTTTTTTAATGAATAAAAATCCCTCGGCTCAGCTCGACGTGTGTTACCCCGGCTGGTCTTGCCCAGACGCCCCGCTGAGCTGATCGGCCGAAAGGACTAACCCCGGCGGGTGTATCCGCTGCACCGCATGCAGGGTGATTCCCACAAGGCACCAGGTCTGTCCCTGCCCGGGTGGCGCCGGGCCGTGGCTAACGGAGATTAGCACGAGCCCGGAGCCAGCTCCGCCTGTCTGCAAACCCCGGTCGTGGGCAGATTCCTGAAGATGGTCCCGCCAAGGACCCTGCGGGGAAAGTGGCATCCTTAAGGCAGCTCCATCCCTAGTGCTTTGCAGATCGCAGGGGCCATGTGCTCCGTTCCTAGTGATTTTCCTCTGGGCCAGGGCTGCCGCGGTGGGGATGTGGGCAGCGGTTTTCTATTGGTCTGTCTGTCAGAAAATCAAGTCGAACAAATCAAGGCAAAGTGTACATAGTCCTGAGCTTGCTTCTGGGGTTGCAGGCACGCCCGGACATTTGTACCTTGATCTCCCTGGATGCAACCCCTCCGTATTCAGCAACGAGCAACATATCCGAGCACGCCGTCATGGGATAAGCGGGAAGGTCCTTTCGTGGACTGACAACTGGTTAAAAGACAGGAAACAAAGGGGAGGAATAAATGGTCAATTTTCAGAATGGAGAGGGGTAACTAGTGGGGTCAGTCCTGGGACCAATCCTGTTCAACTTATTCAGAACTGATCTGGAGAAAGGGGTAACAGTGAGGTGGCAAAGTTTGCAGACGATACCAAACTGCTCAAGGTGGTTAAGACCAAAGCAGACTGTGAAGAGCTGCAAAAAGATCTCGCCAAACTAAGTGATTGGGCAACAAAATGGCAAATGAAATTGATTGTGGATAAATGTAAAGTAATGCACATCGGGAAACTTAATCCCAACTATATGTACAATTTAGGGGACTCGTTTGGCTACAACTACTCAAGAGAGATCTTGGCGTCAGCACGGTTAGTTCTCTGAAAACATCCACGCAGTGTGCAGCGGCCGTCAAAAAAGCAAACAGGATGTTAGACATCATTGAAAAAGGGATAGAGAATAAGACGGAGAATATCTTATTGCCTGTACGTAAAACCATGGGACGCCCACATCTGGAACACTGCGTACAGATGTGGTCACCTCATCTCCAAAAAGATATACTGGCGTTGGAAAAGGTTCAGAAAAGGGCAACAAAAATGATTCGGGGTTTGGAACGGGTCCCATATGAAGAGAGATTGAAAAGACTTGGACTTTTCAGTTTGGAAAAGAGGAGACTAAGGGGGGGATAGGACAGAGGTCTATAAAATCATGCCTGGTGTGGAAAAAGTGAATAAGGAAAAGTTATTTACTTTATTCCCACAATATAAGAACTAGGGGTCACCCAATTAAATGAATAGGCAGCAAGTTTCAAACAAACCAAAGGAACCAAGTATCAGAGGGGTAGCCGTGTTAGTCACAAAAGGAAGTTTTTCTTCACTCAGCGCACAGTCAACCTGTGGAACTCCTCGCCACAGGATGTGGTGAAGGCTAGAACTTGAACAGGGTTCAAAAAAGAGCTAGATTCATAGAGGTTAGGTCCATCAATGGCTGGGTAGGAATGGTGTCCCTAGCCTCTGTTTGCCTGGGAAGGGGCGACGGGAGGGATTACATGAGGATTCCCTGTTGTGTTCACTCCCTCTGGGACACCTGGTTGGTCCGGGCTGTGATCTGTTTCTCCACAGTGCCCCTGGGAGGCGCAGCAGTGCATTTGCCCAGAGGTGGAAGCGGCGAAGGGCTCCGCTGCCCCAGGGCAGGGCTGCGCCTGGCCGCACCAGACAGAGTTACTGGAGCCCCGGGGCAGGCGTCCAGCCTCCGAGCCCAGCCCTGCTGTGTCCACTTGCTCAGAGCTGCCCGGCCAGGCAGGGCTCTGGGGCCCAACCTCCTCCCGCCACCCGTGGCCAGGCGGCAAGCCAGCCTGATCCTTGCACTGATCAACAGCCTTGCCCCCAAGCCCCTCGCCCGCCAGGGAGAGGCGAGACCGTGGTACTTTGTGGGTGTCCAGGGTGGCTCAGCGCAGGGGTAGAAATATCCAGCCGCTGGCTCGGGGCCGGGCAGGAACATTCCTAAAGGAGTCACTGGGAGTGTGGGAAACAGAAAACCACGCCCCCCCGTTACAGAAACTGCTCATCAACCAGAGAGCCCCTTTGGAACCGGGCTGGGAACCTGTTTTGGGTGGGGGCCGCTGACCCGCCGTAAAATCAGTCCGGGCTGCACACAAGTGAGAAGCAAGAAACAACCTCCTGTGGCCCCCGACGGAGGAGAAAGACCGTGCCCACGTTCCCCTCGCACGCCAGAGCCTTGGGGGGGGCCCAGGCTAGTAGGTTAGGGTGCTCCAGCCCCACAGGGGGACTGGGGGAGCTGGAGGGCCAGTGCGGGCTCCCCAGTGTTGCGGGGAATCCCTAAGCTTTGAGGGCCAGATCCAAGCAAGCTGGGGGTGACAGCCGGCCCCAGGGCCTGAGATTCCCCACCCCGCCTTAGAGGCTGAGTTGGAGAGACTGGTGGCACGCATGTTTCCGTTGTCTGGCTCCTGCTGCCATCATGGGATTTCTTCTGGTTTCCTCGCTGGGGACCGGTTCTCGATGGTTTCTGTCCTCGGCCTTGTGGCGTAGTGTCAGTACCTCGTTGGTTATGGCGGCTGTCCAAGCACGGTACCCAACGAGGTACTGACACAGGCGTTTCCAGCCTTCGCTGTGTATCTCGTGCCATTCTCTTCGGCAGTCCTTTCTCGGAGGGACAAGCGCTTTCCTAGTGCAGCATTCCAGAGCCCTGGTACGGTCCGCGTCTGTTCCCACCTCCGTGGCAGTCTCCGATCCATCCTTTTGCCCATGCGATCCAGGAATTGCCTCCTTACTTCGAGAGCGTTGGAGCCAGGCGATACCGGAATGAGATCTAGTTTGGCCTGTGCCTGTCCTGGGAGCGATCAGAGACCTGTTGGAGCATCAGGGGCTAGTCGGATCACAGGTGGGCTGGGGCCATGTCCCGGTGCTCCGTTTAGAGCCTCGTATTCAGTCGGACGCTCTGGAAAGCGGTGCTCGGAAACCCGAAAGTGTGTCCTGCCTCCCCACGGGGGCTGATCCAGAACCAGAGCGAGATGGCCGTCCCTTGGGCTGCCTCCCTCGGAGGGCACCTCACGTTTCTCGCCACTGGCGGGGCCTCCGCTTGGCTTCTTCCCGCAGACGGCTGGAAGCAAGGGCCTTGGGGCTGGTGTGGTTAAAGGGCCGGGGGGGAGCTCGGGAAATCCTGCACCCGGCGGGAGCCGTGCCATCTCTGCATGTGGGGGCTCAGGCGGATGTTCCCCTCCAGAGCGGGGGCAGCTTTGGGGGGGGAGGGCGGAGAAACCCTGGCTACTTAAACCCCTCTGAGGGCCCGTCTACAGGATGGCTGCGTGCCCAGGCGGACCTGTGAGTGGTCGCAGTCTGCGGAAACTCGGCAGCCTCCTCCCTCCCCAAGCCAGCCATCGACGCCTCCTTCCCCGCGGAGGGCGGGACGGCAACCTTGTCGCTGTCGGCGCAGCACCTGCACTGGGAGAATCTGGTACGGGCACGTGGGCCAGTCCCGTTGTGTCCTGCGATGTGGCGGGGACCGGATGAATTCTGGTTGCCTCTGGGTTTGTCCTCTTTGCCTTGGGGGAGGGAGGCATGGGATTCTGCTATCCTGTGCGGCTCTGTAAGGACGCTAGGTGTGTGCCTCGGTTTCCCTGGGCACGGCACACTATCTGGAGGAGGAGGGGGTGGCCGGGCATGACTCACTGGGGAAGTATGTTCAGCTGCTCACATCCTGAGGGCACGGGGACAGCGGCTAACACCTCGGGCCCGGGGCACAGCGGCTAACACCTCGGGCCCGGGGGCACAGCGGCTAACAGCTCGGGCCCGGGACACAGCGGCTAACACCTCGGGCCGGAAAAGGGAAGAAAGGGGGAGGCGGGGCTGACACCACACTAGGGACTGGGGAGGGGGCGAGGAGGCTTAGAGCAGGAGCCGGGGGAGGGGGAGGGGGGACAGGGCTTGGGGTCCCTGCTCCCCAAAAGAAGTGGCCCTGGATGCGCTTGGTCCCAGCGTTAACACCACTCCCGAGCCAGGCCGTGTCCCTGTGAGCCAATAGCCCTTCTGGTCTGGCTGTGGATGTGGGGCAGGGCCCAGGGATTCCCCTGCTCCCTGGTGCCCCCCCAGGTTAGAGACACGGGGAGCCCATGGGGCGGGCCCGGCCCCCGCGGGGGCTCTGTGGCACTCGCCGGCCCTGGGAGGGCTCAGGCAGGCTGGGACCTTGGCCTCGGAGGTTCCTCGGGCCCCAGCAGGGAGGGCCCGGGGCCTGCAGACCCGGCCCGGGGCAGCTCTGGGGCAGTGTCTGGGAGAGGGAGCTGCCAGCGGGGACACCGGGCAGCCCAGCCAAGGCCTCACCCCACAGGCCTCATCAGCTGGGGCTGCCCTGGCCGGGGGGCGGGGCCAGGCTGAGCTGACGGACAGAGCGGCTCCCCAGCTGCAGCCAATCAGCGGGGAGGCGGGGCCAGGCAGGGTATTTAAGGGGCTGCTGTAGGGCGGGCGCTCCCTTGGGAGCAGGGCAGAGGGGCCCATGGAGCTGCTGCTCCACCCTGCGCAGGTGGGGGGTGTCCAGCCCCCCACGACCCCCGGCTGCACCGCTGTGCTCCTGGTCAGGCACCCTGGTGAGTGTGTCCCCATTGGCCTGGGGCCCCCAGAGCAACCAGCCCCCCCCCCGCCCTGGGCCCCCAGAGCACCCAGCCCCCCCCCACGTTGGGGCCACCAGCTCCTCCCTTCCCTGGGGCCCCCAGAGCACCCAGCCCCCCCCCACACCTTGGGGCCACCAGCCCCTCCCTTCCCTGGGGCACCAGAGCAACCAGCCCCCCCCACGTTGGGGCCACCAGCTCCTCCCTTCCCTGGGGCCCCCAGAGCACCCAGCCCCCCCCCACACCTTGGGGCCACCAGCCCCTCCCTTCCCTGGGGCACCAGAGCAACCAGCCCCCCCCCACGTTGGGGCCACCAGCTCCTCCCTTCCCTGGGGCCCCCAGAGCAACCAGCCCCCCCCCGCCCTGGACCCCCCAGAGCAACCAGCCCCCCCCAGCCTGGGGCCCCGAGAGCAACCAGCCCCCCCCGTGCCCTGGGCCCCCAGAGCAACCAGCCCCCCCCCACCCTGGGGTCCCCAGAGCAACCAGCCCCCCCCGTCCTGGGCCCTCCCAGAGCACCCAGCCCCCCCGCCCTGGGGCCCCCAGAGCAACCAGCCCCCCCCCTGCCCTGGGCCCACAGAGCACCCAGCCCCCCTCTCTTTCCAACTCCCCCGCCCCCGTGCTGGGGCTGGACAGGCCAAGCGCTCGCAGGCGGCTCTGGGAAGTGGGGCGCCTGGCCCCCTGCGCAGGGAGCTGCCGGCGGTCGCCCCGCTCCTTGGGCCCGGCCTGGCACTCGGCTGCCAGAGGAGGCCTGGCCCGTGGCTTGAACGTGCCTCAGTTGCCCCAGTAACGTCACGCCCGGCCCGGCCGAGGGAGCCGCTGTGGGGCAGGGTGTGGGCTGGGCTGTGGTGTGGGAAGAGCTGGGTCCCGCGGAGGCCCCAGGGACCGCGCTGCAGGGCCCCTCGCTCGGCCTGCGGTGCCCTCCCCAAACCCCCCGCCTGGCGCCACCGTCCTGCGGCCCCCAGCGGGCCCTGGGAAAGGGGCGGCTACTCACAGCTGCTGCCGACTGGGGGCTCCCGCAGGCTAGGGACACCGGGAGCCCATAGGGGCTGGGCTCCCCCCAGGCCCTATAGATACAGGAAGCCTGTAGGGGCTGGGCTTCCATCAGGGCCTATAGACACGGGGACTCCATCGGGGCTGGGCCCCCCCAGACCCTATAGATACAGGGAGCCTGTAGGGGCTGGGCTTCCATCAGGGCCTATAGACACGGGGACCCCATCGGGGCTGGGCCCCCTCCCAGACCCTATAGATACAGGGAGCCCGTAGGGGCCGGGCTCCCCCCAGGCCCTATAGATACAGGGAGCCTGTAGGGGCTGGGCTTCCATCAGGGCCTATAGACACGGGGACCCCATAGGGACCAGGCTCCCCCACACCCTGTAGACACAGGGAACCCATAGGGGCCGGGCTCCCCCCCGGCCCTATAGATATGAGGAACATATAGGAGCTGGGCTATCCCCAGGCCCTATAGACACAGGGAACCCGTACGGGTGGGGCTCCGCCAGGCCCTATAGACACAGGTACTCCCTGGGGCCGGGTTCCCCCAGGCTATAGACACGGGGAACCTGTAGGGGCTGGGTTCCCCCAGGCCCTATAGACACAGGGAACCCATAGGGGTGGGGCTCCGCCAGGCCCTATAGACACAGGTACTCCCTGGGGCCGGGTTCCCCCAGGATATAGACACGGGGATCCCTTGGGCCAGGCTGCTGAGAAAGTGCCTGTCACAGAGGCCCCCTACTTGGGGTCAGGGCTCTCTGCCGCCGGTGCCCAGGCCAGGAGCGGGCCCTGGTTCTGCTCGGTGCCACTGGCGCCCGCACAACACCGATCCCAGCTGTCCCTGCCTCCCTGCCTCTCCTGGGGCCCATCTCAGCTCCTCCCCCCGCAGGGCCGGGGCCGAGGCGTCCCATCCCCCACAGACCTCCCCCCCATGGGCGGGTCCCTGCCGGAGTCGCTGGAGCAGAACGGGCCGAAGGGCGCTGTAGCCAGACATGAACCCCATCTTGTCCCCCCCCCCAGAGAGCAAGAGAAAGGCCGTCAGCCTTTGATGCCCTGGGAACGCAGGGGTGCTGCCTGTCCCTGACTCTAATAAACAGAAACCAGACAGTAAATGGGCTCGCTGACGACCCGGGGCCTCCCGCCGCCCTGATGGCTAGTACCAGTAATTGACACGCCTGCGCTGTCCCAGGAGAGGAATCTTCGCCCATCACAGACCAGAGGTGCCCAGTGTCTGCATTTTCCCAGGTGTGAATTATGCTTTGCACCCCTCGTGGGAAACTTGTCGTTCAAAGCCATTTTCCCTAATTGGCCACTTGAGACCAGGAAGAAGCCTACGTGACCCAAGGGGTATAAAGAGGGGTTTAGTAGCCCACCCCATTTGAGCTCCAATCATCTACCCCTGCTGGCAGGTATTGGTTGCCTCCCGAGGTCTGTGGGACGCCCAGCCTCGCCCTACTTCTTCCCGAGGGATTGAGAGAAAGACGCTGGCCACGCCACGTCTGGAACGCAGGGGTGAGAATTATACCTGCTAGGTGTCTATTTTGCATGCATTTAATAAGAGCTCAGAGAGCCAAAAGGGTTTCATGGGACCTGTAAGTGACTTATTAGTGTAATTTCTGTCCTGTCCTTTGTAGTGGCTGTGTTATCTGTAACACAGTAGTAGCATTTAACAGCTAAGTTTACCCTGTAACAAGAAAATAGTAACTGTTTAAGCTGTGACCTGACTCCTTCAGTTGCTGTAACAGAACCGAGCACAATTTTAAAAAGAACTCCAGCCGGTCATAAGGGACAGATAGAGGGAGAGCTTGAGCGCTGGATCGTGTCGCTCCCAGGGGACAGATCCGTTGGGGCATCTCTCAGCCTCCCCAGGCTGCCCGCTGCGAAGGGATCGTGTATCCTAGCAGTCAAAATCTGAGGTGTAATAAACTCTCCCTGTAAACTCTGGGGCGTCTGTCGGCCTGTTGGCTGCCCGCCGCGAAAGGATCCCGATCCTAGCGGTAAAGACACGGACGTTAAACTCCTCGGGGCGCCCGTCAGTCTCACCTAGACTGCCCACTGCGACGGGGCCTTGTGTCTCAGCAGTTGAAGGCTCGGGTGTAACATACACACATGCACTGCCCTGACCACCGGCTGACAGGCGCAGGGAGGCGGCGCTCCCACCAAGTCCAGCGACTGTTGGACTCTGGGCTGGATCGGCGGTTGGATTCCTGCTGCGTAACCCCCAGACCCCACCGGAGCCCAGGCCGTGACCTCAGAGTCCTCCTGCCCCGGGGCTCGGCAGTGAGTCGTTTTCAGCAAGGTCGAACTGGAGCAGCACCCAGCGCCAGAGAGCCAGGTCTGTCCACGAGCCCTATGGGGACCAGGGGGCTTTGTTGCTTTGTCCCTCCAGGCTGTTTGCAATTCCCCCAGATCCCTCTGCGGGGGGAGATGCTGGGACCTAGGCCTGAGCCGGGCAGAGGAAGTGGGATCCAATGCGGGGGGGGGGGGGGTGTTCCTTATTTCAGGACACAGAGGAGTATGTGTGTGGGGGGGGGGCGGGTGTCTTTGTTTCCACAGTGAGCACAACAGCCATTCCAGGCCCATGTCCTGGGGGGGCAGCTCTGGTCTGCCCAGCTGGAGGGTTAGAAGAAGGTGCCAGCCTGCAATTTCCCACCCAGGTGCCTGTGGGGCCGTGTGGACATGGGATCTAGTCGCTTGCTTGGCCAGGCTGCAGCTTGTCCCGGGAGGGCCTGACCCGTCCCGGGAGGGCCTGACCCATCCCGCCTGGTGTCTGCCGGCCCGTCTCACGCCCTCGCCTCCGTGCACAGAAGCAAACCGCCGGGAGCAGATCCTGCCCTACCCGTTGGCCAGCGACGCGGCTGGATGCCGGAGGTGAGAATTTCCCCTCGCCCCATGCGGCGCGCAGGTCGCACACGCAGGAGAGTTTTCGGATTGTGCCGTCACCGGTTCCGACGGTAGCTTGGACTGACAACCCCCCGTAACCGTGCTGTGCCCTGAGATCCGCCTCTGCGGGGTCAACCAAACGCAGGCGGCGGAGGGAGCTGTGCGGGTAACCCCACTGAGGGGGGGATCTCGCTGCCCTTGGGGGATAACGGGGCTAATCGATCTGGGGGGCAGAACAGACACTTCCGGGGGGAATCAGGGCCTGGCAGCACGTAGTGAGGGAGGCGGCAGATGCCAGCGTGGGGCCGGGATTCACTCGCGGGCTGTCATCTCTGGGGCCATCCAGAGATGCTCAGGGGGGTGACCTGTGGGTCACTGGGCCGGTTGCGAGGGGCCCGGCTTTAGAGCCCTGCCAGCCAGGCCTTGGGGGGACCCACCCGTGGTAGGGTCAGGGGTGACGGAGCAGCGGTGTTTCCAGACGGAGTTTACAAGTCCCCAAACGTCGCCAGCCGTGAACATCCAGCGAGTCGGTTTGTCCCACGTCTTCCCGACCCGTTGATCTCTCCGGCTTGAATACGGACGTGGGAGATCCCGGCCCCAGAAGGCACCTCCGGCCCTCGCACCGGGGCAAAGAGAAACGTGTTTGGATTCTGCTCATGCCGACAACCCACGGGTCCTATTGCATCTGAGTGTGGCCTGCAGCTTAGCTCGGGGGGGCGGGACCTTTTTTTGGGGGGGGGGATTTGACCCCAGTAAAATCAGTCGGGGGCCGCACAAGGGGAAAACCCAGCCCCCGACTGAGAGGCAGAAAGACGCCCCACATTCCCCGCACACATCAGAGCTAGGGTAGGAGGGAGGGCTTGTAGATTTTGTGGGTCCCCGACGCTTTGGGGTGAGGCCACAGCTGAGCAGTGGGGTGTGTGGGAAGGGGCTGCTGGGATGGGGGGTCGGGGCGTTCTGCTTGTAAGAAGCACTTGGGATTTTGACAGGGGAAGGACAATCTGCCGCCTTTCCTGGGAAGAGACCGGCAGAGCAGTTAGCGCAGCGAGACAGACGGACGCACAGACACGCGCCCGCCTCGCGCTGTGTGGTTTCGTGGGACGTTCATTAGTGGGTGGAGGAGCGGGGGCGTCGGTTAGGGCGGGGTGGTTTTGCTTTAAAGGCAAAACAGTTCCCCCCCATAGCGGTGTTGTCACTGGTACTCGCGGGTTTTGCTTTGCTGTGTTGAGTTTTCACGGGTGTTTGTGACTTTTACTTTGGCCTTTTGCTGTTGTGGTTTCGTTGGGCTCAGCAGGCTGGGATCATCGCTCTTGAGTTCCAGTGGCTCAATGCTCGCTTTGCTTACAGCTGGGGCTTTGCCCGCTGCCTGTGTTTTGATGGGGAGATAGAGCGGGTTTGTACGTTGGGCCTTTGGCTTTTTTCACAACGTTTGGTTGGGTGCTTCCGAAATCGTTTTTTTCATCTTTTATACATAAGCAGGTGGATTTGTGTGTTACGGAGAAGCAGTAGCTGTGAGCGGGAAGCGACAGGCACATGGAAAGGGCCTGACACGCCCATTCCAAACCCTCATTCTCAGAGCTTTTTAGTTAGTTATTTTAATGGTAAAATGTAAAAAAGACGCCCAGTGTTTACACCGGCCTTGGGATTGGTTCCAGACCCAGGAGTGTGGCCGGGCCCCTTTAGCACTGGGAAGGGGGAAGGGTTTTAATTTAGGAAGGGTGGCTGGCAAAGTCCACTGAGGGCCAGGACTTCGCAGAGAGCTCCATTTTAGATCCATGGCGACTTTTTTGTCATTATTTAAGAATAAGTAGGGGGCTGCGCCTCCTGCTTGCTACACTCACCAACCCTCCTCTCTCTGGGGGTAGGTAGCCCCCCCCTCCGGGCCGAGGCCACGCCACCCCCAGCTCTTCCCTCTTCCTCTCCCCGCACCCAGCCGCTGGCCCAACCCCCGGCGGCCGGAGGGACAGAGCCAGGCCGGCCGCGGCCCCAACCCGGCACGACTCCACCACTGGCGGCTGGAGGGACAGAGCCAGGCCAGCCGCGGCCCCGACCCGGCACGACTCCACCACCGGCGGCCGGAGGGACAGAGCCAGGCCAGCCGCGGCCCCGGCCTGGGACGACCCCACTGGCGGCCGGAGGGACAGAGCCGGGCCAGCCGCGGCCCCGGCCCGGCGTGACCCCACCACCGGCAGCTGGAAGGAGAGAGCCGGGCCGGCTGCGGCCCCGGCCCAGCACGACCCCACCGGCGGCCGGAGGGACAGAGCTGGGCCGGCCACGGCCCCAGCCCGGCACGAACCCACTGGCGGCTGGAGGGACAGAGCCGGGCCGGCCACGGCCCCAGCCCGGCACGAACCCACCGGCGGCCGGAGTGAGAGAGCCGGGCCAGCCGTGGCCCCGGCCCGGCACTACCCCACCGGCGGCCGGAGGGAGAGAGCCGGGCCAGCTGTGGCCTGGTGCAACCCTCTGATGGCTGAGGGGGGCAGAGCCAGGGCTGGAATGGCCATGGTGGGGGGGCCTGTCGGCCAGGGGAGGAGCGGGGCAGGCCAGGAATGCCACGCCTCGGCCCGGCCCTACCCGGTGGCTGTGGAGAGAGCCGGGGTTGCCTACCCCGGGGGGCAGGGAGGGGCTGGCAAGCAAGGGGCCCAGCCCCCTAATATATTTGTGTTGAAAAATGATGTTTTTCTTGCCGTAAAAGATGTGCCAGTGCGGTGACACGTTACGGTATCAGTATGTTTTCTGTGCAAGCTGAGAATTCGCATTTCAGTGCTGTCTGTGGCCCAGGCCGTCGAGAGACTGTTTGTGAAGGATCGTTTGTTTTACTTTGTATTTTGCGGAGACTTTGTTTTTTGTAATATTTGTGAGATGAATTTTAGGGGGTTCTTAGGCATCTGTGTTGGGTTTTTTTAGCGGTTTCAAAATGTGGCTTGTGTTGTTCATAGTAATTGATGAGGACAATTGGATTATTCAGAGGCATTACCTAGGACTGAGTGATAGTAAGTGAACCATTTTTAATATACTGGCTTATGGATGAAAGGTTATTTGTTTCATTTTTGTGAATTCCTTGAGTATTTAATAATTTTAGGACTGGATAAAGCCAGCCTTTCCCCGGGAGTTGCACTGTTGATAAATTGAAAGTGCGGTGACCGAGCAGTGCTTTATGCGGATTTGTGGAAATGTGTTTAGTTTCTTAGCAACTTAATTTGCGAAACATGTATTTCTTTACCTGTATTGTTTTGATCAATACTAAACGAAGGGGTTAAGGCGATTTCTTATGGAGTAAGGGGCAAGTTATTTTAACTGGAATGTGTAGTTTGAGAAAATGAATTGTTACTAGTATTTTTACGACGTGAGCATTGGTAGGGACGGGCATTTTCAAGGCTTTTGCGTTTTGCTGATGTGTTGGGTGTGTGACAATATTCAGAGCTGTCATTTGAGGCGGCGGGAGTTGGGTTTTTTAGGTTTTTAACTGAGCGCCCAAGCTGTCTTTGGGAGCTTTTCTGTTTGTGTTTTCGGGTTTTAACCTTGACGGTGTCTCTCCCCTAGGAGAAGACACGCGACTTTTGGCGGTGGTTGGCTTTGTGCTGCATGAATATGTTTTCGATGAGACGAGGGCAGCGGTGAGAGGAGGAGACGCTGGGGCGGAGGGTCCTGCACTCGCAGGAAGCAGGTGGGAGTTCGGGGCCCTTTGGGGCTTTGCACCCATGGGGGACTCACCCAAAGAGCGGCTTGGCCCCCGAGGGCGCCATGGCTAGGACCGTCCCCACCCCGGGGTCACCTACCCTCTCTCGCCTTACTGCACCGCGCCCGGCCTCCCAGCCCTCTGCCCCTCCATTCCCTGAACCCCCCCCTCAGGCACCCTGCCCCCGTCTCCCTAAGCCCCCCCAGCTGCAGCCCCTGGGCGCTCCCTGCCCCTGTCCAGACACCCACACCCCAGCCCCCTTCCATACCCCACCTCCCACCCAGATATACAGGCGCGTGAACAGAAAGGAGTACGGATCAAGAGGAAGGCCAGAGGTAACCAGGTCAATTCCGTCAGGGAGGGTGAGGCCCACTTCTTGCAGCTGGTGTGGAGGTGTGACCCCCGAGAGCGGAGAAACCGCCTTTGTAGTCGGCCGGCCAGTCACAGTCTTTGTTCAGTCCTAAATTGATAGTGTTCAATTTGCAGATGAATTGTAGCTCTGCAGTTTCTCTTTGGAGTCTGGTTTTGAAGCTTTTCTGTTGCAGGACGGCTCCTTTTAAACCTGCCACTGCGTGTCCAGGGAGATGGAAGCGTTCTCCGGTTTTTGTGTGTGACCCTTCCTGATACCTGATTTGTGTCCGTTTATTCTTTTACGGAGGGGCTGTCCGGTTTGGCCCACGTATATGGCAGAGGGGCATTGCCGGCGCATGTAGATGTGCAGGTGAATGAGCCCGTGATGGTGTCGCTGGTGTAGATATGCGGGCAGAGCTGGCACCGAGGCTTGTTGCAGGGATTGGTTCCTGAGTCAGAGTTACTGTGGTGCGGTGTCGAGTTGCGGGTGAGAATTTGCTTCAGGTTGGCGGGTTGTCTGGCCTGCCTCCCAAGGTCTGAGACAGTGAGGGATGGTTGTCCAGGATGGGTTGGAGATCACTCATGATGCGTTGAAGATGTGGCGGACACCACTGGCCGTCACTTACCATCCCCAGCTAAAACCTCTCCAACGCATCATCAGCGATCTACAACCCGTCCTGCAACAAACCTCGGTGCCAGCTCTGCCCGCATATCCACACCAGCCACCCTCACAGGGCCTGACCGCATCAGCCACACCATTACTGGTTCAGTCACCTGCACATCTACCAATGTCACATACGCCATCATGCGCCGGCAATGCCCCTAAGGGGGCCCCGCGCCCCTGAACCCGGAAGTGCCGGCCGGCATTACAGTTCAGAGCCGGGGGCCCTGCTCCACCAATATGTGGAGCTGGGTCTCTCCCCCGGCTCTGCCTGGAGCGGGCCCCGGACCCCCTGCGCGTCCCCCCACCCCGCCCCCAGAGCGTCCCCCTCGGCCCCGGAGCGTCCCTGCCGTGCGCGGCTCCCCCTCGCCGCCTGCTGCTGCCATGTGCGGAGTTGCAGGTGGGTGGGGCCCAGGCGTGACGTGACGTCATGCCCGGGATTTTAAAACTCCTCGGAGGCACGTTGCATGGCTGCCTCTGGGTTTGGCCTCTGGGGCCTGAGCGCAGACACCGGCCCCGCGACGTGGAAGACAGAAGGTGGGGAAGGGGCGTGTGCAGCGGGGGGGGTGGGCAGGGGCTTGGGGTAGCGGGAGGGGAAGAAAGGGGAAGGCACCAAGAGACAAATGCCAGGGGGCCAAGTGCAGACAATGAGGGACAGGGCAGGAGGGGAGGTGTCAGTGGGAGGGGGGACAGGGTGATGCTGGGAGAGGAGAGGGGAAGGGCATTGGGGGCTGGGGGGGGGAGGGGAGGTGCTGGGAGAAGTCTAGAAAGAAGGGGTGGGCATGAGAAAGGTGGGGATGGAGCAAGGCATGTGTGAGGGCACAGAGGGGCATGAGGGGAATGGGGGCAGAGAGTGGGGAGGGGGTGGGCATCAGGGAAAAAGAGGGCAAAGGGGGCAGGGGCAGTAAGGGAAGGGGGAGGCACCAGGAGGGTGCAGGGGTAAGGGAAGGGGGAGGCACCAGGAGGGTGCAGGGGTAGGGGAAGGGGGAGGCACCAGGAGGGTGCAGGGGTAAGGGAAGGGAGAGGCGCCAGGAGGGTGCAGGGGTAAGGGAAGGGGGAGGCGCCAGGAGGGTGCAGGGGTAAGGGAAGGGGGAGGCACCAGGAGGGTGCAGGGGTAAGGGAAGGTGCAGGTGCCAGGGGACTCTGGGGGTGAAGCAGAAGGGCAGACACCTGCAGGGGAGGGACCAGCACCAGAGGAGAGAGGCAGGGCAGGTGTGTAGAGGGAGGTGTTGGAAGAGGGGATGAGCAGGGGTGGCTCACGTGATCAGAGTGGGGCTACTGGAGGAGTGGGCACAGGGGCGCGAGAAGGGCTGGTGGAGGGGGGCAGGTCGCTGAGGGCAGTGAGAGGGGCAGGAGTCAGGACAGCAGAGGAGGGTGAGGGGTTGGGGGGCAGCAGGCACCAGGGGAGCTGATGGAGCAAGGGGCGGAGACATGGCAGCAAAGAGAAAAGGGAAAGGTTTATAAGATATTTATGAATAACTTGGTATGCTGCCCACGGCCAGTTTGTTTGCGCCCCGCGGTGCAGTTTGGGTTTCTGTGGGGATCAACACGTGGCCGGCGAGCGGGAGCCAAAATAAAAAAGTAGTCAGTGTAATGATCTTCTGATGACATGCGTTTTAGCAGTTCAATTCTCGGACTGTCATTGCTCATGAAAAGTGCTGTCACTTGGGTAGAAATCGGGGAAATGTTGCATTTTATTACTATCAGCAGAGCTGACTTAAATGGGGCCTGTGTGTTGTGTAGTCTTGCCTTAATCTTTGTATTCGTGCCTGTCAGTGTGACAGAAGCTATTTCTATATATTTGCTTGCATATGCGACCACACTTAAGTTGAGGCCCTCAGCATGTTCTGTAAGTATCAGTGTGGCCCCTGGGGCTTCCAGAGTTGAGTTGCCCTACTCATCCCTGACAGGTGTCTGTCTAACCTGGTCTGAAATATCTCCAGGGATGGAGATTCTGCAATGTCCCTAGGCAATTTATTCCAGTGTTTAACCACCCTGACAGGCAGGAACTTTTTCCTAATGTCCAACCTAAACCTCCCGGGCTGCAATTTAAGCCCCTTGCTTCTCATCCTAACCTCAGAGGCCAAGGAGAACAATTTTTCTTCCTCCTCCTTGTGATACTCTTTTAGATACTTGAAAGCTGCTCTCATGTCCCTTTTCGGTCTTCTCTTTTCCAAGGTAAACAAGGCCAATTTCTTCAGCCTTGCCTCATACCTCATGTTCTCTAGACCTTTCATCATTTGTGTTGATCTTCTCTGGACTTTCTCCAGTTTCTCCACGTTTCCTGAAATGTGGCGCCCAGAACTGGACATGATACTCCAGCTGGGGCCTAATGTAGATGGCTCATTCCCTGCCTAGGGGATGTGAGACCGGGCGGGTTAATTTCCACTCCTCCTGTTTATTCTTTCCCTAAGCCAGGAGGGCACGGTCGTTCTGATGGGGGCTCTGCAGGAAGGCAGCCCGCCCTGCCCCTGTCTGAAACCTTGTGCAGGTGTTAAACAGCCGTCCAGCCCACCCTAGAGGTGACTGCATTTCAGCGTGCCTGAAGCAACACAGCACCAGCAATGGACAGGAGAATGGCTCCCGGGCATGGCTCACTCTGACTGCTTCAGTCCCGTTGGATGGGCCTCAGCCTCTTTCCTTCCCCTCCCCCGCTTTGCAGTGGGGCTGTAGACTCTGGGGGAGAAGGGTGGAGGCAAGCAGAGGTGTCTCCCTGCAGCAGATGTAGACACGTCTCTGTATTAATCATTCTCTCATTGAAGTTTTTAGCTTTGTATTGAGTCCTTTTACATGGAAACTTTGTATTACGTCTTGGTAGAACAGTCCCTGGGACAAGTGAGGCAGAGACTGTCCCTGTGGGTGAACGAGGTGGGAATGGATAAGGCGGAAGGTGAGCATCTCTGGGCAGTTGCAAAGGTTGGAGAGGGGATGGAAGCCAGATCCAGGATCAATGAGCCCGGGGAAGTGGGCCCATTGAAAGGAGACTGGACCTGTGGATGCCTTGGGGGTCAGCAGCAAGGGCCTGCTCTGGGAAACCCCCTCTTTGGAGGTGAATGCGGCAGCATTGAGACACCCCCCAGAAGCCGGCGCCACAGACACTAACTGTGGATTCATGGGACGGCTCTCACAGAACTTGCACAGGCATAAAATGATAGATCTGCAGGACGGGGGGGCCGTGGTGGTCAGTTGCCCCGGGAGAAAAATAATAGAAAATTTACTTAAAAATAGATCTCACGTTTTTAAAAGGAATACCGTATCTCCTGCCTTTTGTCTATTTTTGTCGGTTTAGGCCCCCAGTTAAAATTTTCAAAAGCACTTGGGTGACTAAAGTCACTTTTGAAAATTGGACTTGGAAATCTAAGCTCAGATTTTCAAAGGTAATTAAGCTCCTAAAGAGACAGTTGCCAACTCGGCTCTTCGAAGAGATCTATCTGACCTTTACACACCTTTGAAAATCTGGTCATGAGTGTCCTAGTCAGTTCTGAACGTGAGATGTAGGAGCCCAGCCCTAATTCCTTCAGGCTTTTTTTTTTTTTTTAAATTTGAACATTTATCCACACTAATTCCCCTCCTTTCTCTTTCGCTGTCCAATAAACGCATGGATCAAAGTTATAGGTGTTGTGAATATGCTGACTTGAGAGTGGAAAGATTTCATATTGTCGTGTATGATTCCTGGTAACCCATCTCAAATATGAAAAACTAGGTTGATACCTGTTCATATCAGGAGCTGTTGAATTCAGATCCTCATTTGCAGTATCTCATTAGGGTGTTTAGTGGGGAAGATATTGGGGTTTTTGATTTATACTGTGGGCAAAGCATGGGCTCACAAGAATTCCTCCATTGTTTTACTGTGAGTCTCAAAACATTTGGGCTGCGTCTAGACTGGCATGATTTTCCGCAAATGCTTTTAACGGAAAAGTTTTCCGTTAAAAGCATTTGCGGAACAGCGCGTCTAGATTGGCACGGACGCTTTTCCGCAAAAGCACTTTTTGCGGACAAGCGTCCCTGGCCAATCTAGATGCGGTTTTGCTCAAGAAAGCCCCGATCGCCATTTTAGCCGTCGGGGCTTTTTTGCACAAAACAATACCACGTTGTCTACACTGGCCCTCTTGCGCAAAAGCTTTGCGCAAAAAGGACTTTTGCCCGAACGGGAGCAGCATAGTATTTCCGCAAGAACGCTGACGATCATACGTGAGATCGTCAGTGTTCTTACGGAAATTCAAGCGACCAGTCTAGACAGCTGGCAAGTTTTTCCGGAAAAGCGGCTGATTTTCTGGAAAAACTGGCCAGTCTAGACACAGCCTTGGTGTTTTTCTAAAGGCCTGGAGTCAATTGATTATGCAGGAATCTCAGCTTTCATTTAAAAAAAGTTCTCTATACTTCTGGGCCTTACAGCTAAGGAGGAAAGCTTTAACACATGAACCCTAAATACTCAAGAAACAAAAGGCCAATAAAAATCCAACATGTTTTATTTTTAAAAAATCTTATGATTTGTAGACCATTGTCAGAACTTTGTGCAGGTGTTCCTTGTGATTTTTGTGTTGGCAATACTGCTCTTTGATTGGTGAATTTAGAGAGGTCTCTCCCTTCGGTTTCCCTTTCCACCTTCCTTTTTTGTCACAGGTTATCAGAGAATCATAGCAACAATGGAGAGTAGGGTGAGTTGGTGACTATGGTTAATGACTGGTCAGGGTGACGAACTATTCTCAGCCAGTGGTCTGAATGAGCGATCTACTGCCATCTGTTCATCAACTGTAGGAAAAGGCTTCAGGAGCAGACCTTATTTATATAGACAACCTGCTTTGCCACAGAGATCTGTAGATATACTTGCTGTGTCAAGGTGATCAATTTTGGCTCTTTTGGGTTGAATTTCACTTGAGACTTGGAGCTGGGAGAATGAAACGTTGTCGTCCATATTGTATGATTAAAAGGTAAAAGCCCTGAACTTAATATGACCTGGCTTAGGGTCTCCCATGACTTGAACACTAAGCAGAGGGTAGTGAGTCACATCTAACTGAAAGTCACAGAAGATGGAAACAGGTTTTATTTCTGGTGGTGTAGAGTCTATTTGGGAGCCTTCAGTTATATCTGACACTTTACATCCAGGCTGCGTCTAGACTGGCAAGATTTTGCACAAAAGCAGGCGCTTTTGCGCAAAAACTTGCCAGCTGTCTACAGCGGCCGCTTGAATTTGCGCAAGAACACTGACGTTCTTATGTAAGAAATCAGTGCTTCTTGCGCAAATACTTTGGCGCTCCCGTTCGGGCAAAAGTCCTTTTGCGCAAAAGGGCCAGTGCAGACAGCTCAGATTTATTTTGCGCAAAACCGTGTCGAGATTGGCACGGACCCTTTTGCGCAAAAAGTGCTTTTGCGCAAAAGCGTCCGTGCCAATCTAGACGCACTTTTGCGCAAATACTTTTAACGGAAAAACTTTTCCGTTAAAAGTATTTGCGCAAAATCAGGCCAGTCTAGACGTAGCCCCAGTGTTTGTAAGGGGAGTTTGGATATTGGGATTTGTTTGGGGTTTGTTTTTGCTGTGGAGGGGGTGTTTTGGTTTGTTTTTGTGTTCACCGGACTAATAGGATTTTGAAGAGAAAGTAGATATAACAGAGGCAGTAGTGCCATGACCCAAGAAGTAGAGAACACAAGGAGGATGATTGGATGTGGTAGCTGCGGTATGTACATGATTCTGGAGGGGTTACCCGAAAGGAGTTTTGTTTGCATGAAGTGCCGCCTGATAGAGTTGATGGAGGAAAAGATCCGAGGACTGGAGATGCAGGTGGAAACTTTGGTTGAGTTTAGAAGGGGGTTTGAGCAGATGATGGAGCAAAGGCATGACGTGGCTAAAGGGGAAAGTTTAGATATGCAGATAGAAGCAGGATCAAGCCCCTTAGAGGGGGGACTGCTGGGTGAAGAAAATGGACAGTGGAAGCATGTGACTAAGAGAACCAGGCAGAGGAAAAGATGGGTTAGTGAAGGAAAAATAGAGCTTAAGAATAGGTATGTGGAGTTGGAGAATGAAGGAGGGGTACAACAGGCAGATAATGAAGATGGAAGGGTAAGGAAGAAGAGAAGAGTGGCTAGCCCTATAGATAAAGGGGAAGAGTTAATGGAAACAGCACCAATAATGAGTATTAGGAAGATACAGGATGGGTTAAAGAGGATTACAAGGGAAGACAGGAATGGCAAGGACTTGCAGCTAGAGGAAGCTAGAGATAGACCAGGCAATCACACTGTCACTAGGAAAAGGCAGGTCTATGTGATTGGGGACTCCTTATTGAGAAGAATAGATAGGCCTGTAACCAGAGCTGATCCAGAGAATAGAAGGGTGTGTTGTTTGCCAGGTGCTAAGATACGGGATGTGGAACTGAGGTTGAAGAGTATTATTAAGGGAGCAGGAAGGAATCCGTTGATCATCTTTCATGTAGGAACAAATGATACGGCTAGATTTTCGCTGGAACGAATTAAGGGCGACTATGCTAGGCTAGGGAGGATGCTCAAGGAAATTGAGGCTCAGGTGATCTTTAGTGGCATCCTGCCTGTTCCTAGAGAAGGGCAACTAAGATGTGACAGGATTATGATGATCAATAATTGGCTTAGGCAGTGGTGCTATAAGGAGGGCTTTGGGATGTATGGCCACTGGGAGGCATTTATGGACAGAGGACTGTTCTCTCGGGATGGACTTCATCTAAGTAGGGAGGGAAATAGACTTCTAGGATGGAGGTTGGCTCAACTGATAAAGAGAGCTTTAAACTAGGAATTTGGGGGAGATGGTTGGGAGATGTTCAGGTAATCTCTACGCCAGATTTTAACACTGAGGGGGAGGCAAATGAAGTAAAGGATATAGCTGGGGGTAGGAGAATGTACATGAGGAAGGGTAGGGTGGATACTAGTCTAACAGGTCATATTGGAGGTACAACGCCCGTGCCAAATTGGGTAAAGAATGTGAGTGAGGCCAAACAGCAAAAATTAAGATGTTTGTACACCAATGCGAGGAGCCTAGGTAACAAAATGGAGGAACTAGAGCTATTGGTCCAGGAAGTGAAACCAGATATTATAGGAATAACAGAAACATGGTGGAATACTAGGCATGATTGGAGTACAGGTATTGAAGGGTATGTGCTGTTTAGGAAAGACAGAAATAAGGGTAAAGGTGGTGGAGTCGCATTGTATATCAAAGATGAGGTAGATTGTAAAGAAATAAAAAGTGATGGAATGGAGAAGACAGAGTCTGTTTGGGCAAAAATCACATTGGGGAAGAAAACTATCAGATCCTCCCCTGGGATAGTGCTTGGGGTGTGTTATAGACCACCAGGATCCACTTTGGATATGGATAGAGACCTCTTTAATGTTTTTAATGAAGTAAATACTCGTGGAAACTGCGTAATCATGGGAGATTTCAACTTTCCAGATATAGATTGGAGAACAAGTGCTAGTAATAATAATAGGGCTCAGATTTTCCTAGATGTGATAGCTGATGAATTCCTTCATCAAGTAGTTGCTGAACCTACAAGGGGGGATGCTATTTTAGATTTGGTTTTGGTGAGTAGCGAGGACCTCATAGATGAAATGGTTGTAGGGGATAATCTTGGCTCGAGTGATCATGAGCTAATACAGTTCAAATTGAATGGAAGGATAAACAAAAATAAATCTGAGACTAGGGTTTTTGATTTCAAAAGGGCTAACTTTAATAAATTAAGGAAATTAGTTAGGGAAGTTGATTGGTCTAAAGAAATTATGGATCTTGAGGTGGAGGAGGCCTGGGATTATTTTAAGTTAAAGTTGCAGAAACTGTCAGAAGCCTGTATCCCAAGAAAAGGGAAAAAAATTATAGGCAGGTGTGTTAGACCAAGCTGGATGAGCAGGCATCTTAGAAAGGTGATTAAGAAAAAGCAGAAAGCATATAAGGAGTGGAAGATGGGAGGGATAAGTAAAGAAAGTTACCTTATTGAGGTTAGAGCATGTAGGGACAAAGTGAGAGAGGCTAAAAGGCAGGTAGAGTTGGACCTTGCAAAGGGAATTAAAACCAATAGTAAAAGGTTTTATAGCCATATAAATAGGAAAAAAACAAAAAAAGAAGAAGTAGGACCGCTAATTACTAAGGATGGAGTGGAGGTTAAGGATAATTTAGGAATGGCCCAATATCTAAACAAATACTTTGCTTCAGTCTTTAATGAGGCTAGTGAAGAGCTTAGGGATAATGGTAATATAACAAATGGGACTAAGGATATAGAGGTAGATATTACCATATCTGAGGTAAAAGCCAAACTTGAACAGCTTAATGGGAGTAAATCGGGGGGCCCAGATAATCTTCATCCAAGAATATTAAAGGAACTGGCACATGAAATTGCAGGTCCATTAGCAAAAATTTTTAATAAATCTCTAAACTTAGGGGTTGTACCATTTGATTGGAGAATTGCTAATATAGTTCCTATTTTTAAGAGAGGAAAAAAAAGTGACCCGGGTAACTATAGGCCTGTTAGTTTGACATCTGTAGCATGCAAGATCTTGGAAAAAATTTTGAAGGAGAAAGTAGTTAGAGACATTGAGGTTAATGGCAATTGGGATAAGTTGCAACATGGTTTTACAAAAGGTAGATCGTGCCAAACCAATCTGATCTCTTTTTTTGAGAAAGTAACAGATTTTTTAGATAAAGGAAATGCAGTGGATTTAATCTACCTCGATTTTAGTAAGGCATTTGATACAGTACCACATGGGGAATTATTGGTTAAATTGGAAAAAATAGGGATTAATATGAAAGTTGAGAGGTGGATAAGCAACTGGTTAAAGGGGAGACTACAGCGGGTCATATTGAAAGGGGAACTGTCAGGTTGGAGGAAGGTTACTAGCGGAGTTCCTCAGGGATCAGTTTTGGGGCCAATTTTATTTAATCTTTTTATTGCTGACCTTGGCACCAAAAGTGGAAGTGTCCTGATAAAATTTGCAGATGACACAAAGTTGGGAGGTATTGCTAATTCAGAAAAGGATCGGGATATCATACAGAAAGATTTGGATGACCTTGTAAATTGGAATGATAGCAATAGGATGAAATTTAACAGTGAGAAGTGTAAGGTTATGCATTTAGGCATTAATAACAAGAATTTTAGTTATGAGCTGGGGACACATCAGTTGGAAGTAACGGAGGAGGAGAAGGACCTCGGAGTCCTGGTTGATTATAGGATGACTATGAGCCGCCACTGTGACATGGCTGTGAAAAAGGCTAATATGGTCTTGGGATGTATTAGGCGAGGTATTTCCAGTAGGGATAAGGAGGTGTTAGTGCCATTATACAAGGCATTGGTGAGACCTCATTTGGAATACTGTGTGCAGTTCTGGTCTCCCATGTTTAAGAAGGATGAATTCAAATTAGAACAGGTACAAAGAAGGGCCACTAGGATGATTCGAGGAATGGAGAACCTGTCTTATGAAAGGAGACTCAGGGAGCTTGGCTTGTTTACCTTAACCAAAAGAAGGCTGAGGGGGGATATGATTGCACTCTTTAAATATATTAGAGGGATAAATACTAGGGAGGGAGAGGAATTATTTAAGTTTAATACTAATGTGGACACAAGAACAAATGGATATAAGCTGGCTAGTAGGAAGTTTAGACTTGAGATTAGACGAAGGTTTCTAACCATTAGAGGAGTGAGGTTCTGGAATGGCCTTCCAAGGGAAGTAGTGGGGGCAAAAGATCTACCTGGCTTCAAAATTAAACTAGATGGGTTTATGAAGGGGATGGTTTGACAAGATAACATGGTCTTGGTAACTAATTGACTAGTCATTATCAGTGGTAAATAGGTCAATGGAGGGATGATAGGGGTTACTATAAAGAACTTTCTGGGTGTCTGGCTGGGGAGTCTTGCCCACATGCTCAGGGTTTAGCTGATCGCCATATTTGGGGTCGGGAAGGAATTTTCCTCCAGGGTAGATTGGCAGAGGCCCTGGAGGTTTTTCGCCTTCCTCTGTAGCATGGGGTACAGATCACAGCTGGAGGATTCTCAGCATCTTGGGGTCTTCAAACTATTTGAGGGCTTCAATATCTGAGATATAGGGGTGAGGATTATTCTAGGAGTGGGTGGGTGAGATTATGCGGCCTGCATTGTGCGGGGGGTCAGACTAGATGATCATAATGGTCCCTTCTGACCTTAAAGTCTATGAGTCTATGAGTCTATGAGTTTAAAGGCAGAGCTGACGAGAATCAATTGAGAGTCCTTGTCTTGTCTCAGTGATCACTTGAGCAAAAATCATTGATAAAATCTTGTGTAGACTGACCTTGGACTCGACATGCAGGCAGTGTGTTGAAGGGCAGTGCAAAGGAGGCAGTGGTGGGGAGGTACCATGTTACCTCGTGAAATCAGTGGTGCTGAAATCACTCAGGACTGGAATTTGACCCCAGAACTGACACCTTCTTAACAAAGACTCCATTTTTGCTATTTAAAAAGTAAATCAGTGTAACAGAAAACGGCAACGCTCTCTGGAAACTTTTTAAAAATCAAACTTTAAACTTTATTGAAAAGATTGGATAGTTTGCAATTGAAAATATTTGACCGACACTTAAGGCAACTGATTTAATTGTGTGTAAAATTTTGCATAATAAAGGATGGCATTTTTTTGGAAAATGTTCAACTATATTGATATACATTTTGATCAGATCTACTTCTGATGTGATTTGTGTGTGGTTGTGGGGGTGTGGGTGGTTGTGTGGGGGTTTTTTTTTTTTGGCTCAACAAAAAATCCTGGGTGGTGTGGCCCCGCCAAAACGGTTCAAATTGGGCCCCGCACTTCCTAAAGCCGGCCCTGGAGACAGGGGTAGGGGTGTGTAAGTGAAGGGGCTGGAGGGTTGCAGGTTGTTGGCCGGGGAGGGAGAGTTGTGTAAGTGAGAGGGCTGCGGGGTTGTTGGCCAGGGTAGGAGGGTTGTGTGAGTGAGGGGCTGGGGTTGTGGGTTGTTGGCGAGAGAGGGCGTGTGTCAGTGAGTAAGGGATCTGGGGGTTGCGGGTTATGGCTGGGGAGACGGGTAGGGGTGTGTGAGTAAGGAGCTGGGGGGTTGCAGGTTGTTGGCTGGGTAGGGATGTGTGAGTGAGGTGGTTGGGGGTTGTTGACGGGGGAGAAGCGTATGGCAGTGTGAGTGAGAGGGCTGGGGGTTGCGAGTTGTTACCGAGATAAGGGTGTGTGTGTGTGTGTGTGTGAGTGAGTGAGTGAGGGGGCTGGGGGTTGTGGGTTGTTGGTGAGAGAGGGTGTGTCAGTGAGTGAGGGAGCTGGGGGAGGGGTTGCAGGTTGTTGACCGGGAAGAGGAGTAGGGGTTTGTGATTGAGCGGGCTTGGGGGTTGCAGGTTGTTGTGTGGGTGGGGTTGAGTGAGGGGGCTGGGGGTCGCAAGTTATTGGTGACAGAGGGTGTGTGTGAGGGAGGGGGTAGGGGGTTGCGGGTTGTTGGCCGGGGAAGATATGTGTGAGTGAGGGGGCTGGGGGCTTTCAGGTTGTTGGCTGGCTGGGGTTGTGAGTGAGGTGGCTGAGGGATTGCAGGTTGTTGGCCAGGGTGAGAGGGCTGAGTGAGCGTGGGGGCTGGGGATTGCGGGTTGTTGGCACGAGAGGGGGTGTGTGTGTGTGTGTGTGTGTGTGCGCGCGCGCGCGCGAGAGTGAGGAGGCACGGGGGGGTTGCAGGTTGTTGACGGGGAAGAGGAGTAGGGGTGTGTGAGAGGGCTTGGGGATTGAAGTGTTGTTGGCTGGGTGGGGTTGTGAGGGAGGGGCCTGGGGCTTGTGGGTTGTTGGTGAGAGGGATGTGTGTGAGTGGGGGGTTGTGGGTTGTTGGTGGGGTGGGGTTGAGAGTGAGGTGGCTGGGGGGAGGGCGGGTTGCAGGCTGTTGGCCAGAGAGAAGGGTACGGGAGTGTGCGTGAGGGGGTTGTGGGTTGTTGGCTGGGTGGGGTTGTGAGTGAGGTTGCTAGGGGGTTGCGGGTAGTTGGCCAGGGAGGGGCTAGGGGTGTGTGTGAATCAGAGGCTGGGGGGGTTGCAGGTGGTTGGCTGCGTGGGGTTGTGAGTGAGGAGGCTGGGGGGGTTGCAGGCTGTTGGCCGGAGAGAAGGGTACAGGAGTGTGAGTGAGGTGGGGGGTTGTTGGCCGGGGAGAGGGGTAGGGGTGTGTGAGTGAGGGGGCTGGCGGTTGGGGGGTTCCGGATCATTGATGGGGTGGGTTTGTGTGTCGGGCTAGGGGGGTATCAGGTTGTTGGCGGGGTGGGGTTGTGAGTGAGGGGGTTGTGGGGGTTTTGGGTTGTTGGCCAGAGAGAGGGGTAGGGTTGTGAAAGTGAGGGGGATGTGGGGTTGGAGGTTGTTGGCAGGGTGGGGTTGTGAGTGAGGGGCTGGGGGGAGTTGCAAGGTGTTGGCGGGGGTTGTGAATGAGTTTGCTAGGGGGTTGCGCGTTGTTGGTCGGGGAGAGGGTTAGGGTTGTGTGAGTGAGGGGGTGGCAACTTGCAGGCTGTTGGCTGGGTGGGGTTGTGAGTGACGGGCTTGAGGGTTGCGGGTTGTGAGTGAGGTGGCTGAGGGGTGGGGGGTTGTTGGCTGGGTGGGGTTGTAAGTGAAGTGGCTGGGGGGGGTTGTGGGGTGTTGGCTGGAGAGAAGGGTAGGGCTGTGTGAGTGGGGGGAGGGTGGCAGGTTGTAGGCTGTTGGCTGGGTGGGGTTGTGAGTGAGGGACTGGGAGGAGTTACAAGTTGTTGGCGGGGATTGTGAGTGAGTTTGCTAGAGGGTTGCGCGTTGTTGTCCGGGCAGAGGGGCAGGGCTGCGTGAGTGACGGGCTGGAGGGTTGTGGGTTGTGAGTGAGGTGCGTGAGGGTTGCAGGTTGTTGGCGAGAGAGGGTGGGTATGTGTGTGTGAGGGGGTAGGGGGTTGTGACTTATTGGCAGGATGGGGGTAAGGGTGTGTGTGTGAGAGTGCTGGGGGTTGCGGGTTGTTGGCGGGATAGGGGTAGCGGGGTGTGAGTGAGGGGCTGGGGGTTGCGGGTTGTTGTCTGGGTGGGTTGTTGGTGTAAGAAGGCTGGGGGTTGCGGGTTGTTGGCGGGATAGGGGTAGCGGTGTGTGAGTGAGGACCTGGGGGTTGCGGGTTGTTGGCGGGATAGGGGTAGCGGGGTGTGAGTGAGGGGCTGGGGTTGCGGGTTGTTGGCGGGATAGGGGTAGCAGGGTGTGAGTGAGGACCTGGGGGTTGCGGGTTGTTGTCTGGGTGGGTTGTTGGTGTAAGAAGGCTGGGGGTTGCGGGTTGTTGGTGGGATAGGGGTAGCGGGGTGTGAGTGAGGATCTGGGGTTGCGGGTTGTTGGCGGGATAGGGGTAGCGGGGTGTGAGCGAGGGGCTGGGGGTTGCGGGTTGTTGGGGAAGTAGGATGAAGGCCTAAACGATAAGCCCTTGCAGCACAGGCCGGCTCTGGGGCCCGAGGCCCGGCTAACGAGGGACAACGCTTGGCGAACACAAAGCAAAGCGCGGGGCTGAGCAGCATGCCGGCCCAGCTCACACGTGTGGCGGGAACCGGGCGGAGCGCAGAACAGGTTGTTGGCTGAGTGAAGGGGCTGTGGAGTTGTGGGCTGTTGGCCAGGGAGAGGGGTTGGGGTGTGGGGCCGGGGCTGCAGGTTGTTGGCTGGTTGGGGTTGAGAGTGAGGGGGCTGGGGGTTGTTGGCCGGGGACAGGGGTAGGGGTGTGTGAGTGATACGGCTCCGGGGGTGGGTTACAGCTTGTTCACCACGGATGTGAGTGAGGATACTGGCGCGGGGTTGTAGGTTGTTGGCTGGGTATGGCTGTGTGTTAGGTGGCTGGGGGGGGTTGCAGATTGCAATCTAGGTTGCAGATTGCTGGCTGTGAGTGAATTGACTAAGAGTTGCGAGCCCTTGGCTGGGCAGAGGAGTGCGTGTGTGTGTGGGGGGGGGGCGGGGGTTGCAGGTTGTTGGCCGAAAAGAGGGGTAGGGGTGCGTAAGTGAGGGGACTGTGGGTTGTTGGCTGGGTGGGGTTGTGAGTGAGGGGGGCTGGGGACTTGCCAGTGTATGGCTGGAGACAGGGGTAGGGTGTGAGAGTGAGGGGGCTGGGGGTTGCAGGTTGTTGGCCAGGGACAGAGTTAGGAGGTGTGTGAGTGACAGGACTGGGGGAGTGCAAGTTGTTGGCCAGGGGGAGGGGGTAGGGGTGTGTGAGGGTATGTCTACGCTAGCCCCCTAGTTCGAACTAGGGTGGCTAATGTAGGCATTTGAACTTGCAAATGAAGCCCGGGATTTAAATATCCTGGGCTTCATTTGCATGTTCCCGGGCGGGCGCCATTTTTAAATCCCCTTAGTTCGAACTGACTGCCCGCGGCTACACGCGGCACCCAGAAGTTAATCCGAACTAAGTCCTTGGTTTGGATTAACTGTTACTCCTCCTGCAATGGCAGAGGAGCGTGTGTGTGTGAGGGGAGTGCGTGTGTGTTACTCCTCCTTGGCCAGGCAGAGGAGTGCGTGTGTGTGAGGGGGGTTGCAGGGTGTAGGCTGGGTTGTGAGTGAGGGGCTGAAGGGTTACGGGTTGTTCGCCAGGGAGATGGGAAAGGATGTGCGTGTGAGCGAGCTCGGTGGGTTTGAGAGTGAGGGTTGGGGGGGTTTGCAGGTAGTTGGCCAGGGAGAGAGATCGGGTGTGTGTGAGTGAGGGGGGGTTACAGGTTGTTGGCTGGGTGGGGTTGTGAGTGAGGAGTTTGGGGGTTGTAGGTTGTTGGTTGGGTGGGGGTTGTGAATGAGGATCTGAGGGGTTGTGGGTTGTCGGCCAGGGCGATGGGTAAGGGGGTTTGAGTGAGCAGGGTTGCGGGTTGTTGGCTGGGTGGGGTTGTGAGTGAGGTGACTGGGGGGAGCGGGGAGGGGCGTGTTGTTGTCAAGGGACAGTGTTGGGGCGGGGTGAGTGAGGAGCTGGGGCTTTGCGGGTTGTTGGCTGGGGACAGGGTGGGGGGGGAGGGGTGAGTGAGGTGACCGGGGGGTTGCTGGTTGGTGCCGAGAGTATGGATCGGATAAACGGACTGTGAGGTGGATAGAAAGCTGGCTAGACTGTCGGGCCCAGCGGGTAGTGATCAACGGCTCCATGTCAGGATGGCGGTCGGTTTCTAGCGAGTGCCCCAAGGTTCGGTTCTGGGACCGGTTTTGTTCAGCCTCTTTATTTGACCTGGATGAGGGACGGATTGCACCCTCAGCAAGTTTGCGGTTGACACACAGCCAGGGGGAGAGGTAGATACGCTGGAGGGCAGGGATCGGGTCCAGAGGGACCTAGACACATTGGAGGATCGGGCCACAAGAAATCTGATGAGGTTCAACAAGGACAAGTGCAGAGTCCTGCCCTTGGGACGGAAGAATCCCAAGCGTTGCTACAGGCTGGGGACCGACTGGCTAAGTCCTTGTAGCCAAGAAGGCTAGTGGAATATTAGGGTGCATTAGGAGGAGCGCTGCCAGCAGATCCAGAGAAGTGATTATTCCCCTTTACTCGGCTCTGGTGAGGCCACACCTGGAGTATTGTGTCCAGTTCTGGGCCCCCCACTACAGAAAGGGTGTGGACGCATTAGAGAGGGTCCAGCGGAGGGCGAGCAGAACGATGAGGGGGCTGGAGCGCATGCCCTACGAGGAGAGACTGAGGGATTTGGGTCTGTTCAGTCTGCAGAAGAGAAGAGCGAGGGGGGATTTGAGAGCAGCCTGCAACTTCCTGAAGGGGGGTTCCACAGAGGCTGTTCTCAGTGGGGGCAGGTGGCAGAACAAGGAGCAATGGGCTCAAGTTGCAGTGGGGGAGGTCCAGGTTGGATATTAAGACAAACGATTTCCCATGGCGGGTGGGGAAGCACTGGGCTGGGTTCCCTAGGGAGGGGGTGGAATCTCCATCCCTTGAGGTGTTTCAGTCTCGGTTTGACCAAGCCCTGGCTGGGTTGATTGAGTTGGGATTGGTCCTGCCTTGGGCAGGGGGGGCTGGACGCGATGGCTCCTGAGGTCTCTGCCAGCTCTAGGATTCTAGGGGTGGGTGGGTATGAGAGTGAGTGAGAAGTTTGGGGGTTTGCAGGTTGTTGTTCAGGGATGTGAGTGAGGTGGCTGCGGGGGCGGGGAGGGCAGGGGGGCGGGTTGTGCGTTGTGGCCCCATCATGTATATCATAGCCTGCCTCAGAAATGTTCATCCTACAGTCCCTCCTCTTAACCTCAGGGATCATAAACCTGTCAGGTTAAATACAATAATTAAATGTTTTAGCTTATGCTCTTTGTCGACAGAAGCTTTCTTGACAGTATGGGTACGTCTAGACTCCAGGCTTTTGTCGACAGATACTGTGGACAAAGCTTCTGTCGACAAAGAGCGTCTAGACTGCAGCCAGTTCTGTCGACAAAGTGAGCCGTTTTGTCGACATGACAGTGGGGACGCAAAGGACGGTGCAGATACAATAACGCCTTCTGTCGCCAAAAGGCGTTATTCCTTGTCGAGTGAGGTTCACCGCCGTCGACAAAACTGCCGAGTTCGGTCGACGTTATGTCGACAGAACTCGGCGGCAGTGTAGATGCAGGTATAGTTTTGTCGACAAAAGTCCACTTTTGTCTACAAAGCCCGGTCGTCTCGACACACCCGATCTGTCGACAAAGCCTGCAGTCTAGACGTACCCTGAGTTACCAGCACCAAAGCACCCTGCAATGTTACCAACTGACTCCTACCACTGGTGAGTGAGGCAGTCTCCAATTTGGTTTGTTAGGCTGGTAATATTCTTCCCCATATGGGGCCCCACCCATTCACACTGCTTATTTCCCCCCTTCGGACGGGGCGTGCACCTCGACCCAGTAGGGGTAAAATATTACCGAGGTGAGGACTGGCAGCATTGGGCTATTATCATCAGGCCAGGCTCTGGGACTGGGATCTGTTCAGTGCCTCGTATTCTCCTTGGCCACCAGTACACAGCGGTCCCCCTGTAGAGGTAACGTGGACACTGGTTGCATTGACTGCAAGTACCATCCCCCTGAGATGACCACAGCATGGCTTAAAAATGTCTTCATTATGAATGGGGAATCCCATACAAGTCCGTGGTTCTCTCCAGGTATTCTCGAGGCCGTCTAAGGCTTTGGGCACCTGGCCCCAGCAGGTTATTACAATGGCGCGGTGACTAGTTTCCCCATTGTTGTGGGCATTGGTGTATGGCTTTACTCACTTTTTCGGATGTCCCGTTTGCCCGTGCTTCATTTGCAGATTTGTTGTTACCTCTGGCCAGCCCCTTCACGGTTAGGGTGTGTCTAGACCACAGGGTTTTGTCGAGAAAACGCTCCCTGCGTCTACACTGCCGCCGAGTTCTGTCGACATAACGTCGACGGAACTCGGCAGTTTTGTCGACGGCGGTAAAGCTCACTCGACGAGGAATAACGCCTTTTGTCGCCAGAGCTCTGTCGCCAGAAGGCGTTCTTGCATCTACACCGTCCTTTGCGTCTCTGCTCTCGTGTCCACCAAGCGGCTTGCTTTGTCGACAGAACTGGATGCAGTCTAGACGCCCTTTGTCGACAGCATCTGTCGACAAAAGCCTGTAGTCTAGACGTACCCTCGGTGTGTAAGTTCTGCAAAGGCTAAATATTTCCTTCGTGTGGCAATTAGAGCAAAGCAAACCCGGTGGAAGGGGATGGGTAACCGAGTCCCGGTCCTTCGCATGGCGCGCTCCTTGCTCCCTTCGTCGGGCTTCACAGGGGAAGCAGGAGCGGCAGCAGGAACGGTTACCTTCCGGTTCATTTTTGTTCACCTGTGGAGAGCCTGTTAGCGTTTACCTAGCTTAAACAGTTACTACGGTACGCTCTTGTCCTTTCGCGAAGTTGTCCTCGAGCTGCTGTGTGATTGCAGTCCGATCCGTTTTCTTTCCCTTTCTCTTGCTGAACAGTTTCCTTTTTCTAGCTCATGCTGCTGCTTCACTTAGGATGTTCTTTCATTTAAAAGACAATACACCACCACAAAGCTGGCAATACAATCTTAGAGCACAAAACACACTTATGTCATGACAGTGGAACCGTGGGTTTGTTTTTTTTCCTTCCGTTGCTCTTCGGCTGGCACCGGCGCTTTCTGATGTTCTGAAAGAGAAAAGACCATTTTCCTACCCCATATCTCTCGTAGTCCTTTTCGCTTTTCAAGTATAGTGCTGACTTCTTTATAAGCCTGCTGTTTCCCCAAAATTACTTATGCTTGTATTTGGGAAACCAGCTTCTGAGGGATTGGGTAAATTACTTCCCTGCTCAATGATTAAGTTCAAGGCGGTATGCCTGAATTTTCCTCTCATAGCACAGGCCAGGTTTTTCGTCTGTCTGTTGTGAGGCTTCAAATGTATTTACAGGTAGCAACTGTATACGCTGCTGTGGTGATTTTCCTTGGCACCAAGTGTTCACCGGTTCCCATCCCAGCAAGCCTAAAAGGCTTGCTCTTTCTGAGAGAGTGTCTTGTGCAGCATTAGTAGAGAGAAGCTAGATAAATGCAGGGAGGTTAGGTCCATCAAAGGCTATTAGCCGGGGGGTAGGAACGGTGTCCCTGGCCCCTGTTTGTGAGAGGCTGGAGACGGACGGCACGAGACAAATCGCTTGATCGTTGTCTTCGGTCCACCCCCTCCGGGGCTCCCGGCGCTGGCCACTGTGGGCAGACAGGCTACCGGGCTAGATGGACCTTGGGTCTGACCCAGTACGGCCGTTCTTATGTTAGTACTAAATTTATTTCCGTGTTAGCTGTAACATTAGTATTAGATTTCTTTCAAGGTAGGGGCTTATGAATATTTTACTCTATATTCCATATCTTTTATTTGGACAATTTACTAGAGGACGCTGTGTGTTATATCCTCTAGAAAATTTTGAATAACAGGCCCTTTTTATCATTTTAGGATTATGTATAGAAGATTCAAACTGTTCATTAACAGCCAGGCAGTCACACACGCTTGCCTTCCGATTCAAAGTCAGGAGCAGCCCAAAGCCTTAGCCTTGAAAGAGAGAGAGTGACATTTCAGAGTTCTGCTTTTAAAGCACACAGCAACAACACGCACCTGTGGTGGCTTCTCTTTGAGGTGTTTTGTGTAAAATAACGATTTGTTTTCTTAGAACCACCTCAAGGGTTCAATGCCCCAAGACAAGCATTTGTGTCTGGCGCAACGCGTCTTGTCAACTTGCAATTTTAGGTGAGAGGGCATTGCCCACGACAAAATAAAATCAATTCATCTGAAGCCCAGCAAACAGATTTGACAAACTTGCCAGGCATTCTCTGTCATGCGTGCGACTAAGTTGAATAGAATCCCTTCATTTCCATTTCCCAAAGAAACAAGGTTGTTTTTGTTTGGTTTTTTGTTAAGAGCAGGTTTTCTTTAACACTTTAGGACAATTGCTTAGTTCCTCCCACACTGCACAGAATCAACTCCTCGCCTTCTCATACCCTTCATCACTTGCTTTCTTCCTCAAACGAAAACTTTCCTCATTCCCAGTAATTTAACGTTCCAATGCTTGTATTACTGCTTTCTGTATTCTGTTATTACGAGCCAATGAGCCCGTGATAGGACGGGATTTCCAGGTGTCTCCTCCACGTCGGTCTTCTCTCCTGAGCCTCCGGTCTCTCGCTCCGTCTGTCTCTCTCCTCCTCCTCCTCCCACCCCCCACTTCTCCTCCGCCTCCTGCCTCCCCCTCTCTCTTTCTCTTCTCCTCTCCCTCCTGCCTCTCACTTGGGGGACCGCAGAGCCCCGTTTGGGCTCGGGGCTCCCCGTGCTGCACGGGGAGCCCAAACGGCCGCTTGCGTCGCTTGCTCCCCCGCGGCGGCCCGGCTGAGCGGCGCAGAAGTCAGCCGAGCGCCACGGCGGGAGGGGAAGGACGTGACTCAGGCAACGGCGCCGCCCAGAGGGAACAGCCAGCGTTACAGACTCTTAGACGTTGGGCTACTCCATACGTGATGCCCACACAGGGCCCAAGCCTCTTACCTCCCCTCTCTTTTACATGCGTATGTCCTTTCTATTGTCTATATGTCTGAGCCTCCTTTTCAGGGACACGGATTTTGTCCGTTATTAATTTAGCAAGAAGAGTGGGCGTTTAACTAGCCCCCCCCCACGTACATTCTGAGTCTTTTACTTGGGTAAATCCAAATGTTTATTTCTGCAGTCAGCTAATAATGATTCAACTTCTTAGTACGGGTTTTTCATAACCGTCGGACGACAGTCGTGTTTCTTTTGATTGAAAGTAAGGGTTCGTAAACCAATACGTATTTCATCAATTTGCTTAAAAGGTCCGCATGGTACTGTCAGACCACGGGCCGGGCTTAAACTCTTGCAATATTTGTTCCAAAGATATAGTATACCTTGTCTTTTCTTTTTCATGAGGGGTTTTTCCTGAATTTTGCACCAATTTGTTTTTACTAGCAATTTCTGTATCGTATTCTACATGAGTATATGCATTTCAGTGCTCCCAAGACAAGTCGTTTGTCTTGCGTTCTTGTAGACTGCGGTCTCTCGTACCAGGCATTCTATCTCCTCCCCTGGCACAGATTCATCCTCAGCCTTGCTCGTAGCCCTGGTCTCACTTGCTTTCTTCCGTCTAAAGACCTCTCATTGAGGGAAGAACGCAGAGCCCCTTTAGTTCGCTTTCTGGCTTCCCTCGTTGATTGCACGGGAGCCCAAACCCGCTTGCGATCTTGCCAGGGCCGCCCTGTCTGATCTTCTGCTCCCGAGCCCACGGCATTGTAGACGTGTTCTGCACGTTCTGCTCGCCCAACAACAGCCAGCTTGCTCTTCCGTTCCTCTCCACTCGTTCTCTCACACCCAACCTCTTCCTCCCCTCTCTTTTCCTGCGTTTCCTTGCTGACTTGTCGTATGTCTGAGCCTCCGTTTGGTCGGGGCTTTCCCGTGATCTAATTTGCAAGAAAGTGGTTGCGTTTAACTACCCCCCCCCACGTACATTCAGCTTTAACGGGAGGTAATATCTGCTCCTTAATTCTGCAGGCTCCAGCGAATCACTATTCAACTCTTAGTACGGGTTATTCCTATACCGTGATGACACATGCCCAGCCTCTTCCTTTGCTTGGTAAGTGGCGTACCTGTTTTCATTGTAAAATCGCTGGCCTGCCCAGGGCCGGTTTTGTGTATATTGTATCAAAATATGGCTATACCTCTCCCCATGAGGGGTCTTTTCACTGACGTGACCAATATGTTTTTCTCAATCTTTAGTCAGCTATATGGGATTGCAGTGCTCCCTTGGTCGCGGTTCTTCAACTCGCCAGGACGACATGTCGGCTCCTTCGGGAATAATCTACCCCCATCGCATTACACTAATTGCTAGCCGCTGGTACTAGTTCAGACAAACACGCGTGCCGGGCTTAACGGGGACTCGCTTTTAGTTCCCTTTTACCTTGCTTCTTTTATGCAGGGGTTGCCTGAAGCACCAATTTATTTGGGACTGCATTTGTACTATTCTATGAGGTTATACGCAGTGCTGAATGCGGGCTTCGCAGACAGGAGGCGCAACGCTCGCGTCCAGCGGGTTAACTTGGTGGACAACCTTTGCATGCCTGTTTTCCGCTTTTGCTTGTAAGGGAGCGAATCGGGCTTAATGTCTCCCTGTGGCTTGTCCTGCCTCGTAATTAGTGTTAAGCATACACAACCCATTCTTGCCTAGGCGGTTTTTCTCTCCTTCTAATGGGTCCCAGCTTTTAGTCTGCCTTGTACCGCTTATTGCTTCCGATTCACACCTTTCCAGGTTTCCTCTTCCTTTGGACGAACCGGTGTGTCTGACGGCTGTGAAAAAATCGCTTCCCTGCCTAATGGGGTTTTGTAAACTTGTACTTAAGATATCGCCTCCTCTTGGGTCTCCAGTCTCAATCACCCTTCGCTCACCGTATGCCTGATCCCGATTAGTCAGCCTTTACGAGCTGATGTGCGTTGCTCCCTTGGACACCGTGTTTTGAAAGTCCGCACGGAGGTTTGATTACCAACACTCCTTGGGTACGCGTCTCACCCTTGCTACAGCTGACCGTGGCCTCATTCCAAACATAGGTCCAGCCTTATCGGGGATGTCGTCATCCCCCTTGACACCGTGGTCGGTACAGCCCGGACAGGTGTGATCAGTACTAATTCGAGGTTACATACGTCATTTCCTGATCAGTGCTTCCAGCAAGGCGCAAGTTCACGACACAAGTTGACCAGTTAGGGGTGATGTCTGCCGCCTTCTACCAGCCAAGGGCTTAACTGCTGCCGGTATTGTGGTCCGTACTTTGAGGTAATCTCTGTAGCGTTCCTATCTGGGGCTTAAGGGGCCTAGACGATCACGTACAGCATGAGTTGGACCACTCAGTGTCTGTCAGTCCTGCCCCCTTCGTCAGCAAGCCTGGTCTGGACGGCCCCGGTGGGAGCGGGCTCGTACACCTCACGTATAGCAAGCAGTAGAAATTTTACGTCCACCGGCATGGGTCAGGCGTGCACTGCTAGCTGGGATACACGCCGGTCATTTCGATAGGTGCTGAATGACGCAGGTGTTCGATGGGGAGGGGTAGCTGAGTAAGAGGGGTGGAGAAGTAAAGATATCGTTACTAGGTCCAGTTTGCCACGGCTTCAGTAGCAAGCTTACTGGAGTTCAGGATCAGTTGAGCTGGGATAGGGTCTGAGAAGTAAGGTGAGCTTAGCAGGAGTTTGTTCCAAGGAGCTGGTACGGGTGTCTGAAGTGAGGACATTGCATGCATTGAGGTCTGTTGCTGGGTGGCTAGGTGTGTGATGAAAGGGGGGGGGGGGGGAGGGGGGGGAGTTGTAACAGTCATGTTTCACACCTGCCTAAGAAATTTGCATCGCTGTAGGAGGAGTTACGGGTATGTTGGCTGCGAGAGAAGTGGGGGTGATTGTGAGTGAGGTGGCTGGGATGTTGTGAGGTTATTGGCTGGGTGAGGGTAGTGCATAGGGGGGAGGCTGAGGTGTGGTCGTTGCACGGCTCCCAGTGAGGTAGGGGGGTTGGGGTGGGGGGGGGGGGTGAAGTGGTTAGTGGGTTGTTGGCCAGGAGATGGGTAGGGGTGTCTGAGTGAGCGAGGTTGGGTTGGGTGGTTGGCTGGGTGGAGGTTTTGTGGAAGGGGGGGGGGGGGGGGGGGGTGTTGCAGGTGTTTGCCACGGAACGGATGGGGGGGGGGGTGAGGTGTTGGCTGGGTGGGGTTGAGGTTGGTTGGGGGTGGGGTGAGGTGGGGTTCTGAGGGTAGTTGGCCAAGGGTGAGCGGGTGGGGTGTGTGAGTGAGGAGCTTGGGGGGGGGGGGGGGGAGGTGGGGTTGTTGGCCAGGGAGATGGGTAGGGGTGTCTGGGTGAGGGAGGTTACAGGTGGTTAGCTGGGTGGGGTTGTGAGTAAGGGGGCTGCGGACAGGGGTTTGGGGTGTGTGTGAGAGGGGGCCCAGGGTTGTTGGCTGGGTGACGGGGGGGAGGAGGGGGAGGGCGCATTGCGCATTGTGTGTTGCTGTCAAGGGACGGGGGTGAGTGAGGTGGCTGGGGGGTTGCCGGTTGGTGCCAGGCACAGGGGTATATATTTTTGCCAGCAGAGTCCTGCCCTTGGGACGGAAGAATCCCAAGCGTTGCTACAGGCTGGGGACCGACCGGCTAAGTGCTTGTAGCCAAGAAGGCGAATGGCATATTAGGGTGCATTAGGAGGAGCGCTGCCAGCAGATCCAGAGAAGTGAGGCCACATCTGGAGTATTGTGTCCGGTTCTGGGCCCCCCACTACAGAAAGGATGTGGGCGCATTGGAGAGGGTCCAGCGGAGGATGCCCAAAATGATTCGGGGGCTGGAGCATATGACCTCTGAGGAGAGGCTGAGGGATCTGGGTTTGTTCAGTCTGCAGAAGAGAAGAGCGAGGGGGGATTTGAGAGCAGCCTGCAACTTCCTGGCTGGAGAGAGGCTGTTCTCAGGGGGGGCAGGGGGCAGAACAAGGAGCAATGGGCTCAAGTGGCAGTGGGGGAGGTCTGGGTTGGATATTAGGAAAAACTCTTTCCCTAGGCGGGTGAGGGAAGCGCTGGGCTGGGTTCCCTAGGGAGGGGGGTGGAATCTCCATCCCTAGAGGATGTTTAAGTCTCCGCTTGACACAGCCCTGGCTGGGTTGATTGAGTTGGGTTCGGTCCTGCCTTGGGCAGGGGGGCTGGACACGATGACTCCTGAGGTCTCTGCCAGATCTCTGATTCTATGGCTGGAAGGGGTGTGTGTGAGTGAGACGGACCGGGACGGGTCCGGGCACAGCTGAGGGCGTCCGCTCAGGGCAAATTGCTCAAATTCGGGGCTCTCTCTAGCCTCCAGACTGGAGACCTTCCTGAGTAGGCCACAAACCAGTCCCAGCGAGCGCTTCAGCAAAATCCTTCCGACGCCCCCAGATGGCCCCGGGCCTCGTACGCAGGCGAGGGGGGCGTGTTAGAGCCCAATCTCACCTTCCCCGAACAAGTTCTGTCCGGCCCCAAGAAACCAGCCACAGATCCCAGGTCAATTTACACTCTGGATCTCACCCACAAATCCCGCTGAGCCAACCCTTTAGAATCTACCATCTGAAGGTTTATTACCAGCAGAAAGAAAAGCAGGAGAGCGAGGTTGTTAAAGTAGCATACGTTACGTGCATCGAATCTCCCAGTTCTCGACGCAGGCTCGCAGCAGAGATGTTACAGCTGCTGGCTTAAAAGTCCTTGGTGCACATCCTATGCCAGGACGGGTCCACGGTTCTTCCCCCTCCCCCTCCCCCGGGGTGCAGCAGTGACCCGGCTGCTCCCCTCAAAATCCAATAACGTGACAGCGAGTGAGGTGGCCGGGGGGGGGGGGGGGCGTTGCTGGTTGTTGGCCGGAGACAGGGGCAGGGGTGCGTGAGTGGGGGGGGGGGAGGGCCGTAGGGTTAGGGGTTGTTGGCCGGGGAGATGGATAAGGGTGTGAGAGTGACCTGAGTGGGATTGTGAGTGAGGTCCCTGGGGGTTTTGCGGGTTGTTTGCCGGGAGAGGGCTAGGGTGCTGAGAGAGAGGGAGTTTGGGGGGGGGGAGGGGTTTACAGGTTGTTCACCACGGATGTGAGTGAGGTTGTTGCCTGGGTGGGGGTTGTGAGTGGCGTGGGGGGGGGGGGGGGGGGGGTGTGCTCGCGCTCGCGCACAAGCACGCAGTGACACAGAGTGATGTAGTGGCTGTCCTCCCACAGGAAAAAAACATTTTTCTCAAGAGCGAGCTTTGTGTTGGGATTTTGGTGGCTGGGGTGGGGGAGGGTTGTTTTTGTAAATACAGTTAAAATGCTGAGTCGTGTGTGTGTGTGTGTGTGTGTGTGAGTGAGATACAATAGACAATAACGCTGGCAAGAAGGCAAACATTGTAAGACAATCATAAAACACACTCTTTGTTGCGATAGCTGGTACAACAATTTTTGGAAAAGAGGAAAAAGAACATTTTTTGCAGGGTGGCAGCTTATTGCTTAAAATAACGTATGTATAGATCGATATTCCTTTCGGACGTACTTTGGGTTTGCTTTTGCAGGCAGGCTAGGTTCCAATGGCTTTTGCTTTTAAAGGGTTCAGGGTGAGTTATCGTATTGCTTAATAACTTGACGAGGTGGTGTATTTGCGGCTTTTTGTTCAAATAGCAGATTAGGCTTGTTCCATTCTTTCGCACATAAGAACGGGCGGGGGTCAGACCAGAGGTCCCTCTAGCCCAGCAGCCCGTCTGCCGCCAGCGCCAGGTGCCCCGGAGGGGGCGGACCGAAGACGAGGACGAAGCGATTTGTCTCGTGCCGTCCGTCTCCAGCCTCTGACAGACAGAGGCCAGGGACACCGGCTAATAGCCTTTTAGGGACCTAACCTCCGTGAAATTATCTAGCTTGTCTTTAAACTCTGTTATTAGTCCTAGCCTCCTCCGGCGAGGAGTTCCACAGGTTGACTACGCGCCGTGTGGTGAAGAACTTTTGCTTATTAGTTTTAAACCTGGTCGGTGTTCTCTAGTCCTTCTATTACGGGAACGAACGAAGAACTTGTCTTTATTAGACCTCTGTCCTATCCCCCTCCAGTCTCCTCTCTTCCAAACTGAAAAGTCCCAGTCGCTTTAGCCTCTCCTCACACGGGACCCGTTCCAAACCCCGGATCATTTTAGTTGCCCTTTTCTGAACCCTTTCCAAGGCCCAAATATCTTTTTTGAGCCGAGGAGACCACATCCGTACACAGGACTCACGCTGCGGGCGGGGCAGTGAGATAGTCTGGGTCTTATTGTCTAGCCCCTGCTTAATAATTCCTCGCATCCTTTTTGACCGCCGCCGCGTGGAAGTTTTCAGAGAACGAGCTCCGATGACGCCAAGAGCTCTTTCCCGCTCGGTCGTAGCCGAGTTAGCTCCCATCAGACTATATGCATAGTCGGGGTTATTTTTTCCCAGCGTGCATTAAAGTTCACTTGCCATTTTGTCGCTCAGTTTGGTGAGATCTTTTTGAAGTTCTTTACAGTCTGCTTCTGTCTTGCCGTACGAAATTATTGCTAAGAAGCTTTATTTCTGTCCCGTTGTGGTTTTTAGCAGGAGGCGTGTTGTTTTAAAGGGTTTTCCTAAAAGAATTTTGTTATAGTATTCGTTTTATTTGGCTAATAGACTTTTGAGGCGAACGCGTCTTGTGGAGAAAATTTTACAGATTTGGAGGACTTAGAAGGGAGGAATAAGCAGATATTGCTGCATTGGGTAAGTTTCTTTTAATGTTAGGTCGTTTGAGCGGGTATAAGTAATAGCTGCAGCTTTTTTGTGCCGCTAGCTAAGTTATTTGCATTAATAGGCACTTTTGGGCCCGTATTAGATTAGATTTGAAGACAGTAGCACCTTTGGCATTTCGTTTAAAAAAAGGGGTGGTGGTCATTTTGTAGAGTTTTGATGGAGTGTTGTCGTTAAGTGTCCGGAAAATGGTAGACCCTCCCTCCCGCTCTTTGGTACCCGCAGAGACGAGAGTCCACAACCTCCCCGGGCCATTTAGTCCAGCGTTTCACCACCGGGACAGGTAGGAAGTTTTCCCTGCCGTCCAACCTGAACCTCCCTCAGAGGCCAAGGAGACCCACCCTCCCTCCAGACCTTTCAGCTGTCTTGCTGCTCTTCTCCACATCTTTGTTGAAGACTCCTCATTGTCGGCTCCTATTTAGCTTGTGGTCCCCCACCCCCCCCCCCCCCCAGCCAGTCGCTGCCCATTGTGTGCGGGAACAACCGCCCCCCCCCCCCCCGCCGGCCCGCCCACAGCCGCCTTCCCTTGAGGCCGGCCAGTCGTTTCTCCTCTGAGTCTCGCTTCCCAAGCGGCCCCGTAGCCCGGACGCCCCAGAGCAGAGGGGCACGGTTCCCAGCCCTTCACGCTGTAGGCTGCCCCGCACGCACCGGCAAGGAGTTCCGCAGGTGGCCCGGGCACCCAGTCCCGACGGCTGCCAGCTGGCGTCATCAGACACCAGGGCGGGCGGGCCAGGGGCGCATGCGCAGTCGCGCGGCCCGCAGCCAATGGGGGGGCGGGGCTAAAGGCGCCGGCGGCTCACGCGCGGGAGCGGCGGTGGCTGCTGCCTCCGGAGCAGGGAGAAGCCGGAGCGGCCCCGGCCCGCAGAGCCCCCGGAGACGGCTCCCCGGGGCCCGGCAGGACGCGGCGAAGGAGGAAGGTACCGGGAGGGGGGGGAACCGCAGGGGTTTGGTGCCAGGCGGGGGGGCCCGCGGTTGGGGACGGGGGGGTCGCCCGGAACCAACGGAAGTTTGTGCAGCGGGCTTTTCCAGCCGCCTGCTTCTCACGGGGGGGGGCCCCTTGGCAGCACAAACTCGGCCAGTTCACACGGGCCCAGCGCCTGCTTTTTGCAGGAGAGGGCCAGTGTTGATCTGGAGCATCATAGAGATAACTTAATACAAAGTAATTACAGGGATTTTTTTTTTTTTTTTTTCTTGCATGAGACTGGCAGAGCTACTTCAGGCACTGTGTGAGGAGGAAGCCATGTGTGCCAAGTATTCAAGACTCTGTAAAGTGCCCCGGTCCCCAAAACATCCTAGAAGGCTCAGGGAGCTGAGCCTTTAGCGATCATCTTTTGCAAGGGAGAGGAGGAGAGGAACAGAACTTGTTATCTTGTCAAAGTCCTACAACCTAGAAGGGGTTACTGTATTAACCATGTCCAGTCCTGCTGAACATAAGAATGGCCATACTGGGTAGACCTAAGGTCCATCTAGACCAATATTCTGTCTTCCAACAGTAGCCAATGCCAGATGCCCTAGAGGGAGTGAACAGAGCAGATCCCTCCCCTTTCACCCATTCCTAGCTTCTGCCAAACAGAGGCTAGGAACACCATCCCTACCCATCTTAGCTAATAGCCCTCAATGGACCTATCCTCCATGAATTTAGCTAGTTCTTTTTTGAACTCTGTTAAAACCCTGGTCTTCACAACATCCTCTGGCAAGGAGTTCCACAGGTTGACTTTGCACTGCATGAAGAAAAGCTTCCTTTTGTTTGTTTTAAACCTGCAAACTGATGCTTACCTATTAATTTCATTTGGTGACACCTAGTTCCATCATTGGGCCCGATGATCTGGGCCAGTCTTCAGTCTCTTTTAGGTCCCCCTCCACTTCCCAGCTTGGGAGTAGCAGAACAGGCATCGTGGCTCCTCATAGGAAGGCTGACTGGCCTCCTGGGCTGCTGCCTTTTATAGCTCTTGCACATGCCTCCTGACTTCTGGTCAGGTGAAGTGCTGAGGCCAAGGCTCTGCCCTCCAGGGCTCTGGGAGTGGGACTCCTCCACCTCTGGAGCCTCACTGCACGAGGTATGACTAATTATTTCTGTAGGCTCAATGGTGTCAGGGTCATTGTGTCTGCTATCTCAGGGTTTGACTATTTGCAGCATCCAACAAAATGCTGTGGATGGCAGCCCGTCAGAAAGGCTTTGGTGAGGAAAAAAAATTCTGTCAGAAAACCTATTCTGGATGGCCCTGATTTTGACAAAGGATTTGAACTGGGCATGGACACACTCCTCACCCAGGTCTGGGAGGTGCTACTAATGCAAGAAGGTAAAGGCAACAAGAAAGGATTCTATTGCTTGCTTAAGTAAAAAGCTGACACCTGCCTCCCCAGCCAGAATGACTCTGTCATAGAAAAAAGAATGCCATGCAATTGTGTGGGCAGTCAAGCAGTGAAGCCAGTCTGTTTACCAGGAAGTTCAGGGCCCTAACACACCGCACTCCGTTGGTATGCCTACACAGAACAAAATGTACCAACTCCCATCTGCTGCACTGGAGTAGAGCACTCAGAGCAGGGTATGCAAATTGTACACATGAAGGGCACAGAAAAGGCCCTTAAAGACAGGCAACTGCACTGTCGAGATAGGAGGGTTCTCAGATGACAGGGATTAGCTAGGGGCGGACTCTCCTCCAGCTATGTAAGGGGGTAGGTGTGACCCAGGGATATCTTGACGCCATCTGGCAGAGGGCACAAGAACATAAGAATGGCCATACTGGGTCAGACCAAAGGTCCATCGAGCCCAGCATCCCATCTGCCGACGGTGGCCAATGCCAGGTGCCCCAGAGAAGGAGAACAGAAGACAATGATCAAGTGATTTATCTCCTGCCCTTGTTATGAAGGCTAGGGCACCATACTTTATCCCTGGCTAATAGCCATTTATGGACCTAACCTGCAAAAATTTATCAAGCTCTTTTTTAAACCCTAATAGAGTCCTGGCCTTCACAGCCTCCTCGGCAAGGAGTTCCACAGGTTGACTGTGCGCTGTGTGAAGAAAAATTTCCTTTTATTAGTTTTGAACCTACTACCCATCAATTTCATTTGGTGTCCCCTAATTCTTGTATTATGGGAAAAGGTAAATAATTTTTCTATAATCACTTTCTCCACACCATTCATGATTTTATATACCTCTATCATATCGCCCCTCAATCGCCTTTTTTTCAAACTGAAAAGTCCCAGTCTCTCTAGCCTCTCCCCATATGGGACCCTTTTCAAGCCCCTAATCATCTTAGTCGCCCTTTTCTGAACCTTTTCTAATGCCAATATATCTTTTTTGAGGTGAGGAAGACCACATCTGCACGCAGTACTCGAGATGTGGGCGTACCATAGTTTTATATAGGGGAAGTATGATATCTTTTGTCTTATTATCTATCCCTTTTTTAATAATTCCTAACATCCTATTTGCCTTACTAACTGCCGCTGCACACTGCGTGGATGTCTTCATAGAACTATCCACTAGAACTCCAAGATCCCTTTCCTGATCTGTCGTAGCTAAATTTGACCCCATCATGTAGTACGTGTAATTTGGGTTATTTTTTCCAACATGCATTACCTTACACTTACCCACATTAAATTTCATTTGCCATTTTGCTGCCCAATCACTCAGTTTGCTGAGATCTTTTTGTAGTTCTTCACAATCCCTTTTGCTTTTGACTGTCCTGAACAACTTTGTGTCATCTGCAAACTTGGCCACCTCACTGCTTACCTCATTTTCTAGATCATTGATGAACAAGTTGAACAGGATTGGTCCCAGTACTGACCCCTGGGGAACACCACTAGTTACCCTCCTCCATTGTGAAAATTTACCATTTATTCCCACCCTTTGTTTTCTGTCTTGTAACCAATTCTTGATCCATGAAAGGACCTTTCCTCCTATCCCATGACCACCTAATTTACGTAAAAGCCTTTGGTGTGGGACCGTGTCAAAGGCTTTCTGGAAATCTAGGTATATTATATCCACTGGGTGCCCCTTGTCCGCATGTTTATTAACCCCTTCAAACAGATTAGTTAGACACGACTTCCCTCTGCAGAAACCATGCTGACTTTTGCCCAACAATTCGTGCTCTTCTATGTGCCTTGCAATTTTACTCTTTACTAGTGTTTCTACTAACTTCCTGGTACTGATGTTAAACTTATCGGTCTATAATTGCCAGGATCTCCTCTAGAGCCTTTTTTAAATATTGGTGTTATATTGGCCATCTTCCAGTCATTTGGTACCAAAGCGGATTTAAAGGATAGGTTACAAACACTGTTAATAACTCCGCAATTTCACATTTGAGTTCTTTCAGAACCCTTGGTGAATGCCGTTCTGGTCCCGGAGACTTGTTACTATTCAGCTTATCAATTAATTCCATAACCTCCTCTAATGTCACTTCAATCTGAGTGAGTCAGTTCTAACTCCAGATTTAGGAACCTCTGTAACATCCTCAGCCGTGAAGACTGAAGCAAAGAAATCATTTAATCGCTCCGCAATGGCACTGTCTTCCTTGATCGCTCCTTTTAATCTTTATCATCCGAAGGGCCCCACTGCTTTTTTAGCGGGCTTCCTGCTTCTAATGTATTTAAAAAACATTTTACTATCATTTTTTGAATTTTTGGCTAGCTGTTCCTCAAACTTCTTTTTTGGCTTTTCTTACTACATTGTGACACTTAATTTGGGAGTGTTTATGTTCCTTTCTATTTTCCTCACTAGGATTTGACTTCCACTTTTTAAAAGCTGCCCTTTTCTCTCTCACTGCCTGTTTAACATGGCTGTTTAGCCATGGTGGTTCTTTGTTAGGTCTCTTACTGTGTTTTTTTATTTGGGGTATACATTTAAGTTGGGCCTCTAGTATGGTGTCTTTAAACAGTTCCCATGCAGCTTCCAGGGATTTTAGTTTAATTACTCTCCCTTTTAGTTTCTGTTTAACTAGCTTCCTCATTTTAGTGTAATTCCCCTTTTTGAAATTAAATGCCAGAGTGTTTGCGACCTGCTGCGGTGTTCTTCCCAACACAGGAATATTAAAAGTTATTATATTGTGGTCACTATTTCCAAGCGGTCCAGTAACAGTTACCTCTTGGACCAGATCCTGCGTTCCAGTCAAGACTAGGTCGAGAATCCACTCTCCCCTGGTGGGTTCCTGTACTAGCTGCTCCAAGAAGCAGTCATTTAAGGCATCAAGAAATTTAGTCTCTGAATCCCGTCCTGAGGTGACATGCACCCAATCAATATGGGGATAATTGAAATCTCCTATTATTACTGTGTTTTTTATTTTGGTAGCCTCTCTAATCTCCCTTATCATTTCAGCATCACTATCACTGTCCTGGTTAGGTGGTCGGTAATATATTCCTAATGCCATATTCATATTAGAGGAATGAATTGTTATCCATAATGATTCTATGGAACATTTTGATTCCTTTAGGATTTTTACTTCATTTGATTCTATATTATCCTTCACATATAGTACCACTCCACCACCCGCACGACCTGTTCTGTCTTTCCGATATAATTTATATCCCGGTATGATAGTGTCCCACTGATTGTCCTCATTCCACCATGTTTCTGAGATGCCTATTATGTCAACTTCCTCCTTTGATATGAGGTACTCCAGTTCACCCATCTTATTAGACAGACTCCTAGCATTAGTGTAAAAGCATGTTAGAAAACTACCACTATTTATATGTCCGCCTTTCACAGACACATTGGATTTTTTTTATGCACGATTGTATCACATCTGATCTTGCCCATATATTATTTCCCACATTCCCTATCTGACTAACTTCTAGGGAATCCCTACCTATGGAGCCTCGTGTAAGAGAAGTCTCCGTCCGATCCAGGTGCTCCCCTGCACCAATCGGCTTTCCCCCACCTCTTAGTTTAAAAACTGCTCTATGACCTGTTTAATGCCAGCAGTCTGGATCCACCTCAATTTAGGTGGAGCCCATCATTCCTGTATAGGCTCCCCCTCTCCCAAAAGTGTCCCCAGTTCCTAATAAATCCAAACCCCTCTTCCCTGCACCATTGTCTCATCCACGCATTGAGACTCTGAAGTTCTGCCTGTCTATCTGGCCCTGCGCGTGGAACTGGAAGCATTTCAGAGAATGCCACCAAAGATGTTCTGGATTTCAGTCTCTTTCCTAGTAACCTAAATTTGGCCTCCAGAACATCTCTTCTACCCTTCCCTATGTCATTGGTACCAACATGTACCATGACGACCGGCTCCTCCCCAGCACTGCCCATAAGTCTGTCTAGATGCCTCGAGAGATCCGCAACCTTCGCACCAGGCAGGCAAGTGACCATACGGTTCTCCCAGTCATCACAAACCCAACTATCTATATTTCTAATGATCGAATCCCCCCACTACTAAAACCTGCTTCTTCCTAACAGCTGGAGCTCCCTCCCCCGGAGAAGTATCCTCTGCACAAGAGGATACAACATCACCCTCTGGACTGTCAGATTGGAGGTGGGACAGCCCTACTATGTCCCGGAAAGTCTCATCCACAAACACCTCTGCCTTCCTTAGCTCCTCCAGTTCAGCCACCCTGGCCTCCAAAGCACGCACTCCGTCTCTGAGGGCCAGGAGCTCCTTGCATCGAGCGCACACATACGCCACCCACCCACAGGGTAGGTAGTCATACATACTGCACTCGACACAATAAACAGGATAGCCCCCACTCTGCTGCTGGGCTTCTGCCTCCATTTCCTACTCTAATTATATATGAGGGTTAATTAAATGTTTCAGATAGAGGTTGTTATAAAGGATTTAGTTTAAGGGCAATAGAAGTCACTGGCTCCCCCCAAGCTCCCTCTCGAAACTCCCCTCTCAAAACTCCCTCCTGTTAGCACGCACCCGGGCAGGGCAGAACAAGCTGTTTTGGGACCAGGTCTGTTCAATATCTTTACGAAGGTTTCAACATTGTCTTTCCTTTCTTCTTTGTTAACCGGGGGCCATTGGCCCACAGAAGGCATCTTTGAGGAGATCTTGGGCTTATTTTGTATCCTTTTTTAATGATTCCTGACAGCTGCTGCATGGTCATTACACAGAACTTGGAGAAGGTCCAGAAAAGAGCAACAACCATCTAGCCCAGTAGCATCAAGGGATTTGTCTCCTGCCATCCCTCTCCAGCCTCTGACAAACAGAGGCCAAGGACACCATTTCTATCCCCTGGCTAATAGCCTTTTATCAGGCTGACTACATGCTGTGTGAAGAAGAACTTTAGTTTTAAACCTGCTACCCATTAATTTCATTTGGTGTCCTCTAGTTCTTCTATTATGGGAACAAATAAATAACTTCTTTATTCGCCCTCTGCACATCACTCCTATCATATTCTTCCCCCCCAAAAGGTCTCCTCAAGGCGAGGAGACCACATCTGTAATGCAGGGGGCAGTTAAGATCTCTTTCCTGATTTGTAGTAGCCAAATTAGCGCCCCCCCCCCCCCCCCAAACACATACTGTATGTATAATTGGGGTTATTTTTCCCCTAATGTGCATTACTTGAAATTTAATGTGGATAAGTGTAATCCAATCACTCAGTTTGGCGAGATCTTCTTGGAGTCCCTCACAGTCTGCTTCTGTCTTGACTATCCTAAACAGTTTGGTATCATCGGCAAACTTTACCACCTCACTGCTTACCCTTTCTCCAGATCATTTATGAATAAGTTGAACAGGATTGGTCCTAGGACCGACCCTTGGGGGACACCACTAGTTACCCCTCTCCATTCTGAAAATTTACCATTTATTCCTACCCTTTGTTTCCTGTCTTTAACCAGTTCTCAGTCCAAGAAAGGACCTTCCCTCTTATCCCATGGCCATGTAATTTACACAAGAGCCTTTGGTGAGGGACCTTGTCAAAGGCTTTCTGAAAATCTAAGTATACTATATCTACTGGATCCCCCTTGTCCGCATGTTTGTTAACCCCTTCAAAGTACAGAAACCATGCTGACTTTTGTCCAACAAATTATGTTCCTCTACATGCTTCACAATTTTATTCTTTACTATTGTTTCGACTAATTTGCCCGGTACTGAAGTAAGACTTACCGGTCTGTAATTGCCCGGATCACCTCTAGAGCCCTTTTTAAATATTGGTGTCACCTTGGCTACCTTCCAGCCATTAGGTACAGAAGCCGATTTAAGGGATAGGTTACAAACCACAGATAATAGTTCAGCCATTTGAGTTCTTTTAGAACCCTTGGATGAATGCCATCCGGTCCCGGAGATTTGTTAACATTAAGTTTTTCTATTTGTTCCAAAACCTCCTCTAATGACACTTCAATCTGGGACAGTTCCTCAGATTCATCACCCACAAAGGACGGTGCAGATTTGGGAATCTCCCCAATGTCCTCAGCCGTGAAGACTGAAGCAAAGAAATAATTTAGTTTCTCCGCAATGGCTTTATGGTCCTCGATTGCGCCTTTTATAGATTGATGGTATAGGGGACCCACAGGATTTTTAGCAGGCTTCCTGCTTCTAATGTACTTAAAAAACATTTTGTTATTTCTTTGAGTTTTTGGTGAGCTGTTCCTCAAAATCTTTTTTTGCTTTTCTTATTACATTTTTACACTTGATTTGACAGTGTTTATGTTCCTTTCTATTTATCTCACTAGGATTGGACTTCCACTTCTTAAAAGATGCCTTTTTGTCCCTCACTGCTTCTTTTACATGGTGACACTTTAGGTCTCTTGCTATGTTTTTTAATTTGGGGGGGGGGGGGGGGGTGTACATTTCAGTTGGGCCTCTATTATGGTGTCTTTAAAAAGTTTCCTTGCAGGGATTTGGCTCTAGTCACTGTGATTCCCCTTTTTGAAATTAAATGCCAGGGTGCTGGACTGCTGAGGTGTTCTACCCACCACAGGAATGTTATTATATTATGGTCACTATTCCCAAGCGGTCCTGTAACAGTTATTTCCTGGACCTGATCCTGCGCTCCACTCAGGACTAAATGGAGAATTGCCTCCCCCCTTGTGGGTTCCTGCACCAGCTGCTCCAAGAAGCAGTCTGAGAAATTTTATCTCTGCTTCTAGTTCTTTAGCCTCTCTAATCTGCCTCAGCATTTCAATGTCAGATTCTATTGAGCATGTTGATTTATTTGATTCTACATTATCTTTCTTCCAATCTCCTCCTTTAATACTAGGTACTCTAGTTCACCCATCTTATTAGTCAGACTCCTAGCATTTGTGTAGAAGCACTTTTATTTGTCTGCCCTTCGCTGGTGCACTGGATTCCTTTGTATGCAGTTGTTTGTAGAGGAGAATCCATTGATAAAGAGAAGTCTCCCTCTGATTTATGTGCATCTCTGCACCAATTGGCTTTTCCTCCACCCTGGTTTAGGTGGAACATGAGCCATCAAGGGAAGTTAATGTTAAACATTGGGGGGAGTTCTAGGAGTCTTTATGATTTATATATTTTTTTTAATTATAGAAACTTAAACAAACCTCTCTCTCAGCTGTTTATAGCTTCACATTAGGGTGGGCAGAATTAACACATTACAAAAATTAATTGCAGGCAATTGTTTTTAAACTGTGTAAATTGTTTATATTTATTTATTATTTAAAAACAAGTGAGCACTGTACATTTTGTAGTCTGTGTTGTCACTGAAATCAGTATATTGAAGATGTAGAAAATGATGGTATTCTTCTTATTTAACAGCACAATTAATTTTTTTTAAACCCTTTGGCAGCCCTATTTCAATTTTAGAAGCATACTTCTAAAAATTCAATTTTAAAAGAATATTAAACACAAATTAGCCTAAAAAAATACCCCACCCCAAAAAGTTGTGCAAAACACTGCCCCTCAGGGTCTCCAGCCTCTCACAAACAGAGACCAGGGACACCATTTCTTATCTAGCTTCTCTTTATAGTCCTAATGGGTAGCAGGTTTAAAACTAGAGTCCATGAACTTTAACTTCATTTGGTCTCCGCTAGTTCTTCTATTATGGGAGTGAATAAATAACTTTTCTTTATTCAATCATATTCCTCCCCCAAAAAGTCCCACGCCCTTTGGCCTTGCCTCACATGGGACCTGCTCCAAACCCCGAATCATTTTAGTTGCCCTTTCCTGAACCCTTATTGGCCAAGCAGGGTCCCAGCAGAGCCGGGACCCTCTGCCGCACGTGGGCAATGAGGGCTGGCTTGTGCAAAAAGCAGGCGCTGGGCCCGTGTGAACTGGCCGAGTTTGTGCTGCCGGGGGGGCCCCCCCCCCCGAAGCCCGCGGGCCCGCCCCGTCTTGCACAAACTTCCTGCAGGTTCCGGTGCAATAACCCACCGTTCCCACGGGGGGCCCCCCCCCCGCCGGCACCAAACCCCTGCGGTCCCCCCCGGTACCTTCCTCCTTCGCCGCGTCCTGCCGGGCCGGGGAGCCGGTCTCCGGGGGCTGCGGGCGGGGCCGCTCCGGCTTCTCCCTGCTCCGGAGGCAGCAGCCACCGCCGCTCCCCGCGCGTGAGCCGCCGGCGCCTTTAGCCCCGCCCCCGGCCGCCCATTGGCTGCGGGCCGCGCGACTGCGCATGCGCCCCTGGCCCCGCCCGCCCGCGTGTCTGATGACGCCAGCTGGCAGCCGTCGGGACTGGGTGCCCGGGCCACCTGCGGAACTCCTTGCCGGTGCGTGCGGGGCAGCCTACAGCGTGAAGGGCTGGGAACCGTGCCCCTCTGCTCTGGGGCGTCCGGGCTACGGGGCCGCTTGGGAAGCGAGACTCAGAGGAGAAACGACTGGCCGGCCCAAGGGAAGGCGGCTGTGTGGGCCCGGGGGGGGGGGGGGGGGTCCCGCACACAATGGGCAGCGACTGGCTGGGGGGGGGGGGGAGGGCCCACAAGCTAAATAGGAGCCGACAATGAGGAGTCTTCAACA